>CM062296.1:755558661-755886432 GCA_031216915.1 Pictodentalium vernedei
ATTGGGGCTGGTTGAGGTGTCAATCTTCTTTATTCCTCGGGGGCCACCCATCAACACCAAAATATCCCGTGATTTTAACCTGCTTTGGTGATATTTTGTAACTGGCCCTTTTTGGGGGCTTAGTAGGGCCCCTAAATATGGTCCGATTGGGGGCGGTTGAGGTGTCAATCTTCTTTCTTCCTCGGGGGCCACCCATCAACACCAAAATATCCGGTAATTTTTTTCGAATTTTGAATGTCGAATAAGGAAACGGGAATAAGTAACTAAATTCACAGTACTGTTTCAAAACTACATAGAATGAGGTACACAGAGGATAAATTGGCCCACTGTATGGGATAGCATCATCAAATTCACACTCTGGGGACCTCATTCTGCAAATGTCAGACTGTTTATTTTCAGGCCTGCTCAGGGGGGGGGGGGGGGGGGGGGGGGTTGGGGGGGGGACAGGAAAAAAATTTTGGACGTCAGGCGCAAAAAAAAACTTTCAGCTGATCAGGTACCCACCCACCCATTTTTGACAGGAAAAATTTTCTTCCGTTTTCAAATGGAGGCCACCCCCTCGCCCCCCCCCCCCCCCCCCCCCCTGAAATTGGAGTAATCGGCTTGTGAAGTGCTACAGTGGTGGTTTCCAAAGTGAGTAATGTTACAACTTGATTTGTATTGTTCCAATGACCATTCTTTACTTTTTACTCAATTAGAAATAATTATTTAGTTGAGAATAGAAATGTGAATTTAAAAGGTTCATGCAGATACGAACAGTCTTGAGTTCCATATTATCCTAAGCATCATGCTTTTAGCATGTTGCTTTAGGTAATATGGAATTCGGGGTAGCAATATGGTCATATCTATTATAGGACACATATCGTAAGCTTCCCTGCACGTTTGTGAGCGGAGACAGGTTCTCTCTTTTCGTTTTTGTGGATCGGCCAGCACTGGTGTTTCCTTTCTTTTAATGAAACTTACATATATGAATTGGGCAGTGACAACAATACAGAACCAAACATATGACTACCTGAGTTCCATATTGGCCTAAACATCATGCTTTTAGCATGTTGCTTTGGGTAATATGGGATTCAGGTAGCAATATGGTCATATCTCTTACAGGACACATATCAATAAGCTTCCCTGTTCGAAAGACTTTTGTGAGCGGAGACAGGTTCCCGCTTTCGTTTTTGTGGATCAGCCAGCACTGGCGTTTCCTTTCTTTTAATGAAACTTACATATATGAATTGGGCAGTGACAACAATACAGAACCAAACCTATCACTACCTGAGTTCCATATTGTTCTAAGCATCACGCTTTTAGCATGTTGCTTTGGTTAATATGGAATTCAGGTAGCAACTGAAGATGGTCATATCTCTTATAGGACACATATCAATAAGCTTCTCTGCCCAAAAAACTTTTGTGAACGAAAACAGGGAGACAGGTTCTCTCTTTTCGTTTTTGTGGATCGGCTGGATCGTCCAGCGTTGGCATTTTCTTTCTTTTAATGAAACTTACAGAAAGAATTGGGCACCGACAAAAATACAGAACCAAACCTATCACTACCTGAGTTCCATATTGTCCTAAGCGACATGCTTTTAGCATGTTGCTTTGGATAATATGGAACTCAGATAGCAATATGGTCATATATCTTGTAGCACACATACCAATTATAAGCTTCCTTGCCCAAAAGACTTTTGTGAGCGGACACAGGTTGTCTAAGATTTTTCATTTTTGTGTCAAGTATTTGTTAAATTTGTTGAAATAGTTAATATATATTTATTTTAAAAAGAGATCTGAACAGATCTGAAGCGATTATATTTTATTAAACGAAGAACTGTATTTGGTCATTTGCACATTTCGCGAATTATCATTTGATATGCCAGGTATCCCCTTGAGGTGTCAGATGTGCAGCAATGCTGAGCAATGTATACTTTGTTTAACTGGTAGAGTGCTGGAAGCCCATATTTGGGCTTTACTCTGAGGTGAAGATATTGCAACTTGAAGGCTTCATACTCAGTGGATGTGCTTTGTATTATCTTTGAAGTGATATTATTTATTCTGTAAGGACTTGTCTTGTTATAATTTATGGGAGAGTGCCTGTAGGTACTCCCCCACAAATTGTTAACAAGGCAAAGATATGTGAACAAATTTTGATGGCCAAAAATAATTTAGCGCTCTACCAGTTAATAGGGCTCCGTGCATGGGCTCCGTTAAACAAAATATAAACTGTTGAACTTTTGACAATTTTCGACAACAAAACACTGAACAAAACGGCAGCTAACTCCAAATTGAAACTGCATATAGTGCTGCATACAGACGATTTTTTCATTAGAGTGCAAAGGGTTAAAAATCCAGTGAGCTCAACTGGTGTGGTCTGTTAAGTTTTAATCAGATACACAGCTAGATACAATCCTAATTCATTTTAACTCAGTTTAACTGCTTTAACTTATTACCCAAAACCACAAGACATATTGACGGGATCATACTCTTGGTGATATGTCAACATTCTACTGGTATTTGATCACAAATAATACAATTCCCAGACCTGTACCCATCTCATGCCTACCCCTAGAAGGCCTTGGATATTGCAAAACTGCTTAATAAGGATTACTGATGAGTTTGGATGACGTTACTTCAAGCAAAATCAGGCTAAATGCAGACAGGAAAAAAAATTTGGAGGGTTGAAAAAATTGCTTTCCGGCTACCAGGCACACCCACCCACCTCCGCCTGACATCCGGAAAATTTTTTTTGTGCCCCCCCCCCCCCCCCCCCCCCCCCCGGCCTGCTCAACTTATCTGGTCAGGGTTGTGTGATGTAGTCAATGCTGCCACCACAATTTAACCACCTATCAAGTGGAGAATGAGGTGCCTGTCTACTCAGTAAACTTTGAATATGTAATGACATCTTGCCTGTATCTTCAATGGGAACTTTTGTACAACAAAGGATTCAAAAGAGCTACATACACATTATGTAGAATCAAAACTACATGGGCAGAGAGAATGTTTATTCAATTGAAAGTGGACCTGAAACTGTTAACCAATTAATCAATTAACCAATGATCAACATCTTGATCGATCAAAAAAGTAATTGACCGATTAACCATTACTTTTGAACTATTGTATTAGATTGGTTAACAAAGGAACAAACTTGCTCCAAAACAAGCCCACATTGTCACACTGACTCACATCAATTATATGAGACAGGGTAAAGCATGCAAGTTACGTGCATGCATCAGTAGCTGGAAATAGTCATTCTTAACCCTTTACCCAATGTGGTTGAAAGACGATACTTGCAAAATAAATTCTTAAATTACTAAAAAATTTAACTGACCGTTTCCAGTTATGTTGGGTAAAGAGTTAATATGCTGTAAATCATCAACAGTGCAGCAATTATTCAGCTACCTATTAGGGTAAGTGATTAATCGGTTAACAAAGGTTAATCAATGTGATTAATTGATCAAGAAAACTCTTTAAACGTTTCAGCTCTAATTGAAAGATTTTCTCCTTTGAGAAAAAAAGTGAACAATTTCTGTAAATAAATATGTAATTTTCAAATGATTTACAAACACTACTGTTATTCCATTGCAAGGGTTTATTAGCTGGGGATTCTGTCAGAATAAACTCAACTGTTCTGCAAAAATCTTGGAACTTCATTCTCAACATACAGTTTTGAGATTTCCATGAATTTACTAAAAAATCACCTCCCTGTTAATCAGCAGTTTCCTGGTACTTTAGTGCCTTAACCCGAGACTCAAAAGAGCCTAAAATGCTCATCCCAATCAAGTTGTCTACAAGGAATAGGGTTTTAGTGTTAACTAGTAGAGTGCTAAGTTATTTTTAGCCATCAAAATTTGTTCACATCTTTGCCTTCTTACAATTTATAGGAGAATGCCTGTGGGCACTCTCCCATAAAATTGTGACAAGGCAAATCCTAACAGACTGAATAATATCACTTCGAAGATAATATGAAGCACAGTCATTAAATGTGAAGCCATCACACTGCAGTACCTGCACTTGAGAGTAAAGCCCAAATATGGGCTTCCTGCACTCTGTCAGTTAACCCTTTACCCAACTTAATGGCCAAAACTGGCCAGCACTATTCACAAAATTCTCCAATTTATTTTCATTATTTTTTTGTCTCAAAAACATCGAGCTCGTTCCAATGAGGGCTCATAACCTATGTTTTTGAGACAAAAATTGAAAAAAATTAGTTATTCAAGAATTTTGTTTGCAAGTGGCATCTGCTTTTCATGTTAGGTAAAGGGTTAAGGGATCACAATGACAGAGGCAAAAAGGAAGAGACACCCTGCACACGTGTGTATATTCAAATGTTGAAAACAAAAAGGATGTCTATTTTTCAACCCTTCCCAGATCACATCCTTCATTCGGCTTCAAATTATGTTGAAAAAAAAAGAAAACAAGAGGGCTTCCCTCTGAAAAGACCTCCTAGGTTGGTTGAAATTATATCTTGAAAATGGGTGAAATATTCAGTGTTCCTGGAAGAAATCAGTTGTGTGAAGAAATGGGGCAAACTGGCAGTCAATAAGGACATGATTTCGACAGGTTTTGACAAATATGGGCTTTTTGGTTGTGTGTCCTCACACACTAACAACAGATGAAATCATTAATGAAAACAGAGCATTTTTTTTTTTTTAAATTGTTTTTTTTACCAAATATCAAATGGTTTTGACTGTTGGATCTGAAGAAGATTTCTAATAAATTTCCTCGTATGGCCCTAGGGTAAAAATCAAGCCAAAATGAACCACAGACATGATTTCAACAAACTTGAATCTGACCACCCCATCCCTCCACCCCAACTATGCTGTATGCAGGTATGAAAAGAATTGGCCTGGTGGATGTGAAGAAGATTTTTAAAGAATATTCCTCATATTGCACTAAGTTAAAATGCAGCTCCCATTGGCAAACCAAATATGAACCCATAGATCTGATTCAACAAACTTAAATCTGACCCTTCTAAGGATAGTGTATATCAAATATGAAAAGATTCTGTCTGGTGGATCTGAAGAGGAAGATTTTAAAGAATCATACTGCACTAACTTAACCCTTTCATGCCTCGTCGGCGCACGCCACGCCAGTGATAAACTGACTCTATAAACCCATTGGCACACCGCATGCCAATGGCAGAGTAATGCATTTACTCTCACCTCAGTCCACGTGTGCTATCTCTATCAGTCCACAGAAGTAATTTCATGCCCGAATGAATTTAGAGTTGTTTCCCTTTAGTTGATTGGTTACAGTTTTAGCGCATATTGCACCAGAATCACAGTAATTCCACGGACGAATGTGACGAATGAAAGCAAAGTGGAACAGGATTCTGCGGTACGGTCTGGCTCAAATCAAGCTGACACACATGCCACTACTATGAGTGCTGGATGTTCAGATGATGTTGCCAGTAATAATCCAGATGACGAAGATAGTCCTTCAACGTCTGGAATAGGACTGGCCAGTGGGAGGGGACGCAGCAGAAAAAGAAGTGCTGGTCAGGGACATGGCAGAATACGAGGGAGCTGGCGTGGTCATGGAATTGGTCCAATTTTTCAAAGGGAAAAATGCACAGATTTTGTTCGACTAGATATCCCATGTTCTGAAGCTGGGAAGATAAATCTTGACTTACCTGACAATCCAAATGAATGGGACATTTTATACCTTTATCTAACGGACGAGATGATCCCAAAATTAACCCCAATATCCCAAGTCTGGGGGGCCAGTTTGGCTGAGTCGCGAAAGGGTTCAAATTTGGTTCTAATAAGGATCCCAAATATAAACCCATGTGAGTCCAAGTATTACATCCCCCTACACCCTTGATCTTATTAATATATTGGTAGCCATTTATACATTAAATAAGTGACTCAAAGATAACAAAAACAACATTTTATTGCATATTTAGAGTAATGTCAAACAACAACACGCTTTCTCCAAATAATAACATTCTCCTGAAACATGGCAATTACATTCACATCCACATTTATTACTCTTTCACCGTCATACAAACAGTTTTACTGCTGTTATTTCAATATTGAGCACTAATTTTACACCCATGGATATCATCCATTTGCGAGTTATTTCATTCCTGCAGATCCCGATTCACACTGCATCCAATACAATGATCACATGATTTTTTGCTAATCTTTTATTTTAATGTAATTTTCAGAAAGTTGGACAAGATCTTTTATAAATAAATGTATCTTTTTCTTTCAAAACTTATAAAAAGGAAAATGCAAACTGTTTCTCAGCTTTTTCCTGATTTTATATGTATAAACAGGCAACAACAGTGAAAACAGAGAAGTCTTTTCATGGAATGTGGTGCTATAAATTTGTCTTCCAGTTAATCACCTCTGTCATCATAAACAATAATCATGATTATAGCTGTAAAATGTTACCAATTTTTCAAAAATCATTTACATCTTGTGACGTTTGTTCTGCTAATTTTCATTATTTTTTCATTGTTTGTCTCAAAAACATAGGTTATGACCCCTCTGTGAAACGTGCTCGTCGAGCTCGTTCCAAAGAGGGGTCATAACCTATGTTTTTGAGACAAAAAATTTGTTATTCAAGAATTTTTTTTGCAACTGTCATCTGCTTTTCATGTAAGGTAAAGAGTCAGCCGCATCCTCCCCCATATTTTACAAAGTGAGCAATTGAAAAAATACTATTTAAATAAAAAATTCAACAAAACCATATCAGTGACCCCCTCACTGGAACGAGCTTGATGAGTTTGTTCCAATGAAGGGGTCACATGATATGGTGCTGTTGAAATTTTTTGAAAAATTTGAAAAACAACAATTAAAATAATAAATATTGATATACTCAGCAGGACATAAATTCTGTTAAAAGTTTTTGCGAGAATCTAAAAAACAATCTTGCTATACATCACTATGGGATGTCCCTGCAGTTTGCGAGAATCTTTATGAGAATCAGATTCTGAATTCTTACCGAGTTATAAGCACTATCCTGTGTGTTGGGAAAGGGATTGAGATCACTTTCAACATATATAGTTATATCTTGAGTGTAACACAAATATAAAATCAAGTTTAGTCAATCATTTGTAGCTCTATTGTCCACTTTCATAATAAACAAGCACAACTCCGTTTCCTGGGGTTCATAGAGTTCTGTCCAACAAGATCTAACAAATTAAGGGGACATGCCACAAAACTTTGGTCACTTTTCTTCTTCAAATTTTCACCAATGCCCCAAAAATGGATTAGAGAAATTAACTAGATATCACGGAGATGGAATCCATCTCTGCGGGTCCCGCAGCAACTAACCGATGTTAGGTATAAACTGATGTGAACCGTAATACTAAAATATTTCAAGCAATAGGTAAAATCTGATTAAAATCCCTTCCCGGACACGAACTTGTCAGAAAAAAACCCCAAATTCTGAATAATTTGACCTTGAGGTCAAACTTCAAGGTCAAAGCATGGCAACCTTGGTACGCGACACGTCGTCTTCAGATAATCTACCCACATACCAATATCAAAACCCTTTCTATTAAGGGAAAAAAGTTACAGCCCGGATACGAACTTGTCAGAGAAAAAAAAAATCTGAATAATTTGACCTTGAGGTCAAACTTCAAGGTCAAAGCATGGCAACCTTGGCACGCGACACGTCGTCTTGAGATAATCTACCCACATACCAAATATCAAAACCTTTTCTATTGAGGGAAAAAAGTTACAGCCCGGATACAAACTTGTCAGAGAAAAAAAAAATCTGAATAATTTGACCTTGAGGTCAAACTTCAAGGTCAAAGCATGGCAACCTTGGTACGTGACACGTCGTCTTGAGATAATCTATCCACATACCAAATATCAAAACCCTTTCTATTAAGGGAAAAAAGTTACAGCCCGGATACGAACTTGTCAGAGAAAAAAAAAAATCTGAATAATTTGACCTTGAGGTCAAACTTCAAGGTCAAAGCATGGCAACCTTGGTACGCGACACGTCGTCTTGAGATAATCTATCCACATACCAAATATCAAAACCCTTTCTATTAAGGGAAAAAAGTTATAGCCCGGACACAAACTTGTCAGAAAAGAACCCCAAATTTGGAATAATTTGATCTTGAGGTCAAACTTCAAGGTCAAAGCATGGCAACCGTGGTACGCGACACATTATCTTGAGATAATCTACCCACATACCAAATATAAAAACCATATCTATTAAGGGAAAAAAGTTACAGCCCAGACACGAACTTGTCAGAAAAGAACCCCGAATTCTGAATAATTTGACCTTGAGGTCAAAGTTCAAGGTCAAAGCATGGCAACCTTGGTACGCGACACATCATCTTGAGATAATCTACCCACATACCAAATATCAAAACCCTATCTATTAAGGGAAAAAAGTTACAGCCCGGACACGAACTTGTCAGAAAAGAACCCCAAAAACGGAATAATTTGACACTGAGGTCAAAGTTCATGGTCAAAGCATGGCAACCTTGGTACGCGACACATGGTCTTGAGATAATATACCCACATGTCAAATATCAAAACCTTATCTATTAAGAAAGAAAGATTACAGCCCGGAAGGATGGACAGGCGGACAGAGCGATCACTATAGGGCATCCACCTCACGGCGAGGACCTAATAATAGTATATTCTATATCAAAATAATGAGTAAAGTACAGAGAACAAATTTGTGAGCTTCATGAGAACCCAGCATGAACAAGTGCAATGCCGATTGCCAGCAGTCAGAAAATAGTCCCCCATTGTTTTTCTTATGCTGCTACATAGGCATACCAAACATTATTGAAATCGGGATGGCGTTTAGAAGTTCTAGGCAGAAAACTAATTACACACAATTTTCAACAAAAATGTTTGAATTTAAAAAAAAATTTTTTTACATGCATCAATTTTACATAATGTCTGATCATTGCTGAAAATATGAAACAAAAGTGTCAAAGCATCTCTTGAGATACAAGTTGTAACAGGACACGCCAACATAATATATACAAAAATGGCTGAAAAAATCTCAAGTTCATCTAATTTGCATAATTTATGCACAAGAAAAAAACCTGTAACAATATGTTATTTATCTTTTGCTGCTACACCTCCAAACCAAAAATGATTGAAATCAGACAGGTCGTTTAGAAATTCTAGGCAAAAAACTAATTACGCCCAATTTACAACAAAAATTGGCACCAGTCAGCCATCTTGAAGTTTTTTTCCGAAAAAATTGACGTGCATCAATTTTACATAATGTCTGATCATTGCTTAAAATTTGAAACCAAAGCATCAAGGCGTCTCTGAGATACAGGTGATAACATAATATATACAAAAAAAAATGGCTGAAAAAAAGCTAAAGTACATCTAATTTGCATAATTTATGCACAAGAAAAAAAAACCCACATGATATGTTATTTATCTTATGCAGCTACACCTCCATACCAAAAATGATTGAAATCGGAAACGTTGTTTAGAAGTTCTAGGCAGAAAACTAATTACACCCAATTTCCAACAAAAAAGGCCGCCAGAAAAAATTGACGTGCATCATCTTTCCATAATGTCTGAATAATGATCAAAAATTGAAACACCAACATTCAACCATCTCGGAGATACAGGTGGTAACAGGGAAGACAGATGAATGGTTGGATGGTTGGACAGATGGACAGACAGATGGATGGATGGATGGATGGATGGATGGATGGACAGAAAGACAGAGTGTAATCCAAAAGTTCACGTCATGGTGAAACCGTGGGGGACCAATAACAACAAATACATCAGAAATTTTATTTGGTTTTAAATCAATGACTACTAACTCCAGGCCCTGAGAAAGCATATTCATTTAGTTTTCAATGTGTTATAATCTTTCAATGCACCTATCACAAAAAAAAATTCAGTACTGTGGATGGCAGCCATGCTGATTCCAGTCACGCAATTTCATGTGTCTCAACATAAAGTTTTCTATTTGAAAGATCTGAAGGATGGAGAGACATGATGATAATTGAAAGATATTCAAGATGATGTAATGGATGATGAACAATCCAATTACAGAATATATTGCAGCTGACATTATAATTGTAAGATTTATTTCTTAAATTACCATCAAACATTATCAAGTGTTTATTTTATTCTTGCACTTGTCACGGATGAAGATTGGAATCATTGCTTGTGATATGGATAAAATCAACTTTTTCTGTGCACAGAATTTGAATTACCAAATTGCAAACTGACTTGTATTTGAAGAAAGGTACTCTTTAGATGTTAGCAAATGTTTTCCCGATACTCTATTTCCAAAGAAAGACTGAACAATCTCTGTCACATAAGTTTTCAAATGCTGGTGAATTTATTTACTTTGTTGCAGACATTATTTTTTATAAAGGCCAAACATGACAGTGCACTTTTCACTCACTGAAATGAAGTGATATTGGCACACAGATAAAACTAGGATTTTCTCTCACATAACTGTACTGTAGTTATCAACAATCAATGCCTATTTTCTTATCTTTAAGTTTACAAAGGTGATAAACTTCTGCCTTTGACTTGTTCAGAAATTGTCCAATTATTTGCATATAACAACAAACATGACAGCATGTCAAAATACAAATGATTTACCAAATGTATTGTCTCAAGTCTTTCAATTCACAAGGCAATTGAGTTCAATACAAGACATAATCATTCTCGTCATTGTGTGTGTCAGATTTAGGGTTTCCAATTTACAGATTTTTTTTCTGAAAACAGACTTGGGAATTTTTCAGACCCCAAATCCAGAAACAGGGAAATTTTCAGATTTTTTTCCCTCCCCATAATACCCTACTGTAATTAAGACTAAATGACCCAGGGGGGGGGGGAGGGGTGATCATTCCCCAGCAAAATTTTAGCAAAGTTTAGAGGAAATAAACAGGCACAGGCTTTTATTAAATGAATATGAGAGAAAAATAAAAAAAATGAAAGTGTCAATGACACTGTAGCTCAACTTGTCAAGACATGTACATGTGTAGTATGTGACACAGCAATGACAAACATCTAGGTAATGAACTGATAACAAAGGTACCTATAAATTATTTTAACGGTCTCTACATAAATACTGACCATAGCCTGTAACAAATGTATAGGTAAAGTATTGTAAAGGTGGGTGACAGTCAGATGCTAAACTAGAAAAGAAATCTTTGAGTCCCAGAGTGGGTCTGACTGAACCCCAAAATATTTGTTCTCATAGCACAGTGATAACAAAGGCACCTCAAAACACACTCATTCCTGTCCCAAGGTGAAAACAAAGGTACCCAAGAAGTTTCGTGAAGATCAGTTCATAAATACAAGCTGTATAGAAGTTGTGACAAAAAACTGATTGGACCTAATTTCGGTATAAAATGGCCACTGGCAGCCATCTTGAATTCTGGACCGCACTCAGAAACACTTGTTCTCATCCCAAGGTGATAATAAAGGTACCCAAGAAGTTTCGTGAAGATTGGTTGATAAAGTCAGCCTCTAGCCCGAGCCGTATTGACATGTGCACTTACAGTGTATAAGTAGCACTAAATAAATCAAAATTCATCTAATTTGCATAATTTCTGCACGAGAAAAAAACCCGTACTGTATGTGATGTATTCCATTTTACTAAACATTCACATAAAAATTTATTCAAATCAGAACTTTCATACAGAAGTTCTGTACAAAAGACTGATTGCACTAATTTTGGTACAAAATCGCTGCTGGTGGCCATCTTGAATTTCGGACCACACCAAAAACAACCGTTCTCATCCCATGGTGATAACAAAGGTACCCAAGAAGTTTCGTAAAGATTGGTTCACAAATACGGCCTGTAGCCCGAGCCGTATTGAATTGTTGACGGACAGACGGCCAGATGGACAAACGGACGACAGACGACTGGCCATGGCATAAGCTCAAATTTGGCTTTGCCAAAGTTGAGCTAAAAATGCATTTTACATTCTAAGTACTTTGGCAGCTGTTACTTGAAACAACTGCAAAGTCACAGAATATAGACTGTCAAAGGATAGAAATGAAAGTGTCAATGACAATGTAGCTCAACTTGTCAAGACAAAGACATGTACATGTATAGTATGTGACACAGCAATGACAAACATCTAGGTAATGACCTGATAACAAAGGTACATATAAAGTATTGTAACGGTCTGTACATAAATACTGGCCGTTGCCTGTAACAAATGTATAGGTAAAGTATTGTAAAGGTGGGTGACAGTCAGATGCTAAACTAGAAAAAAATCTTTGAGTCCCAGAATGGGTCTGACTGAACCCTAAAATATTTGTTCTCATAGCACAGTGATAACAAAGGCACCCCAAAACACACTCATTCCTGTCCCAAGGTGAAAACAAAGGTACCCAAAAATTTTCGTGAAGATCAGTTCACAAATATGAGCTGTGTAGAAGTTGTGACAAAAAACTGATTGGACCTAATTTCAGTACAAAATGGCCACTGGCAGCCTACTTGAATTTTGGACCGCACTCAGAAACACTTGTCCCAAGGTGATAACAAAGGTACCCAGGAAGTTTTGTGAAGATCGGTTCATAAATACAGCCTCTAGCCCGAGCCGTATTGACATGTGCACTTACAGTGTATAAGTAGCACTAAATAAATCAAAGTTCATCTAATTTGCATAATTTCTGCACGAGAAAAAAACCCGTACTATATGTGATGTATTCCATGTTACTAAACATTCATACAAAACTTTATTCAAATCAGAACTTTCATACAGAAGTTCTGTACAAAAGACTGATTGCACTAATTTTGGTACAAAATGGCTGCTGGTGGCCATCTTGAATTTTGGACCACACCCAAAAACACTCGTTCTCATCCCACGGTGATAACAAAGGTATCCAAGAAGTTTCGTAAAGATCGGTTCATAAATACGGCCTCTAGCCTGAGCCGTATAGAAGTTGTGTACAAAAAACTGATTAGACCTAATTTCAGTACAAAATGGCCACTGGCAGCCATCTTGAATTTTGGACCGCACCCAGAAACACTCGTTCTCGTCCCAAGGTGATAACAAAGGTACCCAAGACGTTTCGTGAAGATCGGTTCATAAATACAGACTCTAGCCCGAGCCGTATTGACATGTGTACTTACTGTGTGTAAGTAGCACTAAAAAAATCAAAGTTCATCTAATTTGCATAATTTCTGCACGAGAAAAAAACCTGTATTATATGTGATGTATCCCATGGTACTAAACATTCACACAACAAATTATTCAAATCAGCACTTTCATATGGAAGTTCTGTGCAAAAATCTCATTGCACCAAATTTTGTACAAAATGGCTGCCATCGGCCATCTTGAATTTCAGACCGGACCCCAAAACACTCGTTCTCGTCCCACGGTGATAACAAAGGTACCCAAGGAGTTTCGTAAAGATCGGTTCATAAATACGGCCTCTAGCCCGAGCCGTATTGGCATTTGCACTTACAGTGCTGAAAGTAACACCAAAAAACATCAAAGTTAGTCTAATTTGCATAATTTACGCACCAGAAAAAAACCCGTATTATATGTGATGTATCCCATGGTAATAAACATTCATACAAAAAATTATTCAAATCAGAGCTTTCATATGGAAGTTCTGTACAAAAAACAGATTTCTGCATCGTCGGTACAAAATGGTGGCTGGCAGCCATCTTGAATTTCGGACTGCACCCAAAAACACTCGTTCTCGTCCCACGGTCATAACAAAGATACCCAAGAAGTTTCCTAAAGATCGGTTCATAAATACGGCCTCTAGCCCGAGCCGTATCCAATTGTTGACGGACAGACAGACGACGGGCCATGGCATAAGCTCAAATTTGGCTTCGCCAAAGTTGAGCTAAAAATAAAAAATAGAGTGATGTCACGCATGCAGCCAGACTGTCCCAGTAATGGCAATGCTTAGACACAAAATAGTCAGAGCCATTTTTTGTTAACCACTTACGTAACGAATCTGCCATATCTGCACTCGTGATATACAAAATTTGCTATTCAAATTTTATTTTTTCATTTCTCTCCTCCAAAACATACCTCATGACCTATTAATGGAACAAGCTTGATGAGCTTGTTCCAATAAGGACTAATAAGCCATAGTTAGAAGTAAATGAAAGTGTCAATGACACTGTAGCTCAACTTTGAATATGACAGCAAATTAGTATTTGCTGTGACAAGGTCAACAATAATGAATATGACAGGAATCAAAACACTCGTTCTCGTCCCACGGTGATAACAAGATCGGTTCATAAATACGGCCTCTAGCCCGAGCCGTGTTGACGGCATGATGGACGGATGGACGACGGGCCATGACAATACCTCAAATTTGGCTTCGTCAAAGTTGAGCTAAAAATGAAAAAATCTGATGTTTCAGAAAAATAATTTGTACTGTTGGCTTCAACTTGTATTAGGTAAAGGATTAAAGATGCAGTACATAAAGCAATGTTGGGCTATAGGAGTCAATTTTCTTTTTTGCATGTAATAACTCCCAATCCTTCAAAATGCATTTTGGGAATAACTGCCCAAGTGACACGTGTCCAAAAACTTTAACCTGGATGTTATAAGTTAAATTGCCATACAAAAAAGGGTTAAGTATTTCCCAAAATAACATGAAACATAAAAAAAACAAAAATCATAATGAGAATGATACAATCAATAGTAATATTAATTTAAAAGAAAAAAAACCCAAAATCTTTAAGGCTGACTAAAAAAATTTAACCACAAACTTTAACCAAAACTCCAAATGTTAACAGACGGACAGACGAAAGTCGTGACTAAACAGTAAAAAAAAAAACCCAGAAACCACTTTAACCTTCAGTAAGAAACTTTAACCATAAACTTTAACCAAAACTCTAAAAGTTAACAGGTGGATGGATGGACAGACAGATGAAAGTCATGACTGTAGCCCTCACTGTAAACAGTCAGGCAAATAAATTAGAAAATTGTGATTCTGAAGAATCACAGGCTCACCATACTTGATAAAAATAGTACTGAAACTATCCTTATTCAAGTTACCAAAACTGAATGAGAGTTTCCTCAAAGATCTTACTTTATATTATTTATTTTTTACTAGGGTTTAATGACACATTAACAGCCAAGGTCATATCATGTCAGTGACAGTTTTATGGATGAAGGAAGCAGGAGTACCTGGAGAGAACCACTAAGCAATGATGAACAGCCGCCAGCTCCCCAACATCGTAACTCTGCACTTCAGCACAGGCGGGGTTAGATTGGTTGAAAACATGTGCACCATCAACGTGCAGTACGCCTTAGTACATGGCATCATTGTGCCCTCATGTGGACAATCAGGGTTAAGTACCTTGCCCAACGACACAATGCAGGAGTCCGAATCAATCGCTTAGATGGTCACCCATCCAAGGACTAACTGGGCTCAACATTGCTTAACTTCGGTGATCTGACGAGAACCGGGTACTGCAACACCACGGTGCCCTCATCTAACCTTATAACAGCGACTTTGCTTACCAAGCATCTCAACACACTGGGAAACAAAGAGTTTAAAGCTAACCCTCATATAACTGATCGAAAACAGTAACCAAAGTTTATGAATGTTCCTATTTTTTTCAACGGTACTTTTACTCTATCAATCACTGTGCCAAAGGGTTAAATGCCACAAACAAACTTGAACCATAAATTTGTTGAACGAGCAACACAGCAATTTCCTATAAGCAAAAAGGTTTGTCAGTTAACGATCTATACGACAATGCAACAAATTTGCATCTTTGTCGTTCCCAATACTGGAAAAGTGAACAAAAAGTGAGTGAATTTTGAACAAAATCAGACACCACTTGTATTCAAGTTACAAAAGCAGGGTGAGGGTTAACTCTGATATTTAAACTTATCATAGCAAGTTTGCTGAGTAGATATTTTTCCACATGACAAAAAGTTTTAAGTTAGCCCTCGTACAACTGAGCGAAAATGGTAACCAAAGTTTGCAAATTTTCATATTTTTCAAACAGTTCCCACATTCATGCAGGCAGAAGAGGAGTAGGGTTAAACATTTCAAGCTAACATATAACAGCAAAAATGTTCATCAGTTAATGATCTATATGCTTGTGCAACAAATTTATGTTTACGCTGTTCCCAATGCCAGAAAAGTGAACACAAAGTTTGTGAATTTTGTACAAAATAAGACACCACTTGTATTCAAGTTTCAAAAACAGAGTGTGGGTTAAGTCTCATATTTAAACTTATCAAGCAAGTTTAATGAGTAGATAGTTCTGCACATGGCAAAACAAAAAAAAGTTTCAAGTTAATGCTTGTACAACTCATCGAAAATGGTATCTTCGTTTGTAAATTTTCATGTTTTTCAAATAGTAGCCTTACTCTAGATATCACTGTGCTAAAGGGTTAAATTCGACACACTTGAACCAGAAAGTTGTCCTGCAATTAACAAGTCATCTTCCTATACTAAAATCTTTGCCATATATCACTTGTAGTATTAAGAAATGGCCTCTGGAAGTTGTGCTATTTTGCCGAAAATCACAAACTTCGGCTCTTTGAAGTCGATAGGGGTTACAGTTGAAAAATGTTTCAAGTGATTTCATTACAACATGTTAGACTCAAAATATATAGAAAATTTTATCTTCACACGACTGATAGTGTTCGAGAATTTTTAGAAAAAAGGGTCATTTTGGCTATATTTTCATCTGCCTGAAGGGGTTAAACGTTTTCACTAAAATGGCGGTATATGGAGGCACACCAGATGCGTGCAAATAAGTGTGCAAAATTTTAGAAGAATCGTACAGCCAGTTTTCGAGATCTAGAGGCCACAAAATTTAGGTGGAAAAAAATAAATAAATACGAGACAGCAGTTACTGATGTCTCATTTATGATCACGAAATGATGGCTATTGCTGTATACTGTATTGTTGCAAGAATATTCTCAGATTCACAACTCACACCAGCTTATCTGTTGATTGTCAATGCTACATCAATTAAGTTCATCTGAAGTTCACCAAACATCAAAGGCACTCCATTGGCAGACGGCCAAATTATCTGCCTGTTTAGTATGGTCATCTCGTCAGGCAGAATCACCTCTACAACCGCTTCACCGCGCATTAATTTTTCAGTGACCTTTCACCTTTCGCACTAAAAGCTATAGCTTTGATGTAAAATAGAAGGAGTAATTTCCAGTTTGGATAGGTATCTCCATCAGTGGACAGTACCTGCAGCAATCAACATCTTCCAGTCAGAATTTTCTGTCAAAGGAAGCGGACATCAGTTATATTTCTTCCCGGTGAGTTTTCATGTTATTAGTCACCTGCTTATCGTGCTATTTTACAAGGATCTCCCCTCATCACTTCTTCATCATTCATTGCTTTCATTCACCCATTACTTAATATGGATCACTCCTCTTTGCGGTGTTTGGTGATGGGTCACAGTTATATTGTCCGCTTGGGGGAGTATTTACACAGACATTCCAGGTTTCCTGTACATCAAAATTTTGCAACTTCCTTGAATTTATGTCGGGACACGTTTCATGTCGACATTCGGTTTTCTGGGCGTCGTGGTGGAACTGTTTCCCACCTGATTGATAATCTTCCCGTTGTTACCCACTTTCAGCCACATCATGTTCTTTTGCAAATTGGGGGGAATGAACTTTCAGAGCTCCACCCTCTTTCGGTCAGCCGCACTGTCGATGAATTTGCAGAATGTCTGTTGTATGAATTTGGGGAACAATCAGTCACGGTATGTCGTTATTTCACTGTAACACAGTTAAAATATGCCCCGGTTCCCTTGGAAAGTCAGTGGAATTATATAATCAACACGTTGATCTTGTCAACAATTATCTTGATACTGTTCTACAGTCTACTTCACCGTCTTAATTTTTGGCACCACGGTTGGCTCCACTTGGCCGCTCGGTTGCTTTTGTATGACGGCGTGCACTTTAACGATGCTGGCCTTAAAAAATATGCACGAAGTATCCGAGGTTCATTATTGCAGGTCGTCCGCTCTCACGAAACTCGCCCTGTGTCCTGACTGTTTTAATTTTGTCTGATTTTGTTGTACGTTGCGATTCCTGTGTTATCTGCATTTATTCATGTCATTGCATGCTTCACTTGGGGCTTGCAGAACACCGCTGCATTTCTGACTACTACTACCCATCATTACTCCTACATGTACTTTTATTATCGCAATGCATGGCAAGACACGTCGTACATTTCAACCAACGATGTTTGAAGAAAAAAAAAAAAAAAATCTATCTTCAGATCAGCTTCCGGTGTTCTGCTGTCCTCCATTGCCACTGCCTACAATCCACCTGTCTACGCTTTCTCATTTTTGCTACTGCCATGTACTGGTAATCCCCATTCAGTGCCGCAGGCTGCGTCATCCTTTTTGGCTATGATTTCATCATTGGGGGGTCAACGCAGGCACTTTCACCTTTTCTACGTAATTTTATCATGGTGTACTTGTGAGTTGCACCACATAGTCTTTTCGCGCACATTGTGCTCAACACAACTGCACACATGCCTAACAAGAACGAATAAATGCCTCACTAAAGTACAAAGTAACAAAAACAAAAAACAAAAAAAAAAACGTGTGTGTGGGGGAGGGGGGGGTGCCTGCTTTTTCTTCCTTTTTGAAACGGGAGTGTTTCTCCTGTTCCATTTCTTTTATGCAGTGTTCCCTTGTTCTGTTGCCCCCCCCCCCCACACCTCCCTCATGTGGGGGGGGGGGTGGCACTTAGCCAACGAGGGGTTTATGCAGGCTTTCAAATGTCCACATATAATTTAATTTCTACTTTACCCTCACAAGTTGGGGCTCATTGGTTCACATGCTTGCAATTACTCCTCTTTGGTGCGGGAGGCTTCCTCCTGTTGTGTGTAATTTTCAGTGTTACCTTCCTTTGTTGTCGCATACCACTGCTGTCTGTTGGATGCATTTAGCCAATTTAGCCACTGTTGGGGGTCATGCATGCTATCAATTGTTAACATGCAATTCAATTTCTACTTTCACCTCACCAGTTGGGGCACTTTGATATAAATGCTTGCATTTCCCCCTCTTTGGTGCGGGAGGATTTCTCCTGTTGCGTGTCCTTTGCAGTGCCTTTCCATGCCATGGGGGGCTTTGTCTGTGAGCACTAACATGACTACCCTGTACATTTTGTCCTTAGCCAACATAGTTGACTCTCGGGTTTTCCCATGTTCGGCTTGCATCTGATTCTTACCATAATACGTCAACCAGTCTTTGGTCTTTCAGCGACATTTATTGTTCCGAAATTTTCCGTTAGCATGCCCTATTCAGCCTAAGTTTCCTGATATTTTGCTCACGTTATTGCTCACAGCTTATTATATGTTCTATCATTTTAGACTACTTGTTTCGCTTCTCCCCTCTTCTCTCTTTTTCAGACATGCCACCTCGAAAGAAACGCAACCAACTACAGGATGACCTGTCTGGCAATTACCGTCCATCCAGACCAAAGAGGAATCGGCGTGCACCGGCCCACACAGGCAGTTCTGCTGACCATACTACCAGTTCTCTCGCTGTTCCGAGGCAGCCTTCAGTCCTTCCACTGCATTCTGTGATCACACAATCTGATTCTAGGGACATCATCAGAGATTCTCAGCCTACCTCTGCTTCACGTGAGCCTGCCACCACAACCAGTATATGCTATGCACCACTTAGTAACTTGACTCTCTTACAGGATAATGTCACATTAGTCCCAGTTTTGCTATATCTCTGGATTATTCAGACAACACGGCCACCACAGCTATACCATTGACACAACCTGTGATATCCAGTCTCTGTAACATGAACTCGTCATGGCCACTTTTTTTATCTTCACATGGACCTTCTTACTCTAGTGTGTCTCCACATTGTGCCATACCTACTTTTCCACACAACCATCTGGTGGCTCCCACTTCTACTGTGACAATTGCTTCTTCGCCAGTGTGTTCTTGTTTGTGGACCCAATTCGGCCACCCGCTTCCACATCTAACTCAAACTCGGACCGTCTTAACATCAGTGGTCCACTTCCACAGCAGTTTATACACCAACGTGCCACCTTAGAGACTGTCCTTAACAACTCCATTCAATCAGCATTAGCAGGCTTTTCTACCCGGCGTTCAGATACTCGTGCCACTGCCACATCTGACATTGTACCAGACATTGTTCCAGCACCTACAGAACCTGCACCTGGTAACTTTTTACAGACACTTAATCCCCTAGAGGGACTTGTTCATTCTGCCCTGGTTGCTCCATTTGAGTCCCAGGCCGGTGATTTTCGATCAACTTCCATTTCATTGACAGCTATGGTCAGTTTAAAAACCAAGGCTCAAATTTGGGCAAATGAATTTATAAATATGTCTTCTCTTTAACCGAACACATCATCACAGCCATCCTACTCCTTGATGCTCAGTGACGGTGATGGGTCACACCTACCATTGCTTGGATACCAAAGGCTTCCAAAACTATACTCACTCTCCCCCATTGGCTAACCGTCTTAGAAATTTTCATGGCCATTTCAGCTGAACGAAATCCACAACACATTCAAAACTTGTTGAAATATCAGTCCCACATTTGTCATTTGGCGTCTATAGGGTACGATTGGCTGTATTATGATAACCAATTTCGGCAGCTGCGTCAATATGATTTATCACTCGAATGGGACACCATATTGTGGGAACTGTACACGAAATGTGCGCCAGGTGGTAAAGCAGGGTCACATAATAACCACAAACAGACTCAGAGCAGTTCCTTTCGTGGTCGAGGTAAGCCTGGTAACCGGAAACGTTTCTTCCCAGTGGGGTTCTGCCATAAGTTTCACGATGGCAAACAATGTGCTGGATCATGCGGATATTCCCACAAATGCTTCAAGTGTCACAAAGAACACAGCTTTCAAAGTTGCCCACTTCGGAACCAGTCTGGACAGCAGCCCTTTCGCTCCAACCCACGTCGGGGGCAGAATCAACAACGACCCTCCCTGTATCAGTTGAACGGTAACAACACCAGTTAGTCCGAAACTTCTGATCAAATTGCTGCAGGGGTATGATCCCAACACAACTTCGTATTTGGTAGATGGTTTTTCTCACGGGTTTTCCATTGGATATGCAGGCCCTCGTCAATCCACCCGATCTCCTAATTTAAAATCGGCCACAGAACTCCCAGATATCATTGATTCCAAAATTGCCAAGGAGGTTGCAGCTGGCCAAATAGCGGGGCCTTTTTCTGATCCTCCTTTCCATGATTTACACATCTCTCCTATTGGCGTTGTCCCCAAAAAGAGCGAGGGTAAATTCCGCATGATCCAGCACCTATCATACCTGACTGGTACCTCCATTAATGATCATATCTCCCAAGAGTTCACCTCAGTGGATTATGCAACTGTGCAGCATGCAATGGACTTTATTTTGTCTTTGGGTCCAGGGTGCTTTTTGGCTAAAACCGACATTCAATCGGCCTTTCGTATTATTCCGATCCATCCGTCCGACCATCATTTGCTGGGATTTGCATGGAAAGGTTCATTTTATTTTGATACTTGCCTCCCGATGGGATGTTCCTTTTCCTGTCGCATCTTCGAGTCCTTCAGCACTGCACTCCAGTGGATTGCAGAACACAAGTGTTCCATCCAGAATGAGCTGCATGTTCTTGATGAGTTTCTTTTCGCTGCAAGGTCTCGGGACAAATGCCAACAATATTTGGACACATTCCTTCAGCTCTGTGACTCCATTGGCATTCCAATTGCTCCAGACAAGACCTACTTACCAGCGACTACAAGGGTTTTTCTGGGGATTGAACTCGATACGATAGCCATGACGGTCCGCCTGCCTGCTGATAAGCTTCAGAAGTGTCAACTGTTGATTCACCACTTTCTACAATCCACCAAGGTTACACTCAGGGAAATTCAATCCCTCATGGGTCTTCTAAATTTTACATGTTCAGTGGTGGTTCCGGGACGAGCCTTCCTCCGGTGTCTAATCAATCTAACTCTTCGGATCAGGAAGCCACACCACCGCCTCAGGTTAACTTCTGATGTCAAAGCACCTAAGACTGTGGTTAGCCTTCCTGGATGAATTCAATGGGAAATCTTTCTTTTTGAATGAAGTCTGGCTAAACAGCGACTCCCTACAATTTCACACTGACGCTGCAGCCTCAGCAGGGTTTGGGGGTGTGTTTGGCAACCATTGGTTCTATGGTCAATGGGCTCCTTTCGAAACATCCCTTAATATTTCTGTGCTTGAGTTTTATCCAATTGTGGTAGCGGTGAACCTATGGGGATCTCTTCTGGCCAACCGATGTGTTTTATTTTTCACTGACAACCAAGCTATTGTGGCGGTGATTAACTCTCAGACCACCAGGGACGAACTGTTGCTAAGCCTGCTCAGAAATTTTGTTTTGAGCTGCTTACGATTCAATATTTTCTTTAAGGCAAAACACATACCAAGGAAGGAGAACAAACTAGCAGACTCTCTTTCTCGTTTACAGGTCGAGCACTTCAAGAAGCTGACTCCGCGCATTTGCACTCATCCTACAGCACTACCGCTGGAATTGACATTGGATCGCTTACTTCAACTTTGAACAGTTTATTCAGTCATGCCCTCGCACAGCATACTCAGCAGCTCTACCAATCCAGTTACAATAAATTTACAGCATTTTGCACCAAATTCCAACTTCAACAGCATTGGTCCATACCGCTTTCAACCTTGTGTTTATAGCTCACCTATTTAACTTAGGGTGTGCATCCAAGTCAATTCTTTCAATTATTTCTGGCTTGTCTTACTTTCACAAAATTAATGATTTGGAGGACCCAACCCAGTCTTTTCTTATCCGCAAAATATGAGCAGGGACTCAACATCTTCGTCCCTCGGTTGATGTGCGTTTGCCCATAACAGAGCTCATTCTTCATCAGTTAATTGTTGCGCTACCCAATTGCACATCTAGTCTTTATCAGGCTTGCCTCTTTGCTTCCATGTTTACTCTGGCATTTTATTCATTTGCATGGGTAAGTGAGTTGTGTCCCCCCTGTGCATCAGCAGCTGGTTGCGTATTGCAACTCTGACGTGCAATTGGATCAGAATTTGGTCACAATTACGTTTCGACACTTCAAACATAACACGGAAGGGCAGCCGCACATCATCAGGGTGACGAGGACATCTGATTCTTTGGCTTGTCCCATCATGACATTGACGCAATTCTTAGCCTGCCGGGGCGCAGTCACTGGTCCCCTCTTTGCATATCCATCAGGTGCTCCAATCACACATCGATCTTCTGACTCAGTACTCAAATGTTGTCTCAATTTTTGCGGTCTCGATCCTACAATTTTCAAGGGACACAGCTTCCGTATTGGCGCTGCCACACTGGCAGCTTGTAAAGGGTTTCTGATTCACAAATCAGACTCATGGGACGCTGGAGGTCAAATGCATTCCAACAGTATATCAGGACCCCATCCCTTACATAATCACAGGGCGTGTAATTCCCTTCAATTCTGCATACTGCATTTCTCACTGCCGCAACCAGACAATCATTACGGGCAAGCTTTGCAGTTGGGTTTGGCACGGGCTACCCCGCACATTAGGTAGCTTGGCCTGCACATTAGGTAGCTGGCTGTACTAGTTTGCGATGCATGTCTCCTGTCACAACACATCAGTTATTTCAATCCCAGACCCTTCGGCTGCTCGGCACCAGTATCATGACTGCTACCGGTCCTACAAGTCCATTACAGCATGGGCTTCCATGGATGGACAGGGCTATTTCCAGTGTGATCACTGTTTGCCTGCATTCGTTCAGTCTTTCGCACGCATTATTTGGATTGGTAGAGTGAGCATCCCGCTTCCACAGCACGGGCCTCTACGAGGGGGAACCTCACTTTGAGTTGAGGCATTTTTCCTCACAACGGTACATTTCAGAAATACGTACATGTATATATACACATTCAAGAACATTATACTTTTGTGTTTGTCAGCCTATATACTTTTATGTTTCTCGAAGACTAGTGTCTTCTATGTTTTCTATTACATTACACAATTCTTTTATTTCGTCATTTTGCACTTATTTCGGATGTCTCCCAGGCCTTATGCAGGGCATCCCTTTTGCCACCTTGCAGACCATTTGTTCGTCGATCCACGGGATTCCCGCGCCTTTGGTCACTGTTTTTGCTAGTTGCCTGTGATGTGCTCACAGAGCCCTGTGACGGATCAAAATTTATGACTCGCCGCAGTACCCTGTGTGCACATCTTTGGCGTATGTCGCCCACCTTTAAAAATTATTTTGGTAATTTCCTTTTAATCTATTGGCTATACTATAATACAATGTTGTACCATTGGGTACTCGTAACTTTTTACATAATAAACAGTGTAGCCCTTATCGCACATGGACTTATATTGTTTCTTGTTCCCTTGTCCAAGTGTATCTATGACTCAAGGAAAATCGGGGCATCAGAGATACGAGACAGCAGTTACTGATGCCTCATTTATGATCACGATTTTTGGCTATTGCTGTATACTGTATTCTTGCAAGAATATTCTCAGATTTACAACTCACACCAGCTTATCTGTTGATTGTCAATGCTACATTAATTAAGTTCATCTGAAGTTCACCAAACATCAAAGGCACTCCATTGGCAGACGGCCAAATTATCTGCCTGTTTAGTATGGTCATCTCGTCAGGCAGAATCACCTCTACAACTGCTTCACCGGGCATTAATGTTTCAGTGACCTTTCACCTTTCGCACTACAAGCTATAGCTTTGATGTAAAATAGAAGGACTAATTTTCAGTGCGGATAGGTATCTCCATCAGTGGACAGTACCTGCAGCAATCAACATCTTCCAGTCAGAATTTTCTGTGAAAGGAAGAGGACATCAGTTCTATCTTCCACCGCCCCTCCTGCCTCCATATTTGTACATGTCACATGGCGTATGTCGCCCACCTTTAAAAATTATTTTGGTAATTTCCTTTTAATCTATTGGCTATACTATAATACAATGTTGTACCATTGGGTACTCGTAACTTTTTACATAATAAACAGTGTAGCCCTTATCGCACATGGACTTATATTGTTTCTTGTTCCCTTGTCCAAGTGCATCTATGACTCATGGAAAATCGGGGTATCATAAATAAAAATAAGTAAAAAAAATAAAAAAATATTTCTGAGCAATAACAATAAGTCTCACCACTGTGGTGGCAAGCCTTAAATAAAATGCATTATTCATGGTAAACTTCATCACATACTTTGACTTTAGTACCAGTATTTTGTTTGACAAACGTTTTACATAACAGTCATTGGCTCCGACAATCAGAAATAGTTTGGCTGGTTTGCGAATCACGGGACATGTCCAACATAGTGAATAAAGTCCAAGGGGAAATATTATGCAGTACAATTATTTATCAAAAGCGTGCATGCATAATTCACAGAATTCAGACTGAGGCTATATCCCACTTTGAAGCTTTGACTTGCTGCTTATGTTTTGCAGCTCCTCACGCAGCTCACGCTGGAGAGAATGAGCTGAGTGAGGTGCAAAACGTAATCTGCAAGTAAGAGACACAAGAGTGGATGTAGCCTCTGTCTGAATTCTATGAATTATGCTGTTGGATAAATACGAGAAAAGTGTAACTGATGCATGCTGTAAAATTGTATTACCTGGTTAGAACTATTGATAAATAGGAATTAATGGAAGGAAACCTCAAACTTATCTAATGATAAATTAAGTATCAAAGTAAATAGAATTATGAGATTCATATTCCCGGTTCCTGCTGGAGAAAATCCAGATATCAGGTCTGCCATAAGCAATTGGGTACTGGGAATTCCTGGTTCCGATGGAAATCCTAGTCAAATTATGTACAACACTGGAACAGGTGCACATATATACGCTGTTGCTGTTGTGAAATTTACTGGTGCACACATTTAGAATTAGTCTTTCTGTTAATTCCTTTCATGAATGAGCAAAAAGATTTCTCCGATGTTGTACCTAAAGGATTGCACAATACAACTATTCTCTCATTTTAAGGTGTTCCAAAATTGTAATTTTGATGTCTTACTTATGTCACAGAATACTTTTAAAAGGAGGTTCTGTCATTTGGTAGCAGTACCATAGAAAATTTCAGTTTCAATCAAATCTATTTTTCATTATAAATAATTTGGTATCTGATTTATTGGGATTATTTCTGTCTCATCCTTTTCAATCTCAAAGAAGATGACCTGAGATTTGACTAAAGGATTTGTTGAATGACCCCTTGAAAACTGAACACTGGAAAAGTTGATGTCAGAAATGTCTGTTAACCCTTTGATACTTTTGTACGTCTTATAATGCACGAAATCAAACAGCGCGTTGATACTTTGTGGTCATTTGTTTTATTATTATTTATTTTCGATTTTTTAAAGTTTAACCTCAATTCCCATTTTCTCCCAACAGTTGAGCTAAATGTCATCACATCTTAAAATACTAATATAATCCTTCTGTGAAGACTTCTTAACTGGTTGAGTTCTAGAAGCCACTATCAGGGCATTGAAAAAATAAGGATACCAGAGCAAAAGTCAACACTTTCCTTGCTTATATTTCATATTCAGTCAAACACAAATAATATTTTGTTTAAATAAATTTGTTTTATTATAAATTATTGGAGAGTGCCTGTCAGCACTCTCCAATAATTTGTAATAAAACAAGTTTTCAATAACAAATTCAGACCACTAAAAAATAATCTAAAAGTAATCAACCAGTTAATCACTAATGTAAAAAATATCTTGTTATCTGGTACTTTCCGACGTTTGACGTCGCATTTTAAAAAAAAACGTTGAAAAAACTGAATTCCCAGTGACGTTTGAACGTCAGGATAATTAAAGTCTCAAAGGGTTAAGCAGATAAACTGAATAGCGGTAGCATTAAAAAATTTTAAGGGGATAACATTCTGTACTGAGTTAACACTTTACCTTAGGAATTAGATGCAGCTGCCCATGCAATTTACAAATAAAGCAGTTAAAAAAATTGATTTTTCAAATAAATTCAACAACCCATATCAAACCATATCATCAAGCTTGTTCCAATGAGGGATCATATGATATTGTTTTGTTGACATTTTTTGAAACATTTGAAAAAACAATAATTAAAATAATAAATTTTGATATCATATGCATTGGGTAAAGAGTTAACAGAAATATACATAACAAAGCAAATGTACTGAACAGGGCAAATTTTTACACTCGTCATAGCAAATTATTTGGTATTTGATAATTTAATGCAAATAACAGGGTTATACTATTAACCAGTATTTTATTACAATGACCCACTGTCTGAAACTTCGCATCGTCTTTTGCACTGGTTCCACCATGTCATTTCAGCCATTTTATAGACACAATTCTGCTCATGCTATCATTCTTCCTCTGTCATACATATTCCAATAGAATAAGCTATCAAAATATTGCCGATGTGGGATGCCTCACATTTCTACCCCAAAGCTATAAGCCTCTTATGATCGACATACAACTATCAGATTTTTGAATGGCACTATATTCAAACAATTAGCACATTTAATCTGTTCCACTCTCTACATGCAACCATGACATTTCATATGTACCACTGTCCACATGTAACCAACACATTTATTATGTATCCCTGTCCACATATAACCATCACATTTCATATGTACCACTGTCCACATGTAACCAACACATTTAATATGTATCTCTGTCCACATGTAACCATCACATTTAATATGTACCACTGTCCACATGTAACCATCACATTTAACCTGTACCACTGTCCATTTACAACTATGTTACCAAAGTTTGTCACATTTCATTGTACTTTTTCAGTGTTAACCTTGGAATAATGTTCATGGACTGGAGTTCTTGAAACAACAGTTTACAAGCATATGGCATTTTCAGTGTTGAAACATTCTTTGATGACTTGCAAAATTGACACCTGCAATAAATGCTAAGAATTAACCCTTTACTCAATGTAACAACAAAATTCACATAATATTCTCAAAATTATTATTTAAATCCTATTATTTGATTTCAATTTCTGACCCCAAAACAAAGTTTATGACCCCTCAATGGAACATGTTCATTGGGCTCATTCCAATGTATGCAGTCTTTAGATTTTGAAAATTGGAGGCACGCAGTATACCACTCACTAACATTTGAATTGGAGCATGCTATTGTTGAGTCCTAGCATGGGGAAAATGTTTTCAAGAAGAACATCAATGAACATCTGCACACTGTTCCATCCACTAGTAAGTGGGGAGTTGAAAAATATTACCTGATTTTTCAAATAATCTTTTCACATCAATAATTAAAATATAATACAGTAGAACCTGTCTTGAGAGACCGCCCTTTGGGACACACAAAGTGGTCTCTCAAGATAGGTGGTCTCTCATAACAGGTTTCAGGTTTTCTCAAGTCAGTGAATAACCAACCACAAAATTCAGAAATGGAGAAGAATGGATTTTTGTACTTACTTTGTAGTTGTTCCTTTTTATGAAGTTTTTGTAACAAATTGAAATGGACCGTTATAAAAATTATAAAAATAAATTAGTGTTGAAAGTTAAAAAATTTATAGTAATTTATATATTTTTTATACTTACCAATGACCCAGACTTAGCTGGTGCTAACTCTAACAAAACCAGGGCCAAACACAAATTTTGCCCCCCAATCCCCAAAATTTGCATCCAAAACAAAAAGAAATCATGTCCTAAAGGACCTCCATACTACGCCTCTACTGCGCATGCGCAGTGACGCAGACGTCCCGAAATTGGCACCAATTATCATTCTTACTGGCAGTGCCTGGTCAGCGCTATGTACTCAGCGGGGAGGCAAGAGTTCCCAACTCCAGGGAGGGCCATCCCCGTCTGGGTCATTGGTAAGTATAAATGAAAGTGTCAATGACACTGTAGCTCAACTTGTCAAGACAAAGACATGTACATGTATAGTATGTGACACAGCAATGACAAACATCTAGGTAATGACCTGATAACAAAGGTACATATAAAGTATTGTAACGGTCTGTACATAAATACTGACCATTGCCTGTAACAAATGTATAGGTAAAGTATTGTAAAGGTGGGTGACAGTCAGATGCTGAACTAGAAAAAATCTTTGAGTCCCAGAGTGGGTCTGACTAAACCCCAAAATATTTGTTCTCATAGCACAGTGACAACAAAGGCACACCAAAACACACTCGTTCCTGTCCCAAGGTGAAAACAAAAGTACTCAAGAAGTTTTGTGAAGATCAGTTCATAAATACGAGCTGTATAGAACTTGTGACAAAAACTGATTGGACCTAATTTCGGTACAAAATGGCCACTGGCAGCCATCTTGAATTTTGGACCATACCCAGAAACACTCATTCTCATCCCAAGGAGGTAACAAAGGTACCCAAGAAGTTTTGTGAAGATCGGTTCATAAATACAGCCTCTAACCTGAGCCGTATTGACATGTGTGCTTACATTGTGTAAGTTGCACTGAATAAATCAAAGTTCATCTAATTTGCATAATTTCTGCACGAAAAAAAACTCCTTACAATATGTGATGTATTCCATGTTACTAAACATTCATACAAAAATTTATTAAAATCAGAACTTTCATACAGAAGTTCTATACAAAAGACTGATTGCACTAATTTTGGTACAAAATGGCTGCTGGTGGCCATCTTGAATTTCGGACCACACCCAAAAACACTCGCTCTCATCCCACGGTGATAACAAAGGTACCCAAGAAGTTTCGTAAAGATTGGTTCATAAATATGGCCTCTAGTCTGAGCTGTATAGAAGTTGTGTACAAAAAACTGATTAGACCTAATTTCGGTACAAAATGGCCACTGGCAGCCATCTTGAATTTTAGACCGCACCCAGAAACACTCGTTCTCGTCCCAAGGTGATAACAAAGGTACCCAAGACATTTCGTGAAGATCAGTTCATAAATACAGACTCTAGTCTGAGCCGTATTGACATGTGTACTTACTGTGTGTAAGTCGCACTGAAAAAATCAAAGTTCATCTAATTTGCATAATTTCTGCACGAGAAAAAAACCCGTATTATATGTGATGCATCCCATGGTACTAAACATTCACACAAAAAAATTATTCAAATCAGGGCTTTCATATGGAAGTTCTGTGCAAAAATCTGATTGCACCTAATTTTGTACAAAATGGCTGCCATCGGCCATCTTGAATTTCGGACCGGACCCAAAAACACTCGTTCTCGTCCCACGGTGATACCAAAGGTACCCAAGAAGTTTCGTAAAGATCGGTTCATAAATACGGCCTCTAGCCCAAGCCGTATTGGCATTTGCACTTACAGTGCTGAAAGTAACCCCAAAAAACATCAAAATTAGTCTAATTTGCACAATTTACGTACGAGAAAAAAACCCGTATTATATGTGATGTATCCCATGGTACTAAACATTCATACAAAAAATTATTCAAATCAGAGCTTTCATATGGAAGTTCTGTACAAAAAACAGATTTCTGCATCGTCGGTACAAAATGGCAGCTGGCAGCCATCTTGAATTTCGGACCGCACCCAAAAACACTCGTTCTCGTCCCACGGTCATAACAAAGGTACCCAAGAAGTTTCGTAAAGATCGGTTCATAAATACGGCCTCTAGCCCGAGCCATAGCAGCTTGGCACTTACAGCTCTGAAAGTAACACTAAATAAATCAAAGTCAGTCTAATTTGCATAATTTACGCACGAGAAAAAAACCCGTATTATATGTGATGTATCCCATGGTACTAAACATTTATACAAAACTTTATTCAAATCAGAACTTTCATACAGAAGTTCTGTACAAAAAACTGATTTTTGCATCATCGGTACAAAATGGCCACTGGCAGCCATCTTGAATTTCGGACCACACCTAAAAACACTCGTTCCCGTCCCAGGGTCATAACAAAGGTACACAAGAAGTTTCGTAAAGATCGGTTCATAAATACGACCTCTAGCCCGAGCCATAGCCAATTGTTGACGTAAGGACAGACGGACAGACGGCCAGACGGACAGACGGACGACGGACGACGGGCCATGACAATAGCTCAAATTTTACTTCGTCAAAGTTGAGCTAAAAATATATAAATTACTATAAATTTTTTAACATTTTTATACTGTACCAATGACCCAGACTTAGCTGAATAGTAAACAGGCTGGAGGGCCTAGGACATAGAGGAAAATCCAATAAGCTCAACTATATAGTAAAGAGGTAACCCCTTAAGGAGAAAAGGAGTATTAGGCTTTACATGTATCTTTCTTATTTAATATTAAATTAGAAAGATACACTACCCTTAATAATTGAGCACAATAACATTCATGTTCTCTATTAACATCCAGTATATCCCTTATACTAATTATTTTTAAAGTAAGCCAATAAATAAAGTAGTCTAGAGAATTGAGACTCTTTATAGTCATTTAAAAGTGTCCGAGTATTGTATATTAAAGCCCGTTTGACACTTGACATATACAAATGCTTCACACCGAGCTACACTTTAAAAATAAGACATGAATGAATTTTAACATTAATATTACACTTTAAAACCATCCCGGAAGCGACTCAGAAATACTGACTTGGAGGAGGCATTCCCTTGCTTTTCACTATAAAGCAGGTGACCTAAGGGAACACCCGCCCCCCCCCCCCCCCTTCCTCTTGCCCTGGATCAAATAGCCCAGAGCGAAGAGGGCAGCCAGACGGAGTCACTGCCGGAACAGAAAGCCTGCATAACTATAGTTGCAACTGTTTAGTGGACGACATTCTGAGCAACAGATAACGGACCTAAACAATGCAGGTCTCCAGAAATGGACTCAATATTTCTGAGATAAAAATTCGTAAATGTGGATGGCTGAGACCAATAAGCAGCCTTCATTAAATCTGTAATAGCAACACTATTAGCATAAGCCCAGGAAGTAGAAAGAGCTCTTACTTCATGAGCGGAAATCTTAAGCACAGACTGCTGAGAAGAAGATAAACTCTCATAAGCAGTACGGATAGTTAATTGAATCCATCTAGCAATAGAATGGACCGAAAAGTCCTTTCTATTAGGCATCAAAGACAGAAAGAAACGTTTCCGTCCCTTTCTGATAAACTGAGATCTCTGTTTATAGATACGTAACCCTCTAACAGGACAGGTTAAAGGCCTACGCCCGTCTGAAGACTGAAGAGCCTTAATAACAATAGGTTCCGGATATTTATTAGGAGCCTGATTCTTAGCTAAAAAACCCACATTAGTAGTGAAGGTGATAGTGTTCCCGACACTACGATAGTGAGAATCATCCACCGACAGTGCATGAAGCTCACTGACTCTTCTAGCAGAAGAGAAAGCTAAGAGAAAAGCTGTCTTATAAGATAAGAATTTGAAATCTACTGTCCCAAGAGGTTCAAATGGCTTTTCCTTCAATTTAAGAAGAACCCAAGCTAAATTCCACTTAGGAATTAATCTAAGAGTTCTGGGTCTATTTATCGAAAAGTTTCTAACCAACTTAGATAAAGAGACATTAGATCCAATTTGTAAACTATCATGATGTGCATAGGTATCAGATAACATAGACCTATAACCCTTTATAGTAACAGGCTGCAGTTTGATTTCGTCAAACAAGTATACTAGAAAGTTTGCAATGTCTGGTATAGAGGGATCGAATATATCTACAGAATGATCCCTACACCAACGACGAAAAACCTTCCACTTAGCCGCATAGTTTAGCGAAGAGGAGGTCCTCCTACAGTTAGAAATCGCGTCCACTGCTCGTCCTGTAAAGTGCTTGCCATGCAAGAAGGACCGCAAAACGGAAAAACATGAAGGTTGAGACCTTGCGGGTTGTGATGGAGTTGGCGCGATTTCCCCTGCGAAAGAAGATCCTCCCGTGGAGGAAGCTTTCGTGGTAGGTCCCACAAGACACCTGAGTAGATTTATCCACGGTCTCTGTGGCGACAGAGATGCTACCAACAGAATCTTGCATTGAGATTGTTTTATCTTTAGCAATACTTGTTGAATTAACGGCGCTGGAGGATACGCATATCCTATCATTCCGTCCCAAGGGATCGACAGAGCGTCTACTGCAAATGCTCTTGGATCCGGACACGGAGACACATACGTCTGCAACTGATTGTTGAGATGTGTCGCAAATAAGTCTATCATTGGCCGTTCCCATTGGTAGCAAATCTGATTGAATACTTGTTTGTTGAGAGTCCATTCCGACGGCAACAAGCGACCCTTTCGTGAAAGGGAGTCTGCTAGCACATTCAGTCGACCCGGTATGTGACGGACCGAAAGAAGAACGTGATGTTCTAGCGCAAACAGAAGGATTCTTTCCGTTAGATTGAACAACGGAACTGAATGAGTGCCTCCCTGATTCCGTATATACGCCACTACTGTCGTATTGTCGGATAGGATTTGGACATGAGCATTGTGAATAATGTCCATCCAGTGACGTAACGCAAGCCAAATTGACATCATTTCCTTGATGTTTATGTGCTTGCACAGGAATTGCGAATCCCAAAGACCCTGGCATCTCGAATCCGTTGGGATTAATGATGCACCCCAACCTGTTTGACTGGCATCCGTCATAATGGTAAAACTCGGATCCGGCAACTGCAGCGGAACTCCCTGAGTTAACCACTGAATGTTTGCCCAAGTCTGAATCTCTTGTTTCACTTGATCTGACAAGAGAACGTCTACGTCGAGCGAATGAATTTTCACACTCCAATTCTGAGTCAAGAAAATGAAGAGGATGTGTGCGTAACCTCCCCATCGGAATGAGATCTGCAGCGGCTCCGCACAGACCTATCAGTCTCATAAATTCCCTCGCTGTGACTTTGTCTGCGTGCAGACAATAGCGAGCGTAACAACTGACTAATTTCGCTCTGGTTAACGGCAGACGAACGAGATTGTTGTGCGTCTCGAAGCTCATTCCCAGATGAGTGAATGACTTGGACGGCAACAGATCCGACTTCTCCTCGTTTACTATAAAACCGAGACGTCGGAGCAATAGAAGAAGATTCTGAACATCGTTCTGAAGCGTTAACTCGTTGCCGTACCTCTGAAGAATGTCGTCCAGGTAGGCCGACGTTACCGCAGACGAATGAGCTCGGAAATAGATCATTACCGAGTTCATTACCCGAGTGAAAGCCCAGGGTGCTAGATTCAATCCGAAGCACATCGCCCGGAATTGATACACCACTCCTAGGACTGCGAAGCGTAGGTACTTTCGGAATGTCGGATGTACCATGACGTGAAAGTACGCATCTTTGAGATCTATGCTTGTTGCATAATCGTTCACCCAAATACTCGCTCTGACCGACCGAATCGTCTCCATATAAAATTTCGGAGCGATGATCAGCTTGTTTATCCAGCTCAAATCAATGACTGGACGGAACGAGCCGTCTGGTTTCGGAACCAGAAACAGATGGCTGTAGAATCCCCGGAGTTTCCTGGTTTTCTACGACCTCTACTGCATTCTTCATTAAAAGAGACTGCACCTCTGATAACAGAGCGTCTCTTTTCTGCGGATTTGACGGAAGATGAGTCCACTTTGGACTTCGAGTTAACGGAGGCTTTCGTTTGAAGGATATCTTTAGACCTTCCGAAGTCACTCCTCTCACCCAAGGGTCGTCCGTAATCGACGCCCATTCTTGTGAAAAGCTCGACAACCTTCCACCAACCGGTACGCGATAGAGGTTTAAGCCATCACCTCCTGGACCTGCGGTAGGAGAAACCACGTCCTCCACGACCCGCACCTCGCCCCGTCGACCTCGGGGCGTCCGACCGATTGTCCCGGCCCGAAGGACATCCCAAACGAGAGTCGCTACCCTGACGGTCTCTCGAATAAGACCAAGAGGACGCACCGGAACCTCTATAGGAACCTCTCTTGGGCGCATTAGACCCAGAAGTGCCTGTCTTATTCTTGTCTGCTGTATCCGACTTCTTAGAAGCAGATTTGAACAACAGAGAATCCGAAGCTTTCTTTGTAATTTTATCATAAATAGCAGAAAGCTTGCCGTCAAAGAGAAGTTCTCCGGAGACCGAAGCGACTCTAAGAGAGTTCTTCACCTTAGTATCCACGAGTGTGGATGTAGCTAGGGCTGCGTCACGTCTAACCAACTCCAGATTTGCCACTGAAAGGGCGGAGTTACACGTGGAATAAGCTACTGCCCTTGAAAGAAGTCTTAAAGAGGATTGTATATCCTGAAACTCTTTCCCTTGAAGGCGCAGTGATAACGCCTTAGTAAGGTGATCTGCGTAAGATAAGGCATCTAAATTGGCTCTGTTAGACGCAATAGCTGTTTCCAACACCGCGGTTGGAATAGAAGCCGATGACGGTAATAATAGCTCTAAGTCTTCCGCCTCGTCGTCCATACGCAGAGGAACTCTCGGGATACCCTGTCCTGCCGTATCGAATTTATTCCTTGTATTAATGAAAGGCAGGTTGAGAGTATTAGCGGACAAGAAACCTGCTTTCCCCGTCTTGGAAGCAAGTTTAAATATAGCGTCGTTCAATAATTCAAATGTTCTTGCAACATTATTGGACTGCGACGGAAACTCGGGAGCGATGTCCCTGAACCGCTCAAAAAATTCAGAGTCCAATGACGCTATAATCCTCTTGTCCGGAACCGCAGCAGTCTGGCCCGACGGAACAACTTGAGGGAGAAAGCGCCGGATGAAGTCCACGGCAGCTTTATGTTGTTCCGAAAGGGATAGCTCCAAATCATCCGTATCCCTTTCACCATCCGGTCGGACCTCATGATGTTCCCGGTCGTCCGCCCCCGATGCTTCGGCGGAGCGTACCGACCCAGCGTCGTCGGATAATTCTCGATCCGACACCGTCTCTGTCAGCTGCTGGGATGCTGCGATAAGCTGTGCTATCTGCACAAGAATGTCCGGCGTCGAGACCTGCGGAGGCGCAGTCTTTCGCTGCTTCGCCGAGGGCAGCTCCGCATCAGATGGCTCCCGCATACTTTTCCTATGCGAACGTCTGGAGTCCATCGGTCTCGAATCCCTGGCTGCTGGATGGTGTGACCTGGTCGCCGAAGAATCCTTGATCGGCGAAGCTGGTAATATATCGGCAGTCACGCAGCCAAGGTGCGGTCGTGTGCGCTGACGAGAAGAGGAAGCCTTAGCAGTCTCCGCGGACTGCCTATACAACGGAGCGTCCCGAGCGACGGACGTATGCTCCGCTTGCGACACATTTTGTACCACAACATCTGGTCCCAGATGTTGTTGTACGAGAGAGGGGCCTCTCTCGCTCGCGGCCCGGCTGGACCTGGACGAGCTAGGAACCGGACTCAAAGGCTTCCTCCGTTCTCGCTTACTATCCGCCGTCACTGGGTGTGCATCTATTATGTTTATAGTGCTCGCATCACCCAAAATTTCCTCCTGGACCGCATCGGACGAACCCGGCTGCCGAACCATTCGGTGAATGGACGCTACACCGGGCGAGCTAGCGGATGACATTTGTCTAATCTCCATGAGCACTTTTGCCGCTAGCTCTGAATTCATTTGTGACGACGGACGCACACTTGTAGATGATAACATGGAAACATCACCCTGTTCTTGTTCCTCTGAAATAGAAACTGAGAGAGTAGAGTGACCTTGCGGAGAAAGAGCCGGCATAGCCCTTTCTCCAAAAACAACATATCGTGACACACGTTTCCAATGTTTCTCATCCCAATATTCACATATAGGACAGGGATTAATGCGAGAACACTGACTACAATTAATACAATGATCATGAAAGTCAGAGGAAGATTTCTTCCTATTACAATTTGAACAATGTCCCTTCATTTTGAAAGGACAACAACAAGTCCTAGTTACTCGCACAAACCCCTGACACAAAGATACATAATAACATGATCCATTAATAAATGAAAAAACAATTGCAAATCAAAATAATTTTGAAAAAATATTTTTTCAGCGAAGCCCAAGTTGCTGAAAAGTAACGTTGAGCCCCGATGGATCCGATGGCAAAGTGTGGTCAAAAATTTTAAATTTATATTAAATAATTAATGAGACACTTACGGATAATATACATGTATCTTATAGTGAGATAAACTACAGCAAAGGCAAACAGCCCCCCTCAAAAAAGGCTGTTGCCAATGTAAACAAACAGTGTAAAACACCAGAAAACATGACTCCAGGCACTGAAAAAGCTGGCCCGGAATCAGTCATCAAAATTACACTCTATCTGATGCAAAACAGAGACTCCCAGGGGAGAATCTGCAGAACATCAGATGGAAGATGCAGAACACAACGTTATACACCCATGGATGAAAACGTAACTATGGGGAAAATAACAGAAAACATTCTGTAACCAAGCAACTCTCCCAGGAAATTTTAGAAATGAACTTTCTCAAAAATATGCCAAAAGCATGGGAGAATTGCAAGGGGGGACTTTAGAAGGCTAGGGGAGAGGAAACACTGAATAAGCAGCGCAACATTTAGCAAGAATGACAACAAGAGGCCCATGCCTCGAAAATAGGCAACTTAACATAATTTCATCAAAAAATTTTAAGTACAGCCCTGATTATTTTTTGTCACTTCTTTTTCCTCTCCTCCTTCTATCCTCCTTAGAATCACATTTTCTCCAAAAATTACGTGTCTGGCATCCTTTAAACTGAGATTTACAAGCACAAAGATCAGTGAGATGTTGACTGATGAAGGGCCAAACAGAGAATGATAATTGGCGCCAATTTCGGGACGTCTGCGTCACTGCACATGCGCAGTAGAGGCGTAATATGGAGGTCCTTTAGGACATGATTTCTTTTTGTTTTGGATGCAAATTTTGGGGATTGGGGGGCAAAATTTGTGTTTGGCCCTGGTTTTGTTAGAGTTAGCACCAGCTAAGTCTGGGTCATTGGTACAGTATAAAAATATCTTCATTGAAGATTTTCAACACTAATTTATTTTTATAATTTTTATAACAGTCCATTTCAATTTGTTACAAAAAAATTTTCAACACAAATTTATTTTTATTCCTATCACATTTCAGGTATGTATGAAATTGTTTATTCAGCAATAATCCTCATCTTTTCACAGGGGTCTTATAAAAACGTCTCAATCTTTAATGAGTTAGCAATTGAAAACCCAATTAAGAGCTTTTAATACTTTTAATTATGTTAGTATAACCACAATGGATTTTCCAATTCCAGAACAGGTAAAAAAAGTTTTTGTCATGGTTTCAGTCTTCAAAGGGGCGGTCTCTCAAGACAGGTCCATTATGGCATAAAAATACAAGTTGGTACCAGGTCACAGTGGTCTCTCAAGACAGGTGGTCTCTCAAGATAGGTGGTCTCCCATAGCAGGTCCATTAAAGTGTAAAACCAATCGGTTCCTGGCAGATGTGGTCTCTCAAGACAGGTGGTCTCTCAAGACAGTGGTCTCTCAAGACAGGTTTTACTGTACATAAAATGTATTAGTATTACTGGTCTTTGAAGTTTGATGAATTATGTTGATTGCGTACAATTCCCGGAAAGTGAAGTTTGATTAATTTGAAGTATTCAAATGCTAGAGCTTATAATTCATGGTGTATTATTCACAATTGCATGTATGTATTGTATTATTTGGCCAATTTCCCACAAACAGATTTTACCCCTTAACCCTTTACCCAACGTAACGGCCAAATTAATTTTCGTCAATTAATTTTCATTTTTTGTCGAAAAAACTTAGGCTATGACCCATCTTTGGAACAAGCTCATTCAGCTTGTTCCAATGAGGGGGTCATAACCTATGTATTTGAGACAAAAAAATGAAAAAAAATAGTTATTCAAGAATTCTGTTTGCAAGTGTTGTCTGCTTTTCATGTTAGGTAAAGGGTTTACAAAAAAATATATCAAATTTGTTATTTTAAATTTTTCCACACAAATTTCAACAAACTATATCTTGTGTTGTCGCTCAATTCCTCAACTTTCTCAATCTGTCAAATAGATAGAAACTTGACACACCTGACATGATCGTTGTTCAATGCTGGAGATCTGATTTGATTGTATGTTGGTGATTCAGTAATGGATTACATCATATCGGTAGGCCAATTTGAACATTAAATAATCACTGAGCCGAAGTCCAATTAATGAAACCATGTTGATCCTAAATTAGCACAATATCCACAAAAATAAAAAAAATACTTCAAAATTCACAACCCAACCTTTTCACTCATCTCTGGAATTACAAGGGTTTTTTTTGACAGCCAGGGTCACCTTGTGTAGGACAGTTTTATCATGGAGGAAGCCAGAATCCCCGGAAAGAACCACCGAGCAACTGTCAGATTTCCCAATGCATTAACTCCACACAATCAGATTTAGCATTGGCTGAAGGCAAGTTCACCACCAACGTGCAGTATGCCTTAATAGACAGAGCTACCTTCCCCCTATGTAGGCAATCAGAACGAAGTGTTTTGACCAAGGACACAATGCAGTTACCCCTGGCAGGAACTGAACAATGGACTTTTCAGTTTGAAATCCAATGCCATAACCACTGAGCCAGTATGCTCCCAGAATTACACTGTCAGAAGCTTTAAGGGATGAAGAAGACTCTGAGCTGGGCTTCAAAATAGATCATGCTGGTTCAGGGCATTTGAACCACCAATCTGCCATATCATCTACACTGGGTCAATGTCCCCCCATCTTAACCTCTCCAACATCACCTTATGTATGGGGATTTTACTTGCTGTCTTTCTGCAAACTCTAACAAAAATTCAATATACACCTGTGTTTTCAAGGTGCTTACCCATCCTTCAGTTTGTTGGAACCAAATAAATAGAGGATATCTAGTGTTTTTGAGTGGATACCGAAAATTATCTCATGAGTGACCGAGAAAAATGCTTATTTATTTGCACGAGCGAAAATAACCATTTTTCTCCAGTCACAAATGAGATAATTTTCGGTATCCACTCAAAAACACTAGATTTTCTTTTTATTATACTGTTTTTATAAGAATCTGATAATTCCACTCGTTTCAGCCATGAACTGATGCAGGAAAGTAAACAGTGCATTGAAACATTGATACGTAGAAGTGATTTGGAAATGATCAGTATCCACTTAAAAACACTAGATTTTCTTTTCATTATACGTTTTTAGAACAAATTGATCATTTCCAGTGATAATTTGACTCGTATTCACCATGAAGTGATGTTTTGAAAGCCGTCATTTTGATTGATACCGTGAAAGTGAAAATTTCTATATCTTCACAGTGGGGGATACGATTTCTATCTTTCTGCAATGTCTTAGATAATCTACTATTTAGCGTATAATAAAATATAAAGCAGAATAGTGTAAATTTGAATCTTAAGCCCGAACACACTGGTGTCAAAACATCAAAATTTCAATCTGCAAGATTTTCCCATAATGCAACTTGGAATTTAACCAATTCAATCTAGTTTGACAGAGTTCATTTATTACTTGACATTATGGTATTTTGACATCAGTGTGCAGAGGGTTAATGTGCACAATAACATGTCACTGATATTTGACACTCTGCAAATTTGTTTGTTTCACTGTGGTTTAATGACACTTTCAATAGTCAGCCTCAGGAGCATGGTGGCTCAGAGGTTGTGGCATTGTACTTCAACTGAAAGGTCCATGGTTCGGTCCCCACCAGGGGCAACTGATTTGTGTTTTTGGGCAAGACACTTAATCCTGATTGCACCTGTGGAGACACAGTGTTGCTATACACTATTGCAATGTCGATGGTGCACTTGCCTTTAACCAATGCTAACCCTGCTTGTTCGGAGTTGGTATGTTGAGGAGTCAGACATTACTTGTCGCTGTTCGGTGGCTGTATAATGTCATTAAACGCCAAGAAGGGCAACACAAAGCATGGGCCACTGCCCCTGACCTGTGTGCACATTCTAACTAGCCTTGAAGATATTGTGGGACAGAAAAATTTTCCAAGTGGAAAGAGTGAAAACAGATAACTTTTTTAAGTAAAAAAAGGGCCATAACTCTGGGAAAATTTATTGGAAGGAACCCGTTCCTTGTGCATATCCATTCCCCCATGCAGGTCTATCAGCATACCAAAGGAGATCCAAATCCGAGCGATAGCTTCGAAAGTACAATGCAAAATGTTTGTACGGACATATGAATGGACAGATGGATGGATAGATGGACAGATGGATGGACAGATGAATGGAGGGCTTCACTAGATACCCCAAATCCATCTTAGGAGGTCAGGTGCATAATAAATAAGTCAGCGTCATATCGTGTCGAACAGTTTTACGGGTGGAGAAAGCCCGAGTACCCAGAGAGAACTACCGAATTAACAGTCAGATATGTAAGAAGGGAAGTGCAGAGTAAATCACTCAAACATACCAGCCAGCATATCCCATAAGGCCACAATCACCACAGACATCAACTTCAAAGGCATCACTCGAGATCATCAATCGTTCTAGTAACAACATACTGAAAGAAAGAAATGTAATGCATTTTATCAGTCTTGCGTTATTCTGAATAAAAACAGTTTTCAATGTGTAAAATAATGTAAAATAATTTTTATCTTCCTGGTCAAAATAAAATGATCAACTATTTCTGTTAAAAAACTAGAGGTACTGTGAGCAAGCTCACAAAGTGATACCCTCCACGCCTGAAATGTATAAGTTAGATTATCTCCCCTTGGAAATGTCAGAACTGTATTATATTGCGTTATGCACATCTTCATATGGAGTTCTTCCATTGTGTAAAGTTTCATGAAAATTCTTCAAACGGTTTAGGAGGAGTTGCGCTTATAAGGATTGGCAGACAGACAGATGGACAGATAGACGGACGGATGGACAGGGTGATTCCTATATACCCCCCCAAACTTTGTTTGCGGGGTGGTATAACAACAACTGTGTTTTGATCACCCATGAACATACCATAACCCTTTCAACGTGGTGCGCATAAATGTTGCTACTATTTATTGGAGAGCTGCCAACAAACCATGATGGCTTCAACCATTTCACCATATTGACTGAAATGATACCTTCCAGGGCACTAGTGTTGAAAGGGTAAAAAAAAGGACAAGAGCAACGTGAAGCATAGCAAATGCCTCTCACGGTGTCATAATGCCATGATGGCCATACTGAATTGGCTAGCTGGACCAAAATTGAATGGAAACATTGTCTTGTCATCCACGAGTAACCTCAAGAATTTTGATTTGATCAAATAAGTGGTTTTCAAATCCAACATGCAGTGAATACAAACAGAGGTCGAGAAAAATTGTCCAAGTCGAAAAAGTGCAATAACTCTGGCAATAATTATTGGATGGAACCCGTTCCTTGTGCATATCTGTTCACCCTTGCGGGTCTATAAGCATACCAGAGAAGATCCAAATCTAACAAAGGTCTTTGAAATTACAATGCAAAAACGTTTGTAGGGACAGATGGATGGACAGATGGATGGAGGGCTTCACTAGATACCCCCGAATCCTCCTTCAGAGGTCGGGGGCATAAAAAATATTTGCAGTGAAAAGAAGTAAACAAACAGTAAATCAGGTTCAATTTGGATATGATTGTTATTCTTTTATACAATGAAATAATTGCTTCCCTCTCGCAACATGGAATAATCTTTCTGCTTGCCACTTAAGAATTACAATATGAAAAACATTCTTAACCCTTGGAGAACTAATTCTGACCTTGATCACTCTTTACTATGAGAAAACAAGCACCTTAACATGCAGTCTTTGGATAAACTCATAATTGCATTCTAAATACTTTGAAGAAGTTTGTAGGCAAGCCTGGCTGCTGTGTGGGAAGCCAGAACTTAAGAAACAATTGAAATGTCACAGGATGTAGTCTGTTAACTGCTTTATAAAAGCCACTGTCAGGGGTTTATTGAAAAGTGCTGAAAGCCACTTTAGTGGCTTTACAATGCATGCATGACTGGTATTTGCACAGAAGAAAAATATTTTTCATGCAGCATTATTTTGTTACAATTTATTGGAGAGATCCACTCTCCAATAAATAGTAGCAAAACCATTTTTTTGTGAACAGAATCTTACTAAACTAATGCTCCCCTTACTGATAGCAATGTATCCTTCAAAAAACAATTCTTATATTAGGCTTAATAAAATTAAAAATCTGTTTCTCAGGCCCTCCCGCATGGTCCTTTTGGCTGCCGCATGCTCTCTTTTTATGACCAATGCAAACTTGAAAAAATAAAAATTAAATGCTTTATGTCTGATGTTTTACACAAGTTAATAAAATTGATAAATTTGTCCCTTGAGTGCAACAAGGCTTTGCCATGCTTTAGCATTGCAAAGCCTTGTTGCACCCAAGGGACAAAATACACCACCACCCTTGCTATTCTGTAGATTATGAGGCCTAAAACATTAAATAAACCAAGAATATGAACTTCTGATGGCAAAGAAATAATTACAGAAATAAAATATAAAATAAAAAACCGCCCGCCCGCATGCAAGTTTACAAAACTTGGCCTGAGAAACAGAACATCTACTTTGTGTGGCCTTACAAATCACTTTTGAAAAATAATTTAGCACTCTATCAGTTAAAGTATAGATTACAGTTACTATTACAGTTATTTATCCCATAAATAGATGTTTATTCGAACAATAAAAGTCTTGGATAAATGTTTGCTTTATTCACCTAGTAGCAGCTGATAGTAGGGTGATAAATTATCCCTGTAGGTTTAACACTGAAAGAATTTATTCCTATAGTAGAGACAGACTTGTTGACCTCTGACCTCCACCACATTTGTGTTGTCATAAACTGTTTTACATTTGTGGGAGACAAAATGAACTGACGTTTATCAAACGTTGACTGTCGCTGAAATGTTTAGTTTTAGAATAGATGACACATTTCTAACAATAAAATGAACAACAATTAACAAAGAAAACACAAAGTAAATCAATCAAAACGAAGCATTGAAAAGCATACAAGTTCGATTGTGAAAGGCGGGACCATGATGTTTGATGATTGATGTTTCATTTTCCAAATTAGGAAAGTGAAAATAAACAAATGTATGTGTCGCCTGCTTTGTTTATAAAACTCAACTTGAATCGACGACGAAAAAAACAACAATAAACAATGAAAATAAGAAAGATAAACAATGTTCATTTAATAAAGTATATTTGCAACTTTAGCTCAAGTTTGTAGGGGAATTATTTTTAGACAGAAATGGATCACTGCGCCTTGTTTATTTTTGGCAGTTTTGCTTGTCGATCGAATTGGACCAATGTGCTCCTCACTTCTCACAGATTTGTAGCGAGTAACAGCATGCTTTCACAGTGACTGCCCTGTGACAGTGACAGTGACTGCCCTGTAAATGATTTATGGGATAAACAAAATAAACGTATAGTGTTTTCAAGTAAAAAATTTATTCTACTCGTAGGATTCAGAATGAAACCGACTCGCCAGAGGCTCGTCGGTTTCATTCTTAATCCTACTCATAGAATATTTTTTTTACTTGAAAACACTATATGTTTATTCTATATATACGTAAAGTAGTTATATATATTCAGATTCAGATATTTTTATTCACAGTATGCAAAAAAAGATTTAACACAAATGCATGAAATATAAAAAAAGAAGCATTCCATTGGGAAAAGCATAGCTAAACTGGCTGTCTCCCTGCCATTCTCTTAGAAAACAACTGAATTGCATACAGACTGTGAGGACGCAGCTTGGTCATAACTTATTCATACCTTCGATCAACCAAAAAAATATATATGATACTGGCATTGTGTCTTTTGAGATGCGAGTTATCTCAAGGAATTAAAGCACTACAGTCTACAGTATCTAAATTTAAACAAGATAGTGGAGGTCAATGTTGACTTCTTGTATCCAAAATACATATGTCAGATAAGAATGAACATTAAGGCACCACAAAGTATATGTTCTGTTTCTCAGGCCATTTTTTGTAAAATTGCATGTCAGGGGAGGGCAGGTTTTTATTTTATTTTTATTTTTGTAATTCTTTCTTTGCCTTCAAAAGTTCATGTTGTTGATTTGTTTTATATTTTAGGCCTCATAATCTACAGAATAGCATGGGCTGTGGTGTATTTCATCCCTTGGGTGCAAGAAGGCTTTGCAATGCTTTAGCTTTACAAAGCCTTTTTGCACTCAAGGGACAAATTTATTAATTTTATTAACTTGGGTAAAATTTTTATGTTTTCAAGTTTGCATTGGTCATAAAGAGAGAGCATGTGGCAACCAAAAGGTCCATGCGGGAGGGCCTGTGAAGCGGATTTTGAACCTTTTTAGGCCTAACTAACAATCAAACAAGTGCAATGCCAAGGGTGGCTATGCCCCCTCCCCCACTGCCAAGCATGAGTTTCTAGTCTTTTATCTTTGTTGATATTGAATTAATAAATATATTATCTTATCTTATCTCCATTAAACCATAGCACCAATACAGCAGACCATCAAATGTGTCCATGGGACACTAATGACCCCACTTCAATATCAAAATGTCTTCTAAGTCAGAAAAGGGCCATAACTCCAAAAAAATTGGACCAAGCCCACTATCAATCCCAACCTGTATTATTTGGTTCTAAACTTATGTATAAAATTTTATTTCATTTCGTTCAGTCAAACTAAAGTTATCGTCAGGAAACCATATTTGGTACAGATGTATGGATGAACGGATATATGGATGTATGGACAGATGGACAAGGGTAACACTTAATGCCCCTTCGCCAAATTCAAGTCAGACAGAACACATACATGTAGAAAGCGACTTAAAGTAATGAGGCTTTAAAAAATCCTTGACTAGCAAAGAACCTGTTTTTGTCATGCATTCAAGGGCTGTGTATTTTTTGGAAGCAGTGTGGGTTTGGATGGCTGGTTTGCCCATGTAAGATATGCAAAACATTTTACAGTATAAATTAAATTTAGCAGCTTTTCTGTTTTGTTGTTTTACTTAACCAGTTTCTGTACAGAATGTTATGTATGGGAAACCATGTCCTGTGTGGGACTATCCACCAGCAGCATGCAAGGAGTTAAACGATGTGTGATAAATCAACACACCTTGCCCCATATCCAATCAAACAATCACGCTCCATCTCTCCCAATCGCAAACCACCATCTCTAGCTCTCCCTTCTGTAGGTTGCCTTGTTAATACAGCTCTTGGACCTCTGGCTCTACCATGCATCTTGTCCAACACCATATGTTTTAGTTTTTGATAGTAAACAGGTCCAAAGAAAATATATGCAGACAGAGGTTCGCTGAAAGGAAAAACATCTATTTATACAAGTACAAAAATATTTAACCCTCTACCTAACACAAATAACAGAAAACACATGTCAAAAAAATAATTTCCAAAATAAGCCAAACAAAACTAGACTAAAGCATGCCCCACACAGCACATGGACACAGGAGATTGAAAAGCAAACTGTGATTTGTTACCCATACATGAGAAGTGTCTGTAAGACACATATGATGCCCCCGCAAAGTGTGAAATTCCACAAAACAATTGACCAAGTTCAATAACCTGTAATTTTGTGAAATATTGAAGCAAATCAAAATCCTGACAATATGCACACCTCTGGGAAATATTCAAACATCCTGTGAAATTGAAAAGCCCTAGCTTGAAAACTGTGGGAGGAGTTAGCCAGAGAAACAATGCACCTTTGATATGGATGGACAGCAGATAGACAGTGGGTGGCAGATGGACAGGGGTAAAACAATATACCCTCCGACTATTCGTCGCGTGGGAATAAAAATACATTTGGATTTAGTTTTTAATTTTTCAAATCAAAAAGGGAGGGAGACTTTTTATTTTGTTTGTTTGTTATATTTATGCACCTTTTTCAAAAATAAATACCACATATATATTGGAGTTATTTTCTACAGAACTGAGCAAACTGGATTTTAACAAAACAAATATTATAAACAGAAATTGTATTTTAATCGTTCTTTGCTGCAAACGCATACAAATAAATATATATCAATCAAATGGTAAAATTATGAAGTCTTACAGTTTCATACTAGTATCGAAAGACATGGCAAGCCAATAACAACATTCAACTAAGATGTTCAATTTCAGCGAGGGATTGCCAGAGAACCAAAATCATTTTGGGAGTCTTTAAAACTAAAAATTTTCATTTTTCATCTCAAAAACATAGCTTATGGCACTCATTGGAATGAGCTCAACTATATTTTGAAGGCAAAATGTTTAAAAATAAAATATGAATGGTGGTTTTCGTGAATAATGCAGGTAGATTTATTTATTGGTGTTTACGGTAACATTTTCTGAACAATGGCTAATCATGACTACAACATGGAGATAAAGCCAAGTTTAGTCAATAGTTTATACTCATGTTGCCCATTTTAACCCTTTACCCAACGTAAAACCAAAACCGGCCAGCACTATTCAGAAAAATTACCATCCAATTGTCATTATTTTTTTCACTTTTTGTGTCAAAAACATAGCTTATGACCCCTCATTGGAATGAGCTCAATGAGCTCATTCCAATGAGGGGTCATAAGCTATGTTTTTGACACAAAAAATGAAAAACATTTATCATTCAAGAATTTTATTTGCAAGTGTCGTCTGCCTTTCGTGTTAGGTAAAGGGTTGAAAGACTTCCACCCCCAAGGATTTGTGACTGGTTCCTATTTTACCAGTAAAACTGAGCTTGTTTACCACAGTAAATAAGCACGGTTTCACTTCCTGGGGGAAATGCTTGTTGATTATGGCTATTATGTTTGGTAATGAGTTAAAGAAATACAGAGAGTTTTCGTTCTGAATTATGTAAAGATCAAAATGATAATTATAAATTAGGTTTTATCCCAAACTGAATATTTTTGTTTATTTGTTTATGGATGTTTAACTGGTGGATTGCTGGAAGCCCATATTTGGGCTTTACTCTGAAGTGCCTTTACTTTACCCTGCAACTTAAAAGGCATCATATTCTGTGGAAGTGCTTCATAATATCTTTGAAGTAAAAATGATTTCATCTAGCAGGAATTGCCTTGTCAAAATTTATAAGAGAGATCCTATAGGCACTCTCTCATAAATTGTAACAAGGCAGAGACAAGTGAACAAATTTTGATGACCAAAATTAATTTAGCACTCTACCAGATAAGGTCACTGTAAGTATCTACAGCGAGAACATGACAGCATCACAAATTTTAAGTCAAGTCAAGTTAACCAATCGTTTAAACTTATGCTACCCACTTTTAACCCTTTACCCAACGCAGATGATATAAAAATTTATTATTTTAAATATAATTTTTTAAAATTTTCCCCAAAATTTAAACAAAACCATATCATGTGACCCCTCATTGGAATGAGATTGACAAGCTCATTCCAAAGAGGGGGGTCACATGATATGATTTTGTTGAAATTTTCTTATAAATAATATTTTTTCAGCTTCTGAATTTGCATATTACACTGGGCGGATGTGGCCTATTTGTTGGGTAATGAGTTAAAGAGAAAACACACTCCAGGCTTTGGTTACTGGGTGCTATTATTCCAGTAAAACAGAACTTGTTTACCACAGTAAACAAGCAATGTGCAAATTCCATAGGTTCCGGAAGGGATAACTGGTTTGGAAGTCAAATCCAAATTATTGTTTATTGTTGTTTATTTATATTGGGGTTTATAGTCACTTTCCATTTCTATCTTGATTGATTTCTTTATTTTGCAATATGCATTACACAAATAAAAATGATACATACAGTAGTAAAGAGTGTTTTAAGGATACAAAAAAATCTGTAAATTAACACTACTCAAGCATGACAATATCAATGTGTACTGCAGGGAGACAATATAGCCAGTCTACCTATTGTCTCCCAAGCTGTGCATTGTGCAACCTTAAACCAGACTGTTTTATAAGTATGTGTTTTTACCTAACATGGCTGGAGAGCAGGGAAACAATTGGATAAGATGAGATAAGATGACCCAGCTGTCAGCTGAAACAATGGCACACCTCCTGGTACATGTACTTATTTTTGTATTAAAATATACACTATGAAGAAACTACTCCGAGACCAAAATGTACATGAGGGGTGATCCAGACCAGAGCTAGGAATATGTTGGATACTAATTTAGAAGATCAAACAATTGCATTAGAAGTAACATTTTCTTACTTCACGTTTCTCATAACGTACTGTAACTATAAGAATAGGGATTACCATACAAAGAGTTCACTACATGGGGGTTAGTAATTTGGTACGCAATGAGAAAAGAACTGGGGGCCCAAAGACACCTAACAGCAAATCCCCTTAGTCTATTAGACGGCAAAAAAGCATTGTGTCTCTATAAGGGACTACAGTCGGGGCAATATGGATTATTGCAATCAACATTCTTCGGGTATGATGATAGAAAAAAGGTCATTAGTTCTTTTTTAAATTGACGTCTGTCCGGTATTCTTCTGATATTGCTATCTAATGTGTTCCAGATTTTGGAGCAAGCTTTTGAGGGAAGGAAATCGAGAGATTTAGTTCGCGTTTTATTGGATTGAAGAAGTCCAGTTCTTCTGCTCGACCTGCCTGTTGGATTATCGATTGCACTAAAATAGTGTTCTAAAGAATCAGGCAGGTTTCCATGATACCAGTTGAATACAAATAAGCACGTCTGGAGTTTATAGAGGTCTTCAACTTTTAATACTCTATTACTGCGAAAGAGGGGGTCTGTATGTGCATTATATCTCTTATTGCTTATAATGCGCAAGGATTGCTTCTGTAACATCGTTAACTTATGTACTGACCTCACATTTCCCCACACGTTTATTCCATACATTAAGTGAGTTTGCACTAAGCTAAAGTGGAGGGTTTTCATGGCATCACGGGGAAATATGGTCTTCACTTTATTAAGGGCAAAATTTGCATGAGCTATTTTAGAACAAAGTTGAGATACGTGATATTTATAGGATAAATTCTCATTGATGTGGATTCCTAAGAATTTAATTGATTTTTCTGTACAATCTGAGCCCACCCTTCTTATTTCCTGGCCATTTATTAAAATCCTTGGTGAAGGTGTAAGTAATTTAATTTTATTGAAGGGATTAATTAGAATGTATTTGGTTTTTGCAGCATTTAAGGATAGCTGATTCGTGCAACACCAATTAAATAAATTCTCAAGCTCTCTGTTTAGGTAAGGAATTAATTGAAATGGGTCACGGTCCGAGGAGTGCACGGTAATATCATCTGCAAATGACAGCAGATTCAGAGAAGTGGCATGACAAATATCATTGACATATAATAAAAACGTTGGACCGAGAATGGATCCTTGGGGAACCCCGTGTGTTATTGGGACCAAGTCGGATTGTTGACCACCATATGCGACATATTGTTTTCTTCCCGACAAATAGCTTTTGAACCAATTAAGACTTTGTCCTCTTATACCGTAACTTTCTAGTTTGTTTAGTAGGATGGAGTGATCTATAGTATCAAATGCTTCAGAAAGGTCAAGAAACAGGGCAAGGGTATAGTTTGTAATTTTTTTATTATTTTCATCAGCCACACTTTTGAGCAGCTGCATGACAGGGTGCATAGTGTTATGTCTCTTTCTGAATCCATATTGGAAAGGGTGCAATATATTAAACCCGTCTAAAAATGTTAAGAGTCGTACAGACATCAGTTTTTCTAAGATTTTTGAGAAAGTGGGTAATTGGCTGATAGATCTATAATTAGTAAAATTATGCTCAATACCGGATTTGAATAAGGGAATGACTTTGGCAATTTTCATTCTATCTGGGACAGTACCGTGTGCAAACGAGCAGTTGATGATGTGCATTAGTGGGGTAATAACATAGTCAATACTAAGCTTGACAATTTCTGAACTGATGTTGTCACAGTCTTGACTATTTTAGGTTTTTAAAGATTTTATAATACTTCTAATTTCTATGTCACACACTGGGTTGATGTATTTAGAGTATCTTTATAATAGATTGCTTTACATTGCTTTTTTACTTTATTAAAGATCTTGCAATAATTTTTATAATGGTTTTGGTTAGATTCCATGTTTTTTTTTAAATTTTTTGTGATAAAATTTGTTTTTATGTTTAGAAGATATAATTAAGCCCTTTGTCATCCAAGGATTCTGTTTAATGAACTTATTGTTCCTACAAACGCGTTTTAGGGGGAACGCCAATTCGAATATTTCCAGGTAAATATCAATAAAAGCGTTGTAGGCAGAATTTGGACAATTCGATTCTAAGACTGATGTTGTGAACAAATCATATGCATAAAGCCAAGCTAGTCAATCATTTAAAGTTATGTGGTCCAGTTTAGAGGACATACACACCAGGGTTTATTTAGTTACCAGGTTCTATCAGACCAGTATTAAATGTGAAACTTATCCACCACAGTAAGCAAGTACTGTTCTACTTCCCAGTGCTTCCATGTGGATCGAGAATAAAAATAAAAAAGGTTTTTGGGGAAAAAAGGTGAGTAATAGCCAAAAAGAAGCAAACCAAAACATCAGTTTGCTTGTGACTGATATAATGCCATAAAACAAAGTATGAATTACTTAGATACCTTACAATGGCATTTGAAGAGCATGCTAGTGACCACTCTAAATGAAAATCAAACAGGAATGAAAAAAATCTATCTTCCAATAAATCAAGAAATTGTTTTCAAGAAATCAGGTGAAATCAAGAGCTAGTGCTGAATGGTAATTATACCTTACTCCACTGCGCATACACAGTATCAAGGAGGTCTCGAAACTGCAGCCAAAAGTCATTCTTACAACAACCAGTGCCTGGTAAGCATTATGTACGCAGCAGGGAGGCAAGAGTTCTCAACTCCTGGGAGGGTCATCCCCATCTGGGTCATTGGTAAGTATAAAAAATATATAAATTACTATAAATTTTTTAACATTTTTATACTGTACCAATGACCCAGACTTAGCTGAATAGTAAAAAGGTTGGAGGGCCTAGGACATAAGGAAAATCCAATAGTCTCAATTACCTATAACAGACCTATCCCCTCAATGAGAAAAGGAGAGATAGGCTACATGTATCTTTCTTATTGTATCAAAAAAGAAAGACACAACACCATTCTGTAATTGAGCACAATAATATCAATGATCTCTATAAACATCTAGTATAACCCTTTATACTAATATTTTTAAAAGGAAAGCCAATAAATACGGGAGTCTTGAGAAATGAGACTCAATATACTCATTTAAAAGTGTTCGAGGATTGTATATTAACACCCAATTAATCACGTGATATATAGACAATAAACATATAGTGTGTTTTTATATCTGTGTTATACAACGAGTTGAAATATGGTTTATTTTTTCGAGGCTTTGCAAAGAAAAAATAAACCATATTTCAACGAGTTGTATAACACAGATATAAAAACACACTATATGTTTATTGTTTTTATCTGATAACAAACAGACACCCGTCTCGTGCGACTACCCGACTTATATATGCTTCCCACAGGCCTCCAAAGAAAACCAGTCTACGAGACAAAAGAAATAGGACAAGACGCATAGAGTTGTGTCCCTTACATTGCAAAATTGATGACGGCGATTGTAAAGTGTGATTGCACTTCTTGCATCATGTAACTGCGTTGGAACAAAATAAATTTCACCTATTTTATTAACAGTAACAAAACGGTGTTTCAGTAGAGTTATTCTTTTTTTGACATAGTTCCAGTTTTCTTCCGTGTTTTATGCTGTAGTCCCAATATAACAAATAATTTTGCGTTTGTTTACAATTTTTACGAAATGTTTTTTTTTTCAGGTAGAGCAGACGAACTTTTAATTAGCGCAGTTCCGCGAGTACTTTTGATCGAGGCCGTGACTATAAATAGTTCGCAGTCGCCGCATACTAATTACTATTAACATTCAAGTAATTTCTACAATGTTTTGAAGCAAAATTTTCGGTTGCCTTTATTGAAGCAAAATAAATAAGAAATGACACCATCAGAGGATTCTGACAAAGTGCAATAAGCGTACAATTAAAACCTGCCCTGTGATATAACGATGTTTCATGAATGAATGAATGAAAATGGAATTGAAAGAGGTCAGAGGTCGTTCGCATAAATTATAATTATATACAACACCCGTTGTATATACTTCAAGTATATACAATGGTTGTTATACTCTATGGTTATCAGATAAATACAGATACTTCACACCAATCAACACTTTAAAAAATATTACACAGATGAGTAAACATAGGCTTTACCCTTAAAATCATCTCGGAACCGACTCGGAATTACTGACTCTAAGGGAGGTATTCCCTTGCTTTACACTATAAAGCAGGTGACCTGAGGGACCCCCCCCCCCCCCCTTCCCCTTGCCCTGGATCAAATACTCCAGAGTAAAGAGGGCAGCAGGACAGAGTCACTGCCGGAACCTAAGGCCTATACACATACTGTTGCCACTGTTTAGTAGACAACATTCTGAGTAAAAAATAACGGACCTAAACAATGTAGATCTGCAGAAAGGACTCAATATTCTCAGATACAAAATTGTGAAAATGGAGGGCTAAGACCAATATGCAGCCCTCCATAGATCTGTAATAGCAACATTATTAGTCTAAGCCCATGATGTAGAAGAACTCTTACTTCATGAGCTTAAAACTAAAGCACAGAGACTGCTGAATGAAGATATAATCATAAGCAGAACTGATAGTAGATTGAATCCATCTGACCATAGAATGGACCGAAATGTGGAGGAAGCTTCCACTGCATGTCCCACAACAGATGCCTGAGTAAATTAATCCACAGTCTTTGTGGAGCTAGAGAAGCTACCAACAGAATTTGCATTGAAAAAATTACATTTGAGCAATATCTGTTGAATCAACACCACTGGAAGATACGCATATCTTATTATTCCATCTCACAAGTATGATAGAGCGTTTACTGCAAATGCTCGAAGATCGAAACATTATGACACATACGTCTGATTGTTGAGATGCGTCGCAAATAAGTCGATCATTGGCTGCTCTCCTTGGTAGCAATCTGATTGAATACTCGTTTGTTGGAAGTCCATTCTGGTGGCAACAAACGGCCTCTCTGTGAAGGGAGTCCGCTAATATGTTCAGACGACCCAGAATATGACGGACCAATAAGAGAACTTGATGTTCTAGTACCAACCGAAAGATTCAATCCATTAACATAAATAACAGGATGGAATGAGTGCCTCCATAATTCCGAAAATATGCTAATACCATCGAGTTGTCGGACAGAATTAGCATATGAACATTCTGAATATCATTCCTCCAATAACGTAGGACAAGCCAAAATGACATCAATCTTGATGTTTGTGTGCTTGATAAGAAACTACGGAAACAAAAGACTCTGGCACTTTAATCCGTTGGGTTCAATGAAACTACCCAATCTGTTTGACTGGCATCCGTCAAAACTGAAAACTCGAATCCGGCAATTGCAGTGGAACTACTTGAGTTAAGCACTGAAAACTTGCCCAAGTCTGAATCTCTTATTCACTTGATTTGACAAGAAGATGTCCGTATCGAGCGAAAGAAACTTCACCCTCCAATTCTGAATTAAAAGAAATTGAAGAGGACAAATGTGTAACCGCCCCATTGGAATAGAATCACGGCAGATCTGCACAATGTATCAGTCACATGAGATCTCTCGCTGAGACCTTGTCTGAGCGAAGACAATAGGAGCATAATGACTGATTAATTTCGCTCTGGTTAATGGCAGACGAACGAGAATGTTATGCGTCTCGAAGCTCATCCCCCGGTGGGTAAATGACTTGGACGAAACCAGATCCGACTTCTCCTCGTTTGCTTATGAAACCGAGACGTCGGATCAAAAGAAGCAGAATCTGCACATCGTTCTGAAGTGTTAACTCGTTGCCGTACCTCTGAAGAATGTCGTCCAGGAAGGCCGACAATACCGCAGACGAATGCGCTCGGAAATGAGTCATTACCGAGTTCGTTATTCGAGTGAAAGCCCAGGAACTAGATTCAGACCGGAACACATTGGTCGGTGCTGAAACACAATTCCTATGATAAAGAAGCAAAGATACTTTCTGAACGCCTGATGTACCATGATGTGAAAGTATGTAACTAGAAATCTATGCACGTAGCATAGTCGTACACCCGAATACTCGCTCTGACCGATCGGATGGACTCCATATAGAAACTTAGAGCCACGATCAGCTTGTTATCCAGCTCAGATTATGAGTGGACGGAACGAGCCGTCTGGTTTTGGAACCAGAAAAGGATGGTTGTAGAAACCTTTAAAATCCTGGATTTCTACGATCTTTATCGCAATCATTCCAGAAGAGACTGGACTTCTGATGGAAGCGAGCCTCTATTCTACTGACTGATGGAAGGCGAGTCCATCTTGGACTCTGAGTTAACAGAGTATTTCGTTTGAGGAACAATATAGTCCTTCAGAAAACACCCCTTGAATCCAAGGTACGTCCATAATCTAATCTCAAATAATTGAGAAACTCGATAGACTTCCGCTCACTAATACACGATAGAGGCTAAAACCATTACCTCCTGGTCCTGCGAGGCTTGCAGAAGGAGAAGCCATGTCCTCTATGGCCCGCACCTCGACGCGTCGACCTAGGGGCGTCTGACCAGAATTACAGCCCCTATCTGAGTCGCTACTCCGACGGTCTCTAGAATAAGACCTAGAGGACGCATGGGAACCTCTATAGGAACATCCCTTGGACATATTCGTCCCAGAAGTGCCGGTCCTACTCTTCTCTGCTGAATCCGACTATATGGAAGCAAATTTAAATAGCAGAGAGTCTAAAGCTTTCTTAGTTAATTGATCATAAACTGCGGAAAGCTTGCCGTCGAAGAAAACTCTCCGGAGCGACTCTGAGAGAGTTTTTCACCTTACTATCTACACGTGTGGATGTAGCCAGGGCCGTGTCACGTCCAAACAACTCCATAATGCCACTAAAGGATGGAGTTTACGTGAGGCCCTTGAAAGAATTCTCAAGGAGGTTGTACATCCTAGAATTCTTTTTGCTTTGAGACATAATGATAACGTTCTGGTAAGGTGATCTGCAGACGATAATGCGTCTAAGCTGTCCCTGCTAGACAATACTGTTATTTCCAACATCATGGTTGGAATTGACATAGACGACAGATAAACAATACTAGTTCCTGACCTGGGCGTCTAGACGCAGAGAACTCTCAGAATGCTCTGTCCTGCCGTTTCAAAATATTCAATGAATTGATGAAAGGCAGATGTAGAGCATATTGCCGATAAGCAAGTTATATAAATATAGCGTCATTCAACAGATCAAATGTCCGTGAAACATATCTGGACTATATCGGAAACTGAGGGATGATGTCACTAAACCGATTAAGAATTCTGTGTCCAGTGGCACTATCCGTCTCTTATCCGGCTACGCAGCATTTTGGTCCGGAGGAACAACGTCCGATGATAATGCCGGATGCACTCTACGGCAATTATGTTGTTCCAAAAAGGGAAAATACAACTCATCCGTATCCCTTTCACCATCCTGTCGGACCACTTGAAATTCTTGGTCGTCCGTGCCTGAACCTGCAGCGGAACGTACCAACCCAGCTTCCTCGGATAATTCCTGATCCGACAGAGTTACTGTCGGTTGCTGGGATGCTGCGATAATTTGTGCTATCTGCGATAGCATGTCCGTAACAGAGGCCTGTGGAGCTGCAGTCTTAAAGGATTTAGCCACTGGAAGCTCCTTGGACGTTCACTCCAGCATACCTCTAATATGCGAACGTCCGGAGAATGAAGGCCTCGTATCCTTGGCTACTGGATGGCGTGACCTGGACACCGTAGAATCCCTGGTCGGCGATATTGATTGAATATCACAGGTCACATAGCCAAGGTGCAGTCACGTGTGCTGCCATGAGGATGAGGAAGCCGAAAGAGCAGTCTCTCCGGACTGTCTATATAACAGAGCGTCCCGAGCGGTGGATGTATACTCCGACTGAGGAACATTTAGTACCACAACATCTGGGATCAGATGTTGTAATACAAGAGAGGGACCTCTCTTGCTCGCAGCCCGGATAGACCTGGACGAGCTAGGAACCGGACTAATAGGCTTCCTCCGTACCATCCTCGCATCCGTCACCACTGGGTGTGCACATTGTATTTTATAGTGCTCGCATCACCCAAATCTCCTTCCTGGACCGCAACGGACGAACCCGGGTGCTGAGCCATTCGGTGAATGGTCGCGACACCAGGCGAGCTAGCGGACGCCAACGCCATCGATCCTACTAGGGAACTCCAGGCAATTGACGTATCTACATGAGCACTTTGCCACTAACTCTTCATTTGACTGTGACAACGGAAGCACACTTACGAAGACATCATGGTAACAATACCTAATTCATGTTACCCTATGAGATCTGTGGAGCCGTGGTCCCACGTGAATATCCGCTGGAAGCTCCCGGGACGTTCATTCCTGCATTTATATAATATGCGAACGTCCCCACTGGAAAGGTCTTGTATCCTTGGCTAGCAGATGGAGTGACCTGGTCGACGTGTATTCCTTGGTTGGCGAAGCAGGAGCACCAGGGACGTTCCATCCGCATTTATATAATATGTGAACGTCCCCTGGAAATCTGAGGTCACACAGCCAAGGTGCGGTCGTGTGTGTTGACGAGGATGAGGAAGCCAATATAACAGCCGCGTGGGACTGTCATGCAACAGAGCGTCCCGAGCAGGAAAAGTGGACGTAAGCTCTGACTAAGCGAACAACATACTACAACATTGCGGCGCAGATGTTGATGCAAGAGAGAGGGGGCCTCTTTCGCTCGTGGTCCGGGGGACCTGGACGAGCTAATTATCGGACTGACAGGCTTCCTCCATACTATCCTCGGTTCCGTTGTGCACATCTGAAGTTTTATAGTGCTTGCATCACCCAATCTGCTTCCCTGGACCGCAAAGGACTAACCCGGGTGCTGAGCCATTCTTTCCTGGTGAATGGTCGCAACACCGGGCAGACTAGCGGGTGACAATGCCTTTGATAGAACTAGCTAACTCCCAGCAATTGTCGTAATACCTTGAGCACTTCCCGCTAGCCCTAATATCGCAACGATGGAGACACACTTATTGAAGACATCACGGAAACATCACTCTGAAAAAGAAACTGATAATATATAGTGACCCTACGGAGAGAGGACCATAATGAACCTCTCACCGCAACAAAATACCGTGACACACGTCTCCAACATTGTCATATCAATCAACACACACAGAGCAAGAATTAATGCGACTACATTGACTATAAGAAACACAATGAACTTGTGAATTAGAGGAAGATATCCTCGCATTACGATTGAAGAATATTTTTTCAACCAAAAAATATACACCATCATATTACTCGCACTAACTCTTGAAATAAATATACATAATATATTATAATTCATTATAACATTCAAAAGAAAATAATTTTCAAAAAAAAAAATTTTTGGAAAAAATTTTCAGAAGAGCCCAAGTTCCCAATGGGAACCCTGAGCCCAAACGATCAAAAAAAAGCCTAAGTGTGGACACAATTTTTTAATCATTTTGAAAAATTAATGTAACACTTACGGACAATATTAAAGTATCTTGCTATGAACTAAATTAAGCAGAAGACAAGTAATCATTGTCAGAAGTAACAGTTGTCAACAAAAGCAAAAGTGTCAAACTGGAAACATGACTCCAGGCACTGAAACAAACATGGCCCAAAATCAGTTACCAATTTAAACACTATCTGATGCTAAACAGAGGCTTCCAGAGAAGAAACTGTAGAACATCAGATGGCAGATGCAGATCAAAACGCCTAAACACCCCTAGGGTGAGGACGTAAACATGGGGAACAAATAGAAAATAATTCTGTTTCCAAGCCAAAACTCCCAAGAAATTTTAGTAATAAACATTACAAAAAATAAGCCAAAAGCATGGGAGAATAGCTAGGGGGGAATAAAGGAAAGGGAGAGAGGAAACACTGATTAAACAATGGAACATTCATAGCAAGAATGACCACAATAAGGTCATGCCTCGAAAATAGGTTACATGAAATAATTTCGTAAAAAAATTATAAGTTACAGCCCTGAACATTTCTTTCCACTGTTTTCTCCTCTCCACCTTCTATTTCCACCATATATCCACCATTTCTCTCATAAATATGCGTCTGGCATCTTTGAAACTGAGATTTACAAGTACAAATAACATTGAAGTGTAACTGTATTTAGGGCCAAACAAAGAATGACTTTTGGCGGCAGTTTCTAGACCTCCTTGACACTGCGCATGCGCAGTGGAGTAAAAGTATGGAGGACCATATAGGACATGTATTTTTCGGTTTTAGATGCAAATTTGGGGGATTGGGGGGTAAAATTTGCGTTTGGCCCTAAATATTTTAGAGTCTGAGTCATTGGTACAGTATAAAAATATTGACAAAGTAAGGTCTGTAACTCTGGAGAAATATATGGCGGCAACTTTATTATAACATGTGCAGGAGCGGTAATGAAACAAGGACCCCTCACACCAAATTCCAATTAAATCCATCCACTCATTGCTGAGATATTACTGTGAATGGATGTATGCACGCACAGATGGATGCACAGATGGACAGATGGAAGAATAGATGGATGGACAAGGAGGTAATCGAGTATATCCCCATTCTCTTCAAGAGTTGGTGTATAACAAAGTCTGTAGTCAGAGCCATGTTGATTAATTACAGACTTTTACATGTATGCACAAATGATGCATAAGCTATTTATGTTCAGGGTTTAGCACCAAGGCTGATCTTACCAGCCAAGAATAACCCCGCATATTCTAGAAAGCTTCTTTCACTAACCTGTTATCTAACATTTCAGCCACATATGCCCAATGCTTTACACAAAATTAACAAAATTTATTTTTAAACTTCACTTCCAAAAACATAGATTATGACTCCTCACTGGAACGAGCTTCACAAGCTCATTCTAATGAGAGGGTCATATGCTATATTTAAATAGCTTAAGCTGATGGTATGCCATTGCAGGCACAAGAGTGTCACGTGACAGTATTTCAGCAGCAATATGCACATGTTCTGCCTTCATTATAGAATAGATCATGGCATGAATATTAAAGATGCACAAGCAAGGAGAATACCACCCAGGTCTTTCAGCCTTAACTGGTAGAGGGCTGGAAGTCCATATTTTGGCTTTATTAAATACCACAGACTGAGACAATAACATCTAGACTTTACTGGAGTCTGTGCATAGATTACAAAGTGAGCATTAAACTGAGCAAGAGTACCCATAGTACAGTTAAAACCAGAAGTCCTGCCATGAAATGCGCACAAATAGCACATTGATATGCACGTTAATGTGCGCGTTATGGCCCAAGTAAAGCTATCAAATTCTGTCCATATGGCCTGTGCACAAGCAATGTTTTAGCCAATGGACCTCCGGGTAACCCGGAGGTCCATTGGCAGAAACATTGCATGTGTTTGCTATGAGTAACCAGGAGAACCTGCCGTGCTTTGGATGCCATTCGATATGGCAATCGCGCGCAATTCCAACGCGCAATTAAGCCTTCATAAGCGCACTATTCGTGACAGGACTTCTAGTTTTAACTGTAGATCAACCATACAGCATGTCAGATGTGTAGGACCCACTGTGTAGGATTACTGAACCTCCCTACGAATAACAGATTTGCCTGCACATTTTGATGTCTATAAATACAGTATGACAACTTTAATTAGTAAATTTTAAACAAAAAAAACCTCAATTTAATAATTGATTCCAACAACAATTCTCTTTTTTGTATTGTATAGCTTATGTATCATTGTACAATGGTCTATACGAGAAATAAAACAAGCTCAAGGTTTCAAATTGACCCTGGTAAGATCAAAATTGTTGTAGACACGTTGCTCTGTTGCATTTGATTTGACAGTCCCTGTAACAGAGCAATATATGGCAAAAGGAAATCTCTGGTCAAGAAACATGTGACCCTCAACTTGTTAAAGCCATTGGGAATTTTAACCTAGCTGTGGCCTCCAGTCATAATATGACTAAGCATAGCCAATCTGTCAACAAATCACTGCCATAGCTGCACTATTAGGATTACCTGGGAGCACGGTGGCTCAATGGTAACAGTACTGAACTTCAAACCAAATGGTCCACAGTTTGATCCCCACGATGGGCAACTGCATTATGTCCTTGGGCAAGGCATTTAATCCTGAATTCCCATGTGGGGGCATGGTGGTAATGTGTACTAAGGCAAACTGCATGTCGATGTGCATGTGCCTTCAACCAATGCTAATCCTGTTTGTGCAGAGTCTGTCTGTCATTACTTGCCACTGCTCAGTGATTCTCTCTGGATACTCCGGCTTCCTCCACCCATAAAACTGTCCGACACAAGGTGACCCTGGCTGTCAAAAGTGTCATTATATAAATAAATAAATAAATAAAAAATGCCGATAGGATCACCGATCCAATGTCGAGTTGTGGCAGCACAAAAGTGGGTTTAATCTTTATCAACTTATTGTCCAGAAACCAATTGTTCACAATTTACTATGTGAAGAGTCACTGTGACCTTGACCTTTGACCTAGTGATTCCAAAATAAATAGGGCTCTTTCTTGCACCAATGCCAACCTACCTATGAAGTTTCATGAACATAGGTGGAACCATTGTCAAATTATCATCTGGAAACCAATTGTTTATGATTTATTATGTTCAAGGTCACTGTGACCTTGGCCTTTAACCTAGTGAGACCAAAATAAATAGGGGTCTTTCACTCACCTAGGCCAACCTACCTATGAAGTTTCTTGAATGTGGGTCAAACCATTATCAAGTTATCGTCCGGAAACCAATTGTTTACGATTTACTATGTTGAAGGTCACTGTGACCTTGACCTTTCACCTAGCAAGTCCAAAATAAATAGAGTTCTTCCTCTCACTGATGCCAACCCACCTATGAAGTTTCATGAATGTGGGTCAAAACATTATCAAGTTATCATCCGGAAACCAATTGTTTACGATTTACTATGTTGAAGGTCACTGTGACCTTAACCTTTCACCTAGCAAGTCCAAAATAAATAGGGTTCTTCCTCTCACTGATGCCAAACTAACTATGAAGATTCATGAACATGGGTCGAACCATTATCAAGTTATCATCCGAGAAACCAATTCTTTTGATTTACTATGTTCAGGGTCATTGTGACTTTGACCTTTGATCTAGTGAGTCCAAAATAAATAGGGTTCTTCCTCTCATGAAGGCCAACCAACATATGAAGTTTCATGAATGTGGGTTGAATCGTAGTCAAGTTATCATCCAGAAACCAATTGTTTACAATTTACTATGTTCAAGGTCACTGTGACCTTGACCTTTGACCAAGCAAGTCCAAAATTAATAGGGTTCTTCCTCTCACCGATACCAGCCTACCTATGAAGTTTCATGAACATGGGTTGAACCATTATCATGTTATCATCCGGAAACCAATTGTTTATGGAACCCACCCGCCCAACTGCTATTCATCAAACTATAAGTTGAGTTTGACTTTGTCACAACTCGACTAATAAATAAATCCTCCTACTTTGTGGTAGTTATGTAAAATTGTGCACAATGTTTCAGTTACAGAGTAACTTCATATCTCCTCGTAATTATGTTAGGAGGATATATAGCCTAAAATATTATGTCCCTATATTAAGACATTAGGTAGACATATACTCGCCCAAAAAAGAAAGTGTGCATTGCAGAAATTGATCAAACTCCAAAAAAATAATTTCGAGGTGTAAAGAATGTTAACCTGTTCATGAATAAGTTATATTGAACACAAAAACAGCTTTCCCCGTTAAAATTGCATTAACGTTAAATGACGTGCTGCATGTTTGTGAAAAGGCATGTTTTGCACGTGGTGAGTCTGAAAATTCATGCAGCAGTGTGAATCCTTGGGTATTTAAACACTAAAGTAAGGCCTTCCTATTGTTCACATTCAAACTTGCGCTGCTGTTAAAACGACTCTACATTAGCATGCCAAGATTGACAATGAATCAACGTCTCCTTGCCCTGGTTATGATTAGAGCTGGCAGAACACACAGAGAGGTTGCCCAGCATTTGAACTGCCACCGTAACACTGTAGAGAGGCTAGTCCATCGACATGCACAACATGATGACGTTCGAGACCCACCCCGCTCCGGGAGACCCCAAGTTACCACCCCTGCACAACATCGGTATATCCGTGTCGTCCATCTCTGGAACCGGCAACAAACGACAGCGACGACAGCCAGGAACATCCCAACTTGAGACAGATACATCCTCAAACAGTAATCAACCGGCTGAGAGAATACAGCTTACGTCCTCGAAGACCTGCAATTCGTCCGATTTTGACGTTACGTCATCGTCATGCTTGACTGCAGTGGTGTAGACAACAACTCAGGCATCCCTTACACTGGAGGCGACGTGTTTTATTCACAGATGAATGTCGTTTCCATCTTTCATCATCAGATGGCTGCCAGAGAGTGTACAGACGTCGAAACGAACGCTACGCAGATCCATGTGTCGTGGAGCGAAACCGTTATGGGGGAGGGTCTCTCATGGTGTGGGGTGGCATCACTGCCCGTAACAGAACTGAGCTGGTCATTATTGATGGCAATCTCAATGCAGCCAGATATCGTGATGAAGTGCTTACAACTGTTGTTGTCCCATTTCTGCAACATCACGGCCCCGGCGTCATTCTACAGCAGGACCGACCCCACACAGCTCGTGTTGTTCAACAGTATCTGCAGCAACATCAAGTGGTTGTTTTTCCCTGGCCCGCAAATTCGCCCGATATCTCACCCATTGAGTAGGTATGGGACGAAATGAAACGTCAGCTATGCCGGCTTCCCCATGCACCGTCAGTGCTTGTGGAACTCCAAAGACAGCTTATCAGAATATGGAACAACATCCCACAACACTTCCATGCTAACTTGTTCGCTTCCATGAGGCGTAGATGCACAGCAGTAGTCGATGCAGATGGAGGTCATACCAGATATTGAGTGTGTGACTTTTGTGTTGGACCCTTAGTGTCTTTGACTCTCCATGGCACCAAGAGTATTAGTCGTAGCATAATGAAATTTCTCGTGTTGATCACAAATTGATTCATCTGTGATTGAATAAAATTTCCATGAATGAAAATGATATATATCTTTTTTTAGTGTTATTTTTTAGCATGCACACTTTCTTTTTTGGGAGAGTATATTATAAATTACTGTGATGAATTGACGGTAGCATGGTCTGAGGTTTGCAGATCGGAGTTTATGTTCAACAGAGACATAAAGCATCGAGGTTGAACATATACTCCAAGATGCAAACCTCAGACCATGTTACCATCAACTCATCACAATAACGAATATCTTCCAATAAGACACTACCCATAGCCCAAAACCTACATCGTGAAACACGAGAGGCTTATTTACAAAATTTGTGATCGTTAAAAGTTGCCTTCTGCAAGGAAACTTTTAACGAACACAGGTTTAGTAAATAAACCTCTTCTGTACCCTTGATGGCACTGGATAAATAATCAATAAATCAGATAAACTCATTCCCTTTTAGTCTGAATCGTAAATCGTTTTGTAATTTAAACATCACTTTATCCAGAACACCGTCTGCTGCTCATGTGAAAAATCCAGAAAAATGAAGCGGCTTGCTATTCACTCTGCTGATGAAGCAATTATGAAATGGGCGACGCCATTTCAAATATTTCGCATGGTGGCATCAGACGGGAACATTTGCAACTGAAGCCGTAAACATAAAAGAAACTACGCCAGCTCTCATCCAATCAGAGGGTGAGGATTTTACTATTATTGGAACATAGCCTTAGATATTCAGGCATTCTTGTTGAAGAATAATATTGCATCACAAACAACATAAGTGCTTGTATTTGAAACATAAAAATTCTTACCCGGTTATACCAGACGTAACAAAATCTTTCCCCATGTAATTGAAACCATGTTGTATCAAAGTCTCGGAAAGATCCCCCACCTTGTCTCCACCAAAAGCTGCAAATAAAGAAGCAACAAAACTTGAGTGACATTATACGACTCTAATGAAGCCTCATTGTTATTTATTTATTTAATGGAGTTTAATGACATTTTCCATGGGTGGAGGAAGCCGGAGTACCCACCAGAGAGAATAAAAGGCTGTTCGGCCACACATCCCCCCCCCCCCCCCCAAAAAAAAAAAAAATTCAAGGTATTTGATAAAAAAGGACATAAGTCTGGCAAAAAATGTCAGACCAAACCCCCATTCAAACCTGACCTGTATTTTATGTTAATACACCAACATACCAAATTTCATTTGATTTGGCCAACCATAAATAAAGTTATCATCGGGAAACCCCTCAAAAAAAGAATTTGGGAAGTCAAAAAGGGGCATAACTCTGGCAAACATTACTGGACCGCATCCCAATATGGACTTGACCTGTATTTTATGTTGATACACTTACATACCATATTTCATTTGATTTGGCCAACTATAACTAAAGTTATAACCTGGAATTCAAAGTGGGACAGGCACACAGACACAAGCTATTTTAATCGTCCCCTTAAAATCTTTTTTGGGGAGACAACTACCGAGCAGCGGGGAGCAACTTACTCCATACAAGCAGGGTTAGCAGCGGTTGAAGACAAGTGCACCATCAGCATGCAGCATACCTTAGTACACAGCACAACCAAGCTCCCCACATTGACAATTGGGATTAAGTATCTTGCCCAAGGAACAATGTTAATACCACTGGTCAGAATCTAACCATGGACCTTTTGGCTTGAAGACAAAAGACCCTGAAGTTGATGCCCCATTGACTGCTCCATTACTGAGTGTTACTTCGATAATCAAAACCAGAATTCAATATACTCCGTAAAGTAGAAATCACAGGTGCTGACAGGAGCAATTGCACTCGCAATCGTCTCATTTCCATGACTGTTTGTGTGGGTCTTATCATCTGTTCTCAATATAGCTGATACTTCTGACTAAATTACCCTTTCAGAACAATCACATTTGCAGCAGCAACTGTCACTATTAAAGACATTGCATCTTACATTCCTAACTGTGCAGAATTTTAGATATGCTTTCTTGTCAGTTGCACTTGAAATTTGTCACAATCAAAACAGATTGCTACTGTTGGATTATTTCCAGAATTCAAGCACACATACAAGTGAAGAAGTGCTAGCAACATCCAGAGATTATTATGAAAAGTTAAGTCTACACAAAATACAGATGTATACAACTCAACTGGCTAAATGATTAACACTTAACCTATCAAGTATGTTACTAGAATTTCTCATAAAATCAAGTTGAAGTTGTGGCTGCTCTACAGCAGTCGTGACTGGACATCACCCTTAAAGGCCCAGTTCCTACATTTACCACTCAACTGGTTAAATGATTAATTCTTAACCCACTAAGTATTTTTCTCAAATTTCTTATAAAATCAAGTTGAAGTCATAACCTGACATCACACTTTGAACACTTTTTATTTCAACAGAACATGTGCCCCCACATGCCATCTCTGATTAACCCCTGGCACTCTGGTAGAGCAATGGAATTTTCTCCAATCACTGTTTTTCTCTTGTTTAACTATTTATTTATTTATTTATTGGTGTTTAAGGTCACATACTTATGCACAATGGCTAATCGTGACCGTGACAGTTTTACGGGTGGAGAAAGCCGGAGTACCCAGAGAGAACCACCGAGCAACGACGAGCAGCTGTCAGCTCTCCAACATCGTAACTCTGAACTCTGCACCGCAGCACAGGCAGGGTTAGATTGGTTGAAGACATGCACACCATCGACGTGCAGTACGCCTCAGTACACAGCGTCATCGTGCCCCCATGTAGGCAATCGGGGTGAAGTGTCTTGCCCAAGGACACAACGCGGTTGCCGCAGGTGGGATTCGAACCGAGGACCTCTCGGCTTGCAGCCTGCACCTCTACCAACTGAGCCACCGCGCCCCCCTCTTGTTTAACTATGAATTCAACCAATTATATCTTGTTTGACAGAGCTCTCTGAGCTTTGTCAAACAAGATATATTTGGTTAAATATTAAACTGCATTATGGGAAATAGTTGCTGCTGAAAGCTTTGCCATTCTGACATCAGAGTGCTGACTTGCATAGAAGTAACTATTATTATTTATTATTATTATTATTATTTATTGATGTTTAAGATCACATATTTATGCACAATGGCTAATCATGACCGTGACAGTTTTACGGGTGGAGGAAGCCGGAGTACCCAGAGAGAACCACCGAGCAACGACGAGCAGCTGCCAGCTCCCCAACATCGTAACTCCACACTGCAGCACAGGCAGGGTTAGATTGGTTGAAGACATGCGTACCATCGACGTGCAGTACGCCTTAGTACACGGCGTCATCGTGCACCCACGCTGGCAATGGAGATGAAGGGTTTTGCCCAAGGACACAACGCGGTTGCCGCAGGTGGGATTCGAACCGAAGACCTCTCGGCTTGCAGTCTGCACCTCTACCAACTGAGCCACCGCGCTCCCATAGAAGTAACTATAAGCCACAGGATGTAGACTGTCATAGTGTTGCCAAAATGTATGAAAATCTCTGGTCAGTATTTAATCATTTTAAGTATCTTATGTAGTGCCTGGTTGTTTTGCTCAAGGTCAAAATGTTGGTGTGTCTGGCTAGACACCCCAAATCACAAACGATGATTGCAAATTGAAATATGCACCCTTTCTGCTAGCCAACCCTATCCTACCCTCCCCACCCCCATTCCCAATCCAAAATAGTGGATTCACCACAGATATCATGTTCAGAATTGAGGTCTGAATAGATGAAAACTATACTGTTTGTTGAACTCTTTAGCTGACATAATACATCCCAGCAGCATACAGAAAAAATCAGCATTCAATCTTTATTTTTTTTTTTTGGTACGTGCTCACCAGTTCCATAATGAAATTTTCCTTCCAGCACACCAGCCTTACTTCCAAGAAGTTCCATTAATTTACCAACTGTCATTCTTGATGGGTATCCATGAGGGTTCATTATCTGTAAGACATGAAAAAGGCTTTTAGTAATTTTGACAAGGAGACTGATCCGAACCTATATTAATTCAGCCTTCATAAGCATAAGTGTCTGACAACATAGAACAGCATTCTTTGATGGTAACAGGCTGTAGTTTTTTAACATCAAAAAAGAAAATCTGCAATGTTAGGAATGTTGGATGCAGATAATTGATGCTGTTGTTCTGGCACCAGGCGAAGAAAACTCTCCACTTCCCAGAATAACTGAGAGAAGGGGAGGTCCTCCTTGAAGAAGAAATGCAGTCCATTGCTCTTCTGGAAAATCTTTACACTGAGGAAGGACCTGACAACAGAAAGATGTGAAGGTTCAGAACTGCTGGAGAGCTGTGTAGTTTGTAGATTTTGTCTTGAAACAGGAGGACCTCCCACAGAGGTAGATGATGGGGTGTTTTGAGTAACAGAGATCTGAGCAGGTTGACCCATGATCTCTGAGGAGACAGAGGGGCAACCAGAATAATTTTGCAGGTTGATTGTGATTTTCTGAAGCACCACAGCCAATGACTCCATTCCAAAAAACGGACACAGCATCTATCGCAAAGGCTAACAGATCCAGGCACGGAGAGACAAATGTTTGAAGTTAATTGTTTCATCTTGTGGCAAATAGATCTATCAAAGGACGTTCCCACAGGCTGCTGATAGCTAGAAAGACTTTCCTGTTGAGAGTCCACTCTGTTACAGAATTGTTCTGTGCCTGAACAGAGAGTCTGCGATCACATTGAGCTGACCCGGAATGTGGCAAATTGAAAGAGATCTGTTTTGATCATGAGTGAACAAAAGAATCTTTCCTTTTTGACTGAACATTGGGAGGGAGTGGATTCTGCAGATAAGCTACAACTGTTGAGTTGTCTGAAAGAATCTGAACTTGAATCTGACATTTCCAGTGTGTTAAGCTCAGGAGAACAGCAAGCATCTCCTTCTGAATGATGTGGAGAACAGATTGCTGACAGTTCCATTGGCCACGGCAATTTAGATTCAGCTGAACCAAGGTGGCACCCCATCCTGATCGCTGACATTAATTAGAGAGCATGACGGAGGAGGTGGTACCAAAGATATCCCCTGCATCTTCCACTCTAAGTTTGTCCAAATTTGAATTTTCTCCTTGATAGCTGGGGAAAGACAAATTATATGATGCGGACTGTTGACCGTAACCTTCCAGTTCTCTAGGAAGTAAAACTGTAAAACTGGAGAGGCCAAGTAAAGAGATGTCCAAGCAGAAGCAAGTCTGTAGCTGCAACACACAAACCCATAAGTCTCATAAACTACCCAGCAGTCACTGTCACTGGTTGAATAAAATAGGGGGTGAATGCCATTATGAGGAGAGCTCTGGCCAAGGAAAGACGAACAAGATTCAGATGAGCCTGAAAATCCATTCCCAGATACCAAAAGGTGGGTGATGGGGTTAGATCTAACTTTTGTGTGTTGATGTGAAATCCCAGTGAGTGTAAGAGATTTAGAAGCTTCTGGATATCCTAAAGAAGAGTTCCCTAATGAACATGTCTTTAAAGGATATTGCCCGGGTATGCCGAAATCAGAACTGCTGATTCAGCTTCATGATCCGAGTGAAGGAGCAAGGTTTAGTCTGAATCACGTCACGGAATTACTGTGATCAATGACCAGTCGGAAGGAACCATCTGGTTTTGGTACCAGGAACATTCTTTAGTAAAATCCTGGAAAGGACACATTGTTGACTACCCCCTATTGTTTTCTTCGAGAGCATTAAGTTGACTACTTCAAGAAGACAGTTCCTTTTTGTAAGGTCGGCCAGAAGATTTGTAAATAAGGGAGTTCTTGACAAAGGAGGTTTTCTTCTAAAGGAAAGAATTAACCCCTCTTGAATAACGTTTAGAACCCAAGGGTCTTTTGTATTTGTCTTCCAAATTTTCATAAAGTGGGATTATTTATTTATTTATTTACTGGGGTTTAACGACACTTTCAACAACCAGGGTCACCTCGTGTCGGACTGTTTTACGGGTGGAGGAAGCCAGAGAGAACCACCGAGCAACTGTCAGGCTCCCCAAAATACTAACTTCACACAAGACAGGTTAGCACTGGTTGAAGACAAGTTCACCATCGATGTGCAGTATGCCTTAGTACACAACGCCACCATGCTCCCATATGGGCAATGGGGGTGAAGTGACTTGCCCAAGGACACAAAGTGGTTGCCACAGGTGGGATTCGAATCAAGGACCTCTCAGCTTGCAGCCTGCACTTCTGCCTACTGAGCCACCACACCCTTTCACAAAGTGGGATAACCTTCTGCCAACCGGAACACAATAGAGGTTTACACCCTCATCTTGAACAAAATCATGTCTGCATCGTTCCTGATCAGTTGTTGATTCTATTTCATGTTTCTTTTTCTTGTTCCGATGTTTGAGGCCATCCAAACATAGACATTTCAGACAGCTGAGAAAACATAACTGTTTACAATGCGTCAAACAAAAGAATGGTTATTGGTGGGAATTGAAGACACTTTCTGGGATCTGCACATTTGCAGTCGCTATGTATGGAGGACCATACATGATTCTATTTTTTGTGAGTTGTTTTGGCTTAATTGTTCTGGGGGTGGGTTGGGTGAGGAGGGGGGGGGGGTAAAAATTAAGCATCAGACATGAATTCTCACGAATAGAGGTCTGGCCAGTGGTATTGTGAATAAATACTATGTTTTGAGAGTAAAAATGAATAAATGATTGATACTGAAGTATCTGGGTGTCACCAACCAGACAAGAAGACCTGTTTTCTATAATGTAGGTCAGTGGGACCTACTCATTGTCAGGGTCACACCCCAACCCCATGATATTATATATATAAGTCACAAGATTGGTAATCGAAAGCCAAATAGTGAAGGAATTAGGATCCTGAAATGTTTTTGTGTATAATGCTGGTATGATTTGGTCAATCCATTTTGTAAGGAGTTAAGGCTAAAGAAAATTAATCTTTTGATTCTCAGGATGTGGTGCATGCTTTTTTTCGGCCTGTGTTCACTATATTTATTTCCGAGACAAAATTCAAAAAGTATAAAATTATCATAGGGTGTGATTTTAACGGTATCACATCGCGATTTGTGATGCAATATGTTATATACATTGATACACTATTGTTATTCTCTTCGCGAAATATGACACGATTCTCATATGTATGTACAAAATAAATATTTATTTACCTGGTTGAGGGCTAGGTTAGTTTTGGTGGTCCCAATTTGTTCATCAAAAATTGTATAAACAAACTTTTATTCACGTTTGACTGAATAAGAAATACTACGTGTATGAAAAATGCACTGGTACCCTCATTTGTTTGAAAGGCCTGATTGTGGCATCTAACACCCAACTAGTTAAAAAAACTCCTAATTATTCTTGGTCTCTATTTTAGTTGTTCTATATTGATTTTGTGTTGTTTGATCACTGTTACAAAAAAACTATCAGTGAAATCAACATGGAAGCTCTAGTATTTAATTTTAGGCTCTCACAACTGGATTTTAGGCATCGGCGACTATTCCAACAGGAATAAAAAATAAATATAAAAACCCCCCCTCCCTCATTCTTTTAAAAAAAATTGTCTGAGAATCAATTTTTTAAAATTTGTTTGGTCTAGCAGTTAAATTTTATACAGTTTTGAAGCAGTTTTGCAGAAAAAATGAAAAAATTTATAGTAATTTATATATTTTTTAAACTTACCAATGACCCAGACTTAGCTGGTGCCAACTCTTAAAAATTCAGGGCCAAACAAAAATTTTGCCCCCCAATCCCCAAAATGTGCATCAAAATCCAAAAAAATCAATGTCGTATATGGTCCTCCATACTTTTGTCCACTGTGCATGCGCAGTGTCAAGGAACTACCGAAATTGGCACCAAATCTTCTTTCTTACAACCAGTGCCTGGTAAATGTTATATAATCAGCAGGGAGGTATGAGTTCCAAACTCATGGGAGGGCCATCCCCGTCTGGGTTATCGGTAAGTATAAAAAATATATAAATTAGGCCACACAAGGTAGATCTTCTGTTTCTCAGGCCATTATTTGTAAAATTGTATGCGGGCGAGCATTTTTTTATTTTATTTTTTATTTCAGTAATTACTTCTTTGCCACCAAAAGCTCATGTTCTTGGTTCAAATTTTAGGCCTCATAATCTACAGAATAGCACGGGTGGTGGTGTATTTCATCCCTTGAGTGCAAGAAGGCTTTGCAATGCTAAAGCATTGCAAAGCCTTCTTGCACTCAAGGCCAAATTCATCAATTTTTTCAAGTTGGGTAAAATATCAGACATAAACCATTTAATTTTTTTTTTTTAAGTTTAAATTGGTTATAAAAAGAGAGCATGCGGCAGCCAAAAGGACCATGCGGGAGGGCCTGAGAAACAGATTTTTTATTTTTTTAGGCCTTACTATAAATTTTTTCATATTTTTATACTGCATCAATGACCCAGACTTAGCTGAATAGAAAAAAAGGCTGGAGGGCCTAGGACATAAAGGAAAATCTAATAGGCTCAATTACATATAAACAGAATTATCCACTCAAGGAGAAAAGGAGAAACAGGATTTACATATATCTTTCTTGTTTATACAAAAAAGAAAGACATATTACCAATCCGTAATTGAGCACAATAACATCAATGATCTCTATTAACATCCAGTATAACCCATTATACTACTTTTTTTTAAAGAAAAGCCAAAAAATAAAGATAGTCCAGAGAATGAGACTCTTTATACTCATTTAAAAGTATCCGAGGATTGTATATTAACACTCGTATGACACGTGACATATACAAATGCTTCACACCGAGCTACACTTTAAAAATATTACATAAATGAGATAGACATTAGCTTTACACTTTAAAACCATCCCAGCACCGACTCGGAATTACTGACGCCACAGGAGGAATTCCCTTGCTTTTCACTATAAAGTAGGTGATACAAGGGAACACCATCCCCCCCCCTCCCCTTGCCCTTGCTCTGGGCCAATCACCCCAGAACGAAGAGGGCAGCAGGACAGAGTCACTGCTGGAACAGAAAGCCTGCATAACTATAGTTGCAACTGTTTAGTGAACGACATTCTGAGCAACAGATAACGGACCTAAACAACGAAGGTAGCCAGAAATAGACTCAATATTTCTAAGGTAAAAATTTGTGAACGTAGAATGCTGAGACCAGTATGCAGCCTTCATCAAATCGGTAATAGCAATACTATTAGCATAAGCCCAAGATGTAGACAGCGCTCTAACTTCATGCGCTGAAATCTTAAGCAGACTGCTGAGAAGAAGACAATTTTTCATAAGCAGTACAAATAGTCAACTGAATCCACCTGGAAATAGAATAGACCGAACTGTCCCTTCTATTAGGCAGCAGAGACCGAAAGAAACGTTTTCGTCCCTTTCTGATAAACTCAGATCTACGTTTGTAAATACGCATAGCTCTAACTGGACATAGCAAAGGCCTATGGCCGTCTGAGGACGGAAGAACAATAGGCTCAGTGTACTTATTAGGAGCATGATTCTTAGCCAAAAATCCAATATTAGTAGTCAAAGTAATAGTATTACCCACACTACGATAGTAAGAATCATCAACACTCTTCTAGCAGAAGAGAAGGCTAAGAGAAAAGCTGTCTTATAAGATAAGTATTTGAAGTCTACCGTATCCAGGGGTTCAAATGGCGCTTCTTTTAGCTTCAGAAGAACCCAAGCTAAATTCCACTCAGGAATTAACCTAAGGGTTCTAGGTCTATTTATCAAAAAGTTTTTCACTAACTTAGATAAAGAGACATTAGATCCAATTTGTAAGCTATCATGATGAGCATAAGTATCCGATAGCATAGACCTATAACCCTTAATAGATATTGGCTGCAGTTTGATCTCGTCAAACAAGTAGACCAAAAAATTAGCACTGTCTGGAAAGGAGGGATCATAGATATCAATAGAATGATCCCTACACCAATGAGAGAAAACCTTCCATTTAGCAGAGTAATTTAGCAAAGAGGAGGTCCTCCTAAGTTAGAAATTGCGTCCACTGCTCGTCCTGTAATTTGCTTGCCGTGCAAGAAGGACTGCACAACGGAAATACATGAAGGTTGAGACCTTGTGGGTTGTGACGCAGTGTGTGTGATTTCCCCTGCGAAAGAAGGTCCTCCCAGGGAGGAAGCTTCTGAGGAATGTCCCATAACAGACACCTGAGTAGATTTATCCATGGTCTCTGGTGTGACAGATATGCTACCAACAGAATTCTGCAGTGAGATTGCTTGATTTTTAGCAATATCTGTTGAATCAACGGAGCCAGAGGATATGCGTATCCTATCCTTCCGTCCCAAGAGATCGAGAGAGAGTCTACTGCGAATGCTCAAGGATCTGGGTATGGTGACACATACGTCTGCAACTGATTGTTGAGATGCGTCGCAAACAAGTCTATCATTGGATGATCCCATAGGTAGCAGATCTTATTGAATACTCGTTTGTTGAGAGTCCATTCTGACTGGAACATACGACCTTTCCGAGAAAGGGAGTCCGCTAGAATGTTCAGATGACCCGGAATATGATGGATCAACAGAAGAACCTGATGCTCTAGGACAGACAGAAGGATTCTTTCTGTTAAGTTGAACAACAGAATGGAATGAGTGCCTCCCTGGTTCCGAATATACGCTACTACTGTTGAATTGTCGGACAGAATTTGAACATGTGAGTTCTGAATAATGTTCATCCAATGACGTAGCACAAGCCAAATTGACATCATCTCTTTGATGTTTATGTGCTTTTTCAGAAATTGCGGATCCCAAAGACCCTGGCACCTCGAATCTGTTGGGCTCAAAGTCGCGCCCCAACCTGTTTGACTCGCATCCGTCATAATCTTAAAAATCGGATCCGGCAGTTGCAGTGGAACTCCCTGAGTTAACCACTGAATATCTGCCCAAGTCTGAATCTCTTGTTTTACTTGGTTCAACAAGACGATGTTCCGTTTCAAGTGAATGAATCGTCACACTCCAATTCTGAGTAAAAAATATCTGGAGTGGACGAGTGTGTAGGCACCCCATCGGAATAAGGTCCACGGCGGCTCCGCACAAACCTATCAGTCGCATGAATTCTCTCGCTGTTACTACATCTGAGTGTAGACAAAGGCAAGCATAACAACTGACTAATTTCACTCTGGGTAACGGCAAACGAACCAGATTGTTGTGCATCTCGAAGCTCATTCCCAAGTGAATGACAACTTGGATGGAACTAGATCCGACTTCTTTTCGTTTACTATGAAACAGAGACGTCGGAGCAGTTGAACAGCGAAGCGAAGGTACTTTCTGAACACCGGATGTACCATGACGTGAAAGTACGAATCCTTGAGATCTATGATCGCAGCATAATCGTGCACTCGAATGCTCGCTCTCACCGATCGAATGGTCTCCATATAAAATTTCGGAGCCACGATCAGCTTGTTTATCCAGCTTAGATCTATAACTGGACGGAACGAGCCGTCTGGTTTTGGTACCAGGAACAGGTGACTGTAAAAACCGGGAGATTCCTGGTTTTCTACGACCTCTATTGCGTTCTTCTCCAGAAGAGATTGCACCTCTGATAGAAGCGAATCTCTCTTCTGAAGGTTTGACAGAAGATGAGTCCATCGTGGACTTCGTGTTAACGGAGGTTTTTCTCTGAAGAACAGTTTTAGACCTTCCGAAATAACCTCCTGAACCCATCGGTCGTCTGTAATTGACAAGCAATTGGTTAAGAATCTCGACAGCCTTCCGCCCACTTGAGTGCAATAGAGGATCTTACCTTCACCTCCTGGACCTGCGAGGCTTGCGGGAGGAGAAACTACGTCCTCCCCGACCCGCACCTCGACCAGTCGACGTAGGGGCATCTGACCGGTTGTCTCGGCCAGCATTACGTCCCCTACCTGAGTTGCTACTCTGACGGTCCCTGGAGTAAGACATAGAGGCTTTCTTAGATTCTCTATAGGAACTTCCCTTGGACGTACTTGCCCCAGAAGTCCCCGACTTACTCCTCTCTGCTGAGTCCGTTTTATTCGAAACAGACTTAAAGAGCAGAGAGTCCAAAGTTTTCTTGGTAATCTGATCGTAGATTAGTGAAAGCTTACCATCGAAAAGAAGCTCTCCTGAAACCGGAGAGAGTTTTTCACCTTAGTATCCACCCTCATGGATGAAGCCAGGGCAGCACACGTCTGACTAACTTCAAATTTGCCACTGAAAGGGTGGAATATGCGATTGCCCTCAAAAGAATTCTCAAGAAAGTTTGAACATCCTGGAATTCTTTACCATCAAGACGTTGTGATAACGCTCTGGTAAGGTGATCTGCGTAACATAAGGCGTCTAAACTGGCTCTGTTAGACGAGATTGTCGTCTCCAATGTACTGGAGAGAATCGACATAGACGCCGGCAATGACAACTGCCTGGTTGTCTAAATGCAGAGGAACTCTCGGAATGCCCTGTCCTGCCGTTTCAAATTTATTTCTACTGTTGATGAACGGCAGATGTAGAGCATGAGACAATAAGAAACTGGATATGCCTGTCTTAGACGCTAGCCTACAAATAGCGTCATTCAGCAATTCAAACGTCCGTGAGACATTGCTGGACTGGGCCAGAAATTCAGGCGCAACGTCCTTAGCCCGGCCGAAAAAGTCTGTGTCCAGTGACGCTATCAGTCTCTTATCTGGTATCGCAGCTCTCTGGTCCGAAGGAACAACTTCTGGATGGTGTTGCCGGATGAAATCTACGGCCACCTTATGTTGTTCTGAAAGGCAAAAATCCAGCTCCGCAGATTCGCCTTCACCATCCGACTGGACCAAATGTGAATCTCGGTCGTCCCTATCTGACAAGCAGGGGTGCGTACCGACCCATCTTCCTCAGACAGTTCCTGATCTGAAAGAGTTTCCGAAGGTTGCTGGGATGCTGCGATAAGATGTGCTATCTGTGATAGCAAGTCTGTCACGGAGGCCTGTCTTACGTTGTTTAGCCGCTGGAAACTCCTGGGACGGTGCCTCTTGCATAATTCTTTTATGTGAACGTCCCGACTGGTAAGACCTTGTGTCCTTGGCTACCGGATGGAGTGACCTGATCGACATGGAATCATTGGTCGGCGAAGCAGGCTGGATATCTGAGGTCACGTAGCCAAGGTGCGGTCGTGTGTGCTGGTGTGTGGAAGAGGAAGCCGATAGACTAGCCGTGCCCGGCTGTCTATGCGACGGAGCGTCCCGAGCAGGCGGATTGGACGTATTTTCCGACTGACGAACGTTATGCATGACAACATCTGGCCCCAGATGTTGTTGTAAGAGAGAGGGGCCTCTCTCGCTCGCGGTTGGTGTAGACCTGAACGAGCTAGCTACCAGACTGACTGGCTTCCTCTGTTCCATCCTCCGATCCGTCGTCGCCAGGTGTGCGTGATCCGAGATTATAGTGCTCGCAACACCCCTTCTCCTCTCCTGGACCGCAACAGACGAACCCGGCATCACATCACTTGATCTACGAGTGATAGCTTCACCGGGCGAGCTAGCTGGCGATAAGGTCGTCAATCCTACTAAGAAGCTAGGCACTTGTCGAATTTCCTTGAGCACTTTTGCCGCTAGCTCTTCATTTGATTACGACATCGGCAGCACACTTCCTGAAGACATCACGGAAACATCACCCTGTTCTTGTTCCTCTGAAAAAGAGACTGAAAAACTAGAGTGACCCTGTGGCGAGAGGACCAGCATGGATCTCTCACCACTAACAATATATCATGACAGACGTCTCGAACGTTTGTCATCCCAATTGGCACACACTGAGCAAGAATTAGTGCGAGTACATTGACTACAGCAAATACAATGAGCATGAGAATCAGAGGAAGACTTCCTCGATTTACAATTTGAACAATATTCTTTCATATTTAAAAAATATTAAACAGCCGTAGTACTCGTACTAACCCTTGAAAATACAAAGATACATAATAATAATATAATCCATTACAAAAATTTCGAAAAATAATTCAAAAGAAAAAATTTTCGAAAAAATTTTGACATGAGCCCGAGTTCCCAAAGGGAATGATGAGTCCAACTGGATCCCAAAAAAGCCTAAGTGTGGACAAAAATTTTAAAACATACCTAAAAATTAATGTTACACTTACGGACAATATTAATGTATCTGGCAATAAGTTGAACCTTACAGAAGACAAGGAATCACTGTCAGAAGTAACTGTTGTCAACATAAACAAAAGTCAATAAAAGCTGGAAACAAGACTCCAGGTTCTGAAAATATGGCCCAAAATCAATAACCAATTTTAAAACACTATCCGATGTAAAACAGAATCTTCCACAGAAGAAGCTGCAGTACATAGGATCATAGATGCATGACCAAAATGCCTAAGCACCCCTAGGGTGAGGACATAACCATGGGGATAACAGAATAAACATTCTAAGAAATTTCAATAAAAAAATTTAAAAAATTATACCAAAAGTATGGGAGATTAGCAAGGGGGGTATCAAGGAAAGGGAGAGAGGAAACACTGAACAAACAGTGGAGATTTCATAGCAAAAATGAAAACATCAGGCCCATGCCCCGAAATTAGGGAACATGAAATAATTTTACATAAAAATTATAAGTTACAGCCCTGAACACATCCTTCCACTGTTTCTTCCTCTCATCCTCTTATTTCATCCTCGAATCCACCATTTCCTTCATGACTTTGCGTCTGGCGTCATTTTAACTGAGATTATAAGCACAGATATCAGTGAGATGTTACTGATTGAAGGGCCAAACAAAGAATGAAGATTTAACGCCAATTCCGGTACTTCCTTGACACTGCACATGCACAGTGGACAAAAGTATGGAGGACCATATAGAACATTGATTTTTTGGATTTTGATGCAAATTTGGGGGATTGGGGGGCAAAATTTGTGTTCGGTCCTGAATTTTTAAGAGTTTGCACCAGCTAAGTCTGGGTCATTGGTACAGTATAAAAATATTATAAGTACCTTGATAGTTAGTTTTAACCAACTTGTGGTTGACTATCCACACATATAATACTTGGATGTACTTGTTTAGTTAGAATTTTAACTGGTAGAGTGCTGAAAGCCCATATTTGGGCTTTATTCTAAAGTGCATGTAGCACAATTTAAAGGCTTCATGTTCTCTTGATGTGCTTTGTATTATCCTTGAAGTGAAATCATTTTGTCTGCATGAATTTGCCTTGTTACAATTTATGGGAGAGTGCCACTTGGCACTCTCCCAAAAACTGTTACAAGACAAAGGCTTGTGAATTGTTTTTGACAACCGAAAAAATTCAGCGCTCTACCAGTTACGGAAACACTGCACAAATCATAATGCATTCTAGATTGTTTCTAGATTGTTTTTTCACCAATTCAAAAATAGTTGCATCACTACAATTGCAGCATCTGTTTTTTCAGAGGTCAAATAAAATAATGTACCCCTGAATATATCCACAACAATTAAAACAGAAAATAAAAGGAGAACAAAATGAATAAGATGAGGTGATAAGGCCACACAAAGTAGATCTTCTGTTTCTCAGGCCATTATTTGTGAAATTGCATGCGGGCGAGCGTTTTTTTATTTTATTTTTTATTTCAGTAATTACTTCTTTGCCATCAAAAGTTCATGTTCTTGGTTCAAGTTTTAGGCCTCATAATCTACAGAATAGCAATGGTGGTAGTGTATTTCATCCCTTGAGTGCAAGAAGGCTTTGCAATGCTAAAGCATTGCAAAGCCTTCTTGCACTCAAGGGACAAATTCATCAATTTTTTTAACTTGGGTAAAATATCAGACATAAACCATTTAATTTTAATTTTTTTTAAGTTTAAATTGGTTATAAAAAGAGAGAATGCGGCAGCCAAAAGGACCATGCGGGAGGGCCTGAGAAACAGATTTTTTTATTTTTTTAGGCCTAAATTACGAAAAATTTTCAACAAGTCATTAAATTAAAGGATTATTTTATTTTTGCTCTGTGTTGTTCAAGTGTTTTTGTACTGGCCATTAAGGATGAGTTCTAAGTAAAGAGGAACCATAGGCTTCATTTAATAATAAAACAAGAATGAACAGGTCCATAGGTGCCCCCACCACCCTTTCTGGTTTATGTGATGTCAAGTGAAAATTTAGATCATACCCAACTCCCAACTCCCCCCCCCCCCCCCCCCCCCCCCTTCTCGCACACACACCAAACAAAGTATGTTTTTTAACAATCACAGGGCATAACTTCTACTCTACCATGAAGAAAAAAATGAAAATAGAACAAGGCCTTCCCTCTTCTGTAATCATAACGGAAATTTTAAAAATTCAAATCAATATGCTAAGAAACACCAAATTTACTGTGTGATAACCAACAGATAATGAGCTTTTGTACAATCAAGGACGTCTGGAATTACTTGCATTATTGGAAAATTGAATTTGACCTTTGCTTTTCTATCATAAGATAAACTGTCAAATTTTGTTCTCCCACAGGAAAGTAAAATTATGGCAAAGAAATAAAAAAAAAGTTTTTGCTTGATCAAGGGTCATCACAACTAAAATTATTCTGCATTATATAACTCAAATTTGGAAAAAGAATTAAAATATAACATACCACATCTGGACAAATACCCTGGAAAAAACAGAAAGACAAACATTTCAAAATGTGTGAGTGTATAAAGAGTCAAAGTATAGATATATGGAAAATAATGGTTTTGATCAACAAGGCTCTACTGGTTCTCAGCTGAGAAAAGTAATCTTTATTAGGTTACTGACAGATCTAAAAAATAAAATAATAGCATATTTTTTATACTAAAATTTGTGAACCGAGTTTTTTTCACCTTTTTTAAGCTACTGTTTTATTTTTTTACATGAAGTATATTCATGTAATACTGAAAACTCGTTTCAACTTGATGCATCCAAACAGGTGTTATTTCCTGTATTGTATTGAAAGTTACTAAATTTCAAAAGACCTGTTAACCTTTTACCCAATGTAACGGCCAAAACTGCCCAGCGCTATTTACAAAACTTACCATTCAATCTTCATCATATTTTTCATCTCAAAAACATAGCTTATGACCCCTCATTGGAATGAGCTCATTGAGTGCATTTCAATGAGAGGTCATAAGCTATGTTTCTGATGCAAAAATTCAGTTATTCAAGAATTTTATTTGCAAGTGTCATTTCCTTTCGAGTTAAGTGATGGTTAAATATCTCTACAAAATGAAGACTAAAACTTTGACTAATTCAGAACAAAGTCACTCAATTAGAATCCACAAATTTTCGGCTCCAGGACCTTTATCAACACATTTTCAGCTCCATGACCTTTATCGCGTGGAAGAAAGTTTTATGGTTACTACTACATAAAATCCATCTTGCCACAAAATTCTTTAAGCTTGAAACTCTTGTGTGGGGTGTTGGTGGAGAGTTGTATAGGAGTCAATTTTTTACCGCCTGTAATCACTCTAAATCCTTCAAAATGCATTTTGGGGTAAAGAAAAAAAAATGCCTAAAAGGCATGGGGGGTGGGGGGTGGGGGGGAGGTGGAGGGCATGGGGGGGGGCATATTGTGTAATGCTTGTTTATGGCATAACTTTATTGTTAAAGTTGTATAAACAAGCATTACACAATATTTTTTTATTAAACAAAGGGCAATAACGCTCATAATTTTCATCGGATATCACTGGTCATCAAACTTGATGTAGACATTGTTGCTATAGAGACATACACCATAAAGAATTAAAATCTGTTAACTATTATTCAAGTTATGCCATAAACAAGATTTACAGGATATTTTTATAACAAAAGGCCACAACCCCTATAATTTTCAAGAGATATTGGTGGTCACTGAACTTGACATAGACATTGCTGCAATAGAGACATAACCAAAAAGAATTGAAATCCATTAACTACTGTTCAAGTTATGCCATAAACAAAGTTCAGACAGACAGATGGACAGACAGATGGATGGACAGATGGATGAAGCTCTTCACTATATCCCTCCCTTGTGGGGTGACAATAAGTTGCATGTAGCAGTTACAACAAACGGATGGGAATTGGAAACCTACTACAAAACAGTCTGTGGAATGTAACCATATGCAGTGATGGAGTCGAAAGTATGCACCCCTCCCCAGGAAAACAAAAATGATACAAAAAAAAATTATTTTATTTTTTTAGCCTCCCACCCAATCCCTGTTTTTCACTATATGCAGTACAGGTGCAGTGGAGTGAATAGTGTTTTTACATGATTGTTGGCTGCCTTAGGCTGGGGGTGGGGGGATAGTAACCTGTCTGTACTCTCTAATAAATTATAACAAAACAATTATTTATGAACAAAATCTTGCTAAATTAAGGCTACTCTTAATTTAAATACCCATTATTCAAATCACCTTTGAAAAATAATTTAGCACTCAGCCAGTTAAGCCCATCTAGTAAATATCAACAGGTATTATGAAGTTTTGTCATTTCTTAAAGAATATTTTGAAACCCATCAGAAACAATTCCAATGCAGTTTATTTCACCATTTCCACAACCACAAAATGCTTATCTCACTGGAATTACATGTGCAACAGAGGCTAATTTAGAAGAACTGCTACTTTCTAACTAACAGAACTGATCGATCCTTTCTCAACCACAAACAAATTACCTGGTCAGTGAATGGCATGTCTTCTTGAGGAACTATCAAACCACACACCCTGAAAAAATACAACAGAATAAGACACATTTTTGCAAAACCGGCTCTTGGCTGATGATTTTTCTTCACACTTTCAACAATGAAGATCATAGCACAGTAGTCTGTTTATGTTTGGAGGGGCCAGAATAAAAAAAGCAGCAAGCAAAGATAAATAATGGTCTACATCTACAATTACCAATGCCTAAGACCAAATAAAAATTAATTTTTCAACTCAATGAGGAAGAGAGTTGAGTGAGGAAGCCCATATTTAAGAGTGGGTACAATACAGTTGGTCATAATTCATGAGTGGGCAGTGATGTGCACATATGCTTTTACAAGATAATAAAACTATTTATTTAATATTTACAAAATGTTTATAAAAAATATAGGCACTGTATTTTAATCATGCTTTGCTGAAAACAAATGCAAGTAAATATACATTAATTGAAATAAGGTAAAATTTTCAACAGCTGACAGCGCACTGGCCAAGTGGATAAGTGCGCTGGTCTCTCATGCCAGTGGTCCCAGGATCGATCCTCGGTCGGGGAAAGTTCTGGAGGTGTCTGAACACTCTGTGTTAGCATCAATTGTGGGGTTGATGCTGTCACAGCACACCATCCTATCAGGAGGGGATGTAAAATGGCTGTCCTCTGAGCAGAGCGAGATACATTCCGTGCAGGCTAACGATACCTTCATAGTATTCGAGAAGAGCAAGGGCATGAAGTGGCCGCTATGAAGGTCATCCCACATACCTACACCATTGGGCCAAGGAGAGGAGTTAATATAAGTTGCATAACTTGCTCACCAATCCTTGTAAAACAAATAAGCTTAAAACAAATTTTTCAAGTCTCATCATTTCATGCTAATTTGAAAAACACTGTAAATCAATAAAAGCATTCAATTAGGGAGGGGGTGTAATTCCAATGAGGTATTGCCTGAACCAAAACTTTTTTCAGCCTAATAAACAGTTTATTGATTTAACAGACACTTTCAGAAAGTGTATTGGTATCTTTCCCTATATGATCTGAAAATTTCATTTTTTCCCCAAATGATAAGATCTTCATTTTGAAAGAAGGTAATAAAACATTTAAAAACAAGACTTACTGCTGAAGGCAATTATACCCCTACTGCAGTGTTGGACCAATGAAGCATAAATGAATTAAAAAGAAAGTAAAGAAAGTAACTCTGCTGAAAATATTACACATTTATATCTGTTTGGTTTTATTAGTTTTCAATCTATTCCTCATATTGAAATTTAACTTTCCCCTATTCAACCATTGTATTAACCCTTTACCTAATGAATCGCCCACATCCACCCGTGTAATTTACAAACTGAGCAGTTGAAAAAAATAAAGTTTTCTTTCAACAAAACCATATCATGTGACCCCCTCATTGGAACGTTCCAATGAGGAGTCACATGATATTGTTTTGTAGAAACTTTTTTTAAAAATTAAAAAAAATAGTAATTAAAATTATAAATTTTGATATTCTCTGCGCTGAGTAAGGGTTAAAACAATACTACCCACTAAGAATATGCTTGTGCAACAGGCTTAGGTGCTCAAGGTTGAGATGGATCAAAATCTCAGTGTCAGATTTTCACTGTGAATTCGCCGAGCTCGTTACAAAGAGGGGTCACTTGATATGGTTTTGTTGAATTTCTTTGAAAAGTTAAAAAATTTATAGTAATTTCTATATTTTTTATACTTACCAATGACCCAGACATAGCTGGTGCTAACTCTTAAAATATAGGGCCAAACACAAATTTTGCCCCCCAATCCCCAAAATTTGCATCTAAAACCAAAGAAAACATGTCCTGAAAGGCCCTCCACACTTCGCCTCTACTGCGCATGCGCAGTGTCAAGGACGTTCTGAAATTGGCGCCATTAATCATTCTAAAAACCAGTGCCTGGTAAGCGCTATGTACTCAGCGGGGAGGCAAGAGTTCCCAACTCCTGGGAGGGCCATCCCCGTCTGGGTCATTGGTAAGTATAAAAAATATAGAAATTACTATAAATTTTTTAACATTTTTATACTGTACCAATGACCCAGACATAGCTGAATAGTAAAAAGGCTGGAGGGCCAAGGACATAGAGCAAAATGGAATACGCTCAATAATATAAAATAGAGTCATCCCCTGTAGGGAAAAAGAAGTAATAGGCCTTACATGTATCTTTCTTATTTATGATAAATTAGAAAGATACAACACCTTCCAAAATTGAGCTTCATACATCCATGTACTCTATTAATATCCAATATAATCCTTATACTAATAATTTTTAAAGTAAGCCAATAAATAAAGTAAGTCTAGAGAATAGAGACTCTTATACTCCTAAAAGTGTCTGAGGATTGCATAATCATGTCCGTTGACATATGCAATAATCAAAAGCTATACTTTAAAAACTAAGACTTGAATGAATTTTAAAAACCTAAACTTCTCACTAAACAACCATCCCAATAACAGCTCAGAATTACTAACTCCGGAGGAGGTATCCCCTTGTTTTCATAGTAAAACAGGTGACCCAAGGGAACACCCTCCCCCCCCCCCCCCCCTTTTTCTTGCCCTGGGTCAAATAGCCCAGAGCGAAGAGGGCAGCAGAACGGAGACACTGCCGAAACAGACAGCCTACCTAGCTATAGTAGCAACTGTTAAGTGAATGACATTCTGAGCAGTAGATAATAGACCTAACAATAGAGGCCTCCAGAAATGGACTCGATATTTCTGAGATAAAAATTCATGAATGTGGATGGCTGAGCGCAATGAGCAGCCTTCAAAAATCTATAATAGCGACAGTATTAATGTAAGCCCAAGATGTAGAAGAACTCTTACTTCATGAGCCGAAATCTTAAGCACAACTGCTAAGTCAATGATATACCATAAGCAGTACCGATAGTTAATAGAATCCATTAACAATAGAATGGAGCGTAACGTCCTTCTACTAGGCATCAAAGACAGAAGAAGCTTACGCCCATAGTAATAAACAGATATCTGTTTATAAATACATAAACTCTACCCGGAAAGAGTAAAGGCCCGTACGAAGATGGAAGGACCTTAATAACAATAGGTTCCGGATATTAGGAGCCTAACTCTTATGCAAAAATCCAACATAAATAGTAACGGAATAGTGATTCCGAAACTACGAAAGTGAAAATCATCCATCGATAGTGCATGAAACTCACTGACTCTACAGTAAAAGAGAAACCAACAGAATTACTGTCTAAAAGGTCAGAATTTGAAAACTACTGTTTCCAGAGGCTCAAATGATTACTTAGCTAAATAAGAACCGAAGTTAAAATCCATATAGGAATTTAATCTAAAGATTCTAAGTCTATTTATCAAAAAGTTACTAACTGACTTAGATAAAGAGACATAAGACTCAATTGTAAACTATCCTAGAGTGCATAGGTATGAGGTAACATAAACCTATAACCTTAATAATAACAGGCTTCAGTAGATCTTGTGAAACAAGTATACTAAAAAATTGCAATGAGTAGTATGGAGGGATCAACAATATGAACATAATGATCCCTACACCAACGATGGAAGAGCCTCCACTTTAGCCGCAAAGAATAGCGAAGAAGAGGATCTCCTATTGTAAGAAATCGCGTCCAAAGCTCGTCCAGTACAATGCTTACAATGCAATACGGACCACACAACGAAATACATGAAGGTTGCGACCTTGCGGGTTGTGATAAAAATGACACGATTTACCCAGTGAAAAAAGATCCTCACATTGAGGAAGATTTCACGTTAAGTCCCACAGTAGACAAGAGAGTAAATTACCCATGATCTCTGTGAAGATAGAGATGCTATCAACAGAAATGTATTGTGGTTGTTTATCTTAGCAATACCTGCTGAAACAACAGCGCCGGAGGATACGCGTATCCTATCATACCGTCCTATAGATCAATAGAGCGTTAACAACATTAGCTCAGAGATCTGGACAAGCCAACACATACGTCTGCAATTGATTAGCAAGCTGTGTCATAAATAAATCATCATTGGGCGCTCCCATAGATAGCAAATCTGATTGAATACTTGTTTGTTGAGAGTCCATTCTGACAGCAACAAGCGACCCTTAAGTGAACGGGAGTCCGGTAATACAATCAGACGACCCGGAATATGACGGACCAAAACAGAACTTGGTGTACTATAACCAACAGACGGATTCTTTCCATTAAATTGAATAACGGAAACGAAAGAGTGCCTCCCTGGTTCCGGAGATACGCCACTACTGTCGAATTAACGGACAGGATTTGGGCATGCGTTTCTGAATAATGTTCATGCAATGACATAAAGCAAGCCTAAAAAACATTATTCCGCGGAAGAAAATTGGTTGCTAAGAGACTGCGGAACCCAAAGACCCTGGCACTTCGAATCCGTTGGGATCAGTATTATATCCCAATCTGTTTGACTGGCAACCGTCATAACAGCCACACTCGGGTCCGGCAACTGCGGTGGCACTCTCTGAGTCAACCACCGAATGTTTGCCCCAGTCTGAATCTCTTGTAACACTAGATAGACAAGAGAACGTGTAAATCGAGCAATTCATGGATTGCTGAAAAGTTGCCGTCGAAGAGAAGCTCCTCCGAGAACGAAGCGACTCTGAGAGAGTTCTTAACCTTACTATCCACGCGTGTGGATGTAGCTTGGGCTGCGTCACGTCTAACCAACTCCAATCAGCCACTGAAGGGCGGAGTTATACGTGAACAAACTACTGTCCTCAAAAGAAATTACATTGAGAATAATATCCCGTAAATCTTTTCTTGAAGACGTAATGATAACGCCTCAGTAAGGCGGATTACGTATGATAAAGCGTCTAAGTTAAGTCTACTATACATCATGTCGTTTCCAACATTGAAGTTGGAAAAGACATAAACGGCGAAAAAGAATATTTCCAGTCTTTAACCACACCGTCTAGACGCATATGAACTCTCGGTATGCCCTGCTCTGCCAAAATAAACTATTCGTATAAATGATAAAACGGCAGAAATGAGCAACACGGACAAGAAACTAAACTATCATGCTTGGTAGCAGGCTTGTATGCATATATAGCGTCGAAAAATAAAACACATGTTGTAATGACATTATTGGACTGCGTCGGTAAGTCAGGGACAATGTCCCTGAACCGATCGAAAAATCCGAGTCCAATGACGCTATAAGTCTCTTATCCAAGATCGCAGCAATGAAGTCCAAAATAACAATCACTGGAAGATAATGCCAGAAGATATGAAAGGCAGCTTCCGATACTACTAAAGGGAAAACTCGAAATCTTTCGAATCCCTTTCGCCATCCTGTCGGACCCTATAAAGCGTTCGGTCGTCCGTACCTGATGCAACCGCGGACCGCACCGACCCAGCGCCGTCGGATAATTCCTGATTCGACCAAGAAACTGTCAATTGCTGGGATGCTGCGAAAAAACTGTGCTAACTCGGATAGCACGTCCGTCACTGAGGCCTGAGGAGAAGCGGTCCTACAATGCATTGCCGCTGGAAGCTCCGTGATCGTTACCCCGTGCATACTACCAATATGCGAGCGAACGGAGTGTATAGGCCTCGTGTCCCTTGGCTACCGGATGGCGCGACCTATTCGCCGTGGAATCACTGAATGACGAAACTGATCGGATACTCGAGGTCACGTAGCCAATGTGCGGTCGTGTGCCCTGCTGTGAGGATGAGGAAGCATTAAGGACAGTCTCTCGGACTGTCAATATAACGGAGCGTCCCGACCGACAGACATATGCTCCGAATGTAAAATATCTGAACCACAACATGCGGTCCCCTATGTTGTTGGACGAGAGAGGGACCTCTCTCGCTCACAGCCCAGACGGACCTGGACAAGCCAGGAACCGGACTAACAGGCTTCCTCCGATCTGTCCTCAATCTGCTGTCACTGGGTGAGTACTAAAGAAATTAAAGTGCTCGCATCACCCAAATCTCCTTCCTAAACCGCAACGGACGAAACCGGCAGCTGAACCATTCGATGAATGTATGGTACACCAGGTGAGCTAGCGAATGTCACTCCGTAGGCGATAGACATATTCCATGAGCGCTTATTGCCGCTAGCTCTTCATTAACTATGACGACAGAGGCACACTTTTGAAAGACATCTCCGTAACTTTGCGAACAAGAAACCAGAAATGCTTGGTTATAGCAAGCATATAATAATAATATATAGCGTCGTTCAATAATTCGAAAGTTTGCGTGACATTATTGGACTATGTCGGAACTGAGGGACGATGTCCCTGAACCAAACCAAAAATTTCTAAGTCCACCGACGCTATCAGTTTCTTATCCGGCATCGCAGCATACTGGTCCGACGAAAGAAGCTGTAGAAGACCAAGTCAGATGACAAACACAACAGCGTATGTTATTCCGAAAGGGAAAGCTCGAAATCCTCCAAATCCCTTTCGGTATCCCGTCGGACCGGATGAAATTTTCGGACGTCCTTACTCGCTTCCGCGAAGCGTCCCGACCCAGCATCGTCGGCTAAAAAATATGCGACCGATTCAGTTGATGCTGGGATGCTGCGATAAACTGTGCTATTTAGGAAAGCACGTCCGTTCCCGAGGCCTGTGCAGTAGCGGTCTTACGATGCATTGCCGCCGGAAGCTCCGTGTACGTTGACTCCCGCACACTTCCTATGCGAACGTCCGGAGTCTGCAGGCCTCGTGTCCCTGGCTACCGGATGGTGTGACCTGGTCGCCGATGAATCTCTGACTGGCGAAGCTGACTGGATATCCGTGGTCACGTAGCCAGGAGCGGTCGTGTGCGCAACTATGAGAATGAGGAAGCCTTATTGACAGTCTACTCCGGACTGACTATATGTCGGAGCGTCCCGAGCGACGGACGTATGCTCCAAATGCGAAACATTTTGTACCACAACATCTGGGGCCAGATGTTGTTGAACGAGAGAGGGGCCTCTCTCGCTTGCCGTCCGGATGGACCGGAACGATCTATGAACCGGACTAAAAGGCTTCCTCCGTTCTCCCTCAGATCCGCCGTCACTGGGTGTGCATTAGGTTGATTTATAGTGCTTGCATCACCCCAAAATTCCTTCTAGACCGCAACGGACGAACCCGGCTGCCGAACCATTCGGTGAATGGACGCTACACCGGGCGAGCTAGCGGACGTCAAAGGCCGTTGAACCTACTAGGGTCCTCTTAGGCAATTGGCATATTTACATGAGCACTTTTCCGCTAGCCCTTCATTAATTGTGACGACGGAGGCACACTGTTGGAAGACATCACAGATACATCACCCTAATCTTGATCGTCTGAAATAGAAATTGATAAAGTAGAGTGACCCTGCGGGGAAAGGACCGGAGTGTCCAATTCCCCAAAAGCATACCGTGACATACGCTTCCCATATTGTCATCGAAATCATACGATACAGAACAGGAGTTAATGCGAGTACACTGACCACATATAGAATGATTATAAAGTCAGAGGAAGACTTCCTCTTATTACAATTGATCAATATCCTTTCAATGTGAAAAGAAAACAAGTCCTGGTACTCGCACTAACCCCTGGCAATCAAAATACGTAATAATAATAAGATCCATTAATATAGAAAAAATAATTGAAATCAAAATATTTTGAAAAAATATTTTTTCAGAACAGCCCAAGTTTCTGAAAAGTAACGTTGAGCCCCAATGGATCCCAAGCCTAAGTGTGGACAAAAATTTTAAAAATATTTTAAACAATTTATTCAACACTTACGAACAATAATAATGTATCTAGTTATGATTAAAATAACATCAAGATATTATTTTCCAGAAATCCCCCCCTCACACAGAGGGCTGTTGTAAATGTAAACAATGAGTGTAAAAACACTAAAATAAGACTCCAGGCACCCAGGCCCGAAATCAGTTACCAAAAATACACTATCTGATGCAAAACAGAGACTTCCAGGGAAGAAACTGCAGAACATCAGATGGTAGATGCAGAACACAACGCCTAACCACCCGTAGGTGAAGACGTAAACATGGGGAAAAGAACAGAATTCATTCTGTTATTCAGCTAAAACTCCCAAGAAAATTTAGTAATAATAATTACAAAAACTATGCCAAAAGCATGGGAGAATAGCAAGGGGGGACTTGAAGGACAGGGAGAGAGGAAAACACTTAAAAAACAGTGTAACTAAATAATCAGAATGACAACAAAATGGCTGCTGCCTCGAAAATAGGTAACTTAACATTATTTCATTAAAAAATTTTAAGTTACAGCCCTGATAATATTCTGTCACACATTTTTTCCTCTCCTCCTTCTCTATCCTCCTTAGAATCACCATTTCACTAATATTTATGTGTCTGGCATCATTTAAACTGAGATTTACAAGCACAAAGATCAGTCAGATGTTAACTGATGAAGGGCCAAACTTAGAATGATTAATAGCGTCAATTTCGGAACGTCCTTGACACTGCGCATGTGCAGTAGAGGCGAAGTGTGGAGGGCCTTTCAGGACATGTTTTCTTTGGTTTTAGATGCAAATTTTGGGGATTGGGGGGCAAAATTTGTGTTTGGCCCTATATTTTAAGAGTTAGCACCAGCTATGTCTGGGTCATTGGTACAGTATAAAAATATGATAAATTTAAAGTAATTTGTATATTTTTTATACTTATCTGATATCAATGGCCCAGACTTAGCTTGGCTGGTGCAAACTCAATATTATCAAGGGCCAAACACAAATTTTGAACCCCTGTATCCCCAAAATTTGCATACAACACCAAAATTAAAAGTCCTATCTGGCCCTCCATACTTTTACTATCTGCGTATGCGGAGTGCTCAGGAAGAGACCGGAATTAAATAATAACTCGGCGGGGAGGATGGGAGGGCCATCCCTGTCTGGGCCACTGGTTAGTATAAAAAATATACAAATTACTCAGACTTAGCTGAATCGTAAAAAGGCAGAGGGCCTAGGACTTAAGAATTAGCAGACCAAATACAGCTCCTAAGCCTGCATTCCAAGGTGAAAAGAAGATTAAATTTAAAAGGTATTACATGTATGTCTCTCCATATAATAATAGAGAAGACATATCATAAATAAGGAGCCATATCCAAGTAGTTCCGTAATCTTAGCATGAATGATTATGCTAATTGGGTGTAATGAGCCCCTAATTTTAAGGCAAGTCCGGACTAAGCCCCTCAAATTGTGATGGCGTATTCGAGAGTGAAAGACTAACCCCCACAAACATACACCATATAAAAATAATAAACAAGCTGTATCTTGGATCAGTAATAATCTACAGACAAAACAGCTTCACTCATAGTTACACACTCATCAAACTGGAAGAGATGAAGAAAAATCACCCCCCGCCCCCTTTTTTTAAGGAATATTCTTCAAAACAAAGTGCTCTGGAATCAGTGAAAAGCGATACCAAATAATCAATATATATTCGCCCAACAGGCACCCAGTTATTAATTATTGGTGCTTAACACCACTTCAGAAGCTAAGGCTATCATTGCGATCCCGGTTATTAACAGCGCACACTTCTAATGTATACCGGAGTCAGAATACGTAGATAGGTCGAAAACAGGTGATATAACGTGTACAACCATACACTTATCCAACTGAATCCCAATGGAAAGTATCTGAAGAGCAAACACACATCTAAGGCAACCAATAGGCAACCCCGTTCAGATGTACAATTAATTCCAATAGTAAAACTCCAATTGAACCGTGCGAATATACGAGAATGTGTACAGTCTCCCGTAGAAACCTGGATTCAGAACATGGAAAGGGCTATGATTAACAGACCCGTCACGGACCGTCCCCCAAATATTTCATTGTTCCCTAGGTATGTTACAACCAATGACTGTTCGGAGAAAGAATATACTACTCCGAATAATGATGCCAAAAATTGAGAATGTATGCATAGACAGCCTATTGGAAGTTCCATAACTGATCCAAATAGCCCCAAAATTTCATGAGCTCTATAAAGCAGAGCAAGAATTTTATAGAATCTGTTTAATAATGTGTCTGCCCAATTATACATATTATGCACACGAACAACAGAATCCCGCATGTACTCATCTGAATACAGCCTGTATTCACAGTATGACCGAGTGATACAAGTGTAACCAGGAAACTGAATAAATAATACGATGTTATGCAGTAAACTGAGTTATAAACTCATACGTCATGTGAAAAGGCCAGACCACTCTGAGCAAAACTTTTCAGAGTGGATTAAATGCCACATTGGAGAATATCGCCCAGATAACCGACATGTCAGCCATGCAGGTACACGAAGGCTAGCAATTTTATTGATAAGGAATCATATGCTTGTATATGACTAATAAACTAACAACCACAGGAAACAAACCAACAAAATAGTGGATGTGCCCATGAGGTCGCCGTTAGAACACGACCCAGCCGCCAATCGATGAAAAGCATGCATATACTTGAATGCATTCAAGGCTTACAGGAAGAAAACTACATCCTGCCCTGTAATCGCCTCTTAACACGTTGGCGGGGTGGGGGAGGGGGGGTTGATGAATAATTCCTATCGATCCCCCTCACCCGCATAACTTGAATCGCTCTTGTGTTAGTTATCAAATAGTATAGGAACCACAGGGTGCCCTCACGTCTGACCGACTCTATAATGCCACTAAAGACGGAGGGGGATGTGATGACCAAATAATACACCATATAGACATAATATCCAATCCCTAGAGTGGAACTATAATCCACAACAATAGATTGGACAGAAATGAAAAGGGAGATGAAAACAATGTTCCGACACCCGATCATAAAAACCTAGATGAACTCCTTACGTTCGATCTGATATCAGGAAATATATTTCTAAGAAGGAGTTAAGTATAGGCGTTTGAAGAAACGCTCATTAATCACCACAGGTAAATATGGAGTCATCAATAGGGCTTATCGCCTCATATAACTAACACCAAACCATACCGGTAGGAAGAGAATAACCTCCTCTAACATAATGGTATCATGTCCAATAGGACAATGAACTCAGCTTAGCTGAAGCAGCCAAAGGTCTTCCTATTCGTGAAGACAATAAAAAGGCTGATAACTGAGGCCTTAGAAGCTCACTAAGGAGACTTACAATGCCAGTTGTAGCTTTTAAGTCTTCATCTCCGTGAAGACAGATATTTCGGTGTAAGTTGCGACCTTAAAAGCTCACTGAATGGAGACTTACAACTATCGTCGCGCAAGGTAGGGAATGAAGAGTTGCTATTTAAACAGCCCTAAATTCCCAAAGAAACAGTTGTCTCAAGAGATAATTATTTCAGTTATGTCACTGCATAATTACTGAAAAACATCGCTCATGATTCAAGCTAGGCTACTATGGTGTAAACAATAAGACTCAAGTCTATGACACCTAGGAAAACAAACTGAAAAGCACTCTATCTTTATTGGTTTTATTCCCAAAAGACAGCGATCAAAACCTAGCTAACGTAGCTTAGAAGTCTTCCTCTCCGTGAAGACAAATATCTCAGTGTAACTTGCGACCTCGAAAGCTCACTAAACGGAGACTTACAACCATTGTCACGCAAGGAAGGGAATAAAGAACCGCTATTCTAACAGAGGTAATTCCCAAAGAGACAGTAATCTCAAGGTAGCTGCGCAGTTATGAGTCTTCGTCTACGTGAAAACATATCTGTGTCACTTGCGGCATTTGAAAGCTCACTAAATGGAGACTTACAACACTAGCTACTAATATAGAAGAAAAGACCGCTGTAACAGTACATAAGGCTACTATGGCGTCCACAATGGCCTTACATGTCTTGATGCCAAGGAATACAACACCGAGAGGGAAAAGATGTACTTATTCCCTCTAATGGCTCTATTCCAAACAAGACAGCTGCCTCAGCCTATCTATGCACTATCCCTATGGCTTCGGGACGAGAAACAGATGACTTGAAAAAACCTGGAGAATTTGATTCTCTTGCTTTCATCGATAGGAGAGCCTGTACCTCTGACAGGAGAGACTCTCTTGGAAGAATTGCAGGAAGATTTGTCCAATGTATACTTCTTGTAAGTGGAGCTTTGCTCGGACTGATAGCCACAGGCATGTCGAGACTACATTCTCATCCACTGATCTTCCATAATTTTCATCCACTTTTGTGAGGTTGATAACCTTCCACTAACTGGAAAGCAATAGAAGTCTCCTGTACGACTTGCGAGATTTGCGGTAGGCGAAAGTACAGCCTTCCCGCAAAGAACCTCGTCCCATCGACCTAGAGGCATTTGACTTATATTCTTTATAAGACTTGTGCCCCTTTTCCGAGTCACTATAATGACGACCTCCGGAGTAACTGTAAGAGAGTTTCCTAGACCCTCGTGAGGAGCTCCCTTCTATGATTGTGAATTGGAATGACCTTGCCTACTCCGGCCAGCTGATGCATGTTGTTGAGATGCTGATCTCACTATCAGTGCGCTGGAAGCTTTTTGGTAGCCTGTTCCTAGACTGAAGAAAGCGTGTCGTCAAAACAGTGTGTGTCCCTTGAGTGGAACGACTCGGAGAGAGCTTTTCACCCTGTCATCGATAATTGATGACAACGTAAGGGCAGCATCACGTCTAACCAACTCCAATTTGCCACTGAAAGGGCAGAGTGGTACGTGGCATACATGAAGATGCCGATAAGAAACCGCCTTCTTATTCGAACTTGCTAGGTTGAAAATGGCGTTATAATGTGGCCGAAGGCCTCCGACACTTGCCAAGATAGTCTCGAGAAGTAAAGAACATCCTCTTTCCGTCGCAGAACAAAGTCAGAATAGTATTGATGAATGAATTTCATCGCTACCATATGTTGTTCCGAAAGGGAAGGGTAATCCTCTTCCTTCTCCCTTTCACCATCTGACGGATTCAGCTGATAATTTCGGTCAACAGCATCTGAATGTACAGATGACCGTACCGACTCAGCACCGTCCGACAGCTCACCACCAGAGTCTGCCGAAGGCTGGGCTTGCACTTGCTGGGAAGCTTCGATAAGCTGCGCAATCTGCGACAGCAAGTCCATCAAAGAGGCTTAAGGAGCAGTGGTGTTCCGTATTTATGTCGCTTGCTGCTCCTGGGACGAAAATCCGGACGTAGAACTCGTAGCCTCGGATCACTAGCTACCAGATGGGCTGACTTCATGGGCGAAGACTGGATACTTCTTCAGATGGCTGACTGGATATCCAAAGTCGGGTAGCTAGTATGTGATCGTGTGTGCTATATCTGCCTGAGGAAGAAGCCATAACTGTAGCCGACGCTGGCTGCAGTTTAGATGGAGCATCCCGAGCGGCAAGTGTGGATGTTAGCTCCTACACAGGCTAGTTTCTCAAAACAACATTTGGCCCCAAATGTTGCTGGGTTAGAGAGAGGGCTCTCCTCCGCTCGCTGTCTTATCAGACCTCACCGAGCTTCCCTAAGAGAAACTTGCAGACTCCTACACAGGCAAGTTTCTCAAAACAACATTTGGCCCCAAATGTTGCTGGGTTAGTGAGAGGGCTCTCCCGCTCGCGGTCTTATCAGACCTCGCCGAGCTTCCCTAAGAGAAACTTACAGACTTCTTCCCTTATACTATCGTCGCTGCGTTAGCTTTAGTTTTTGAGGTGCTCGCTCAACCCAAATCTACATTTCCTTCAACCGTAACGGACTTACCCGGTGTCACTGGCTCCCAAGGACGGAGTAACCCCTTCACCGGTCGAGCTTGCTGCTTGCAAAGGATTAAGAACACTCACTAGAGGCCTTATCCCTTGCTTAATATTCATGAGCACCTTTGCAGCTAGCTCTGTTTGCTCATCAGAGCACGATGACAATAGCACACTTTGGATGGGTGTCACAATACCATCACCATGTTCTTGTTCCTCTGAAAAAGAAACTGAAAAACTTGAATTATTTTACAGTGAGAGCTCCGGCATAGAAGCCTCACAGCCAACGACGAACCGTGATATCCGTCTCCAACGTCTGTCATCCCAATGTACACAAGTAGGACCAGAATCTGTAGGAGTGCATTGACTACAGGCAAGGCAACAGGCATGTAAATCCGAAGAAGGCTTCTCCACCTTGCATTTAGAGCAGTAAGCTTTCATAATTACAATCAAAAGACAGAGTCGATAGCACTCCTACAAACTCCACAACAAAATATATGATAAAGAGATACATGAATAATAACAATCAAAATTAAATTCGAAAAAATTATAAAAAAAATTTCGAAAAAAAAAGTTTGTGAAAATGACTAAGTTCCCAAAGGGAACATCATGAGCCCAAGGGCATCCCGATAGAGCCTAAGTGTGGACAATGTCCAAATTTTTTGAGCAAACTACCGGAATCATAATCAATGTATCCTACAGTAATTCTACAGTAATATAATATTAAATACTATATATATTTAAGGACATTGCCAATGTAAACAACATGAAAGGCAACATCAGGCACACAAAAAGGCCCAAAGTCAGTAACCGATTAAAATGCTACCAGATACAAAGCTAGATCTTCATACAAAGAAAACATGATACATTGGATAGAAGATGCAAGACCAAAACGATTTAACACCCCTAGGGTGAGGACATAACCATGGGGATAAACAGAATAAACATTCTGTAAAACACGTTAAACTCCCAAGAAATTTAATAAAAAATAGCCAAAAAGCTTAGGAGTTTGACAGGAGGTGTTCATGGAAGAAGAATAGGGAAGGAATACTTAACAAACAGTGGATTAATCATTAGCAAGAATGATGACATCAGGCCAATGTCCCGAAAATGGGAAACATGAAATAATTTTTATATTTATTATAAAGTTACAGCCCTGAACGCTTGAATCCACCGTTGTTCACTTCCATCATCCATTTACAGCCTTGAATCCACCAATTCTTCATTGATTTGTGTCTGGCATCCTCAAAAAAGGAGATTTTAAAGCACAGATGTCAGATCATTGTTACCGACTTTATGGCCAAACAAAGAATGAGGTTAGCGCCAATTCCGGTCTCTTCCTGAGTGCTGCGAATGTGCAGATAATAAAAGTATGGAGGACCAGATGGGACTTTTAATTTTTGGTGTTGTATGCAAATTTTAGGGATTGGGGGGTTCAAAATTTGTATTTGGCCCTTGATAATATTGAGTTTGCACCAGCCAAGCTAAGTCTGGGCCATTGGTTATTAGTATAAAAATATAGTATTTTTATACCTTTGCATATTACGCGGGCGGATGTGGTCAATTCGTTGGGTAAAGGGTTAAACAGATTTCAGCAAAACCATATCGTGTAACCCCTCAATGGAACAACCTTGAGGAGCTCCTTCCAATGAGTGGTCACATGATATGGTTTTGCTGAAATTATTTTAACAAGTAAAATGAAAGTGTCAATGACACTGTAGCTCAACTTGTTAAGACAAAGACATGTACATGTATAGTATGTGACACAGCAATGACAAACATCTAGGTAATGACCTGATAACAAAGGTACATATAAAGTATTGTAACGGTCTGTACATAAATACTGACCGTTGCCTGTAACAAATGTATAGGTAAAGTATTGTAAAGGTGGGTGACAGTCAGATGCTAAACTAGAAAAAAATCTTTGAGTCCCAGAGTGGGTCTGACTGAACCCCAAAATATTTGTTCTCATAGCACAGTGATAACAAAGGCACCCCAAAACACACTCGTTCCTGTCCCAAGGTGAAAACAAAGGTACCCAAGAAGTTTTGTGAAGATCAGTTCATAAATACGAGCTGTATAGAACTTGTGACAAAAAACTGATTGGACCTAATTTCAGTACAAAATGGCCACTGGCAGCCATCTTGAAATTTTGACCGTACCCAGAAACACTCATTCTCGTCCCAAGGTGATAACAAAGGTACCCAAGAAGTTTTGTGAAGATCGGTTCATAAATACAGTCTCTACCCTGAGCCGTATTGACATGTGTGCTTACATTGTGTAAGTAGCACTGAATAAATCAAAGTTCATCTAATTTGCATAATTTCAGCACGAAAAAAAACCCCTTACAATATGTGATGTATTCCATGTTACTAAACATTCATACAAATATTTATTCAAATCAGAACTTTCATACAGAAGTTCTGTACAAAAGACCGATTGCACTAATTTTGGTACAAAATGGCTGCTGGTGGCCATCTTGAATTTCGGACCACACCCAAAAACACTCGCTCTCATCCCACGGTGATAACAAAGGTACCCAAGAAGTTTCATAAAGATTGGTTCATAAATATGGCCTCTAGTCTGAGCTGTATAGAAGTTGTGTACAAAAAACTGATTAGACCTAATTTCGGTACAAAATGGCCACTGGCAGCCATCTTGAATTTTAGACCGCACCCAGAAACACTCGTTCTCATCCCAAGGTGATAACAAAGGTACCCAAGACATTTCGTGAAGATCAGTTCATAAATACAGACTCTAGTCTGAGCCATATTGACATGTGTACTTACTGTGTGTAAGTCGCACTGAAAAAATCAAAGTTCATCTAATTTGCATAATTTCTGCACGAGAAAAAAACCCATATTATATGTGATGTATCCCATGGTACTAACATTAACACAAAAAATTATTCAAATCAGCGCTTTCTTATGGAAGTTCTGTGCAAAAATCTGATTGCACCTAATTTTGTACAAAATGGCTGCCATCGGCCATCTTGAATTTCAGACTGGACTCAAAAAACACTCGTTCTCGTCCCACGGTGATACCAAAAGTACCCAAGAAGTTTTGTAAAGATCGGTTCATAAATATGGCCTCTAGCCTGAGCCGTATTGGCATTTGCACTTACAGTGCTGAAAGTAACACCAAAAAACATCAAAATTAGTCTAATTTGCACAATTTACGCACAAGAAAAAAACCTGTATTATATGTGATGTATCCCATGGTACTAAACATTCATACAAAACATTATTCAAATCAGAGCTTTCATATGGAAGTTCTGTACAAAAAACAGATTTCTGCATCGTCGGTACAAAATGGCGGCTGGCAGCCATCTTGAATTTCGGACCGCACCCAAAAACACTCGTTCTCGTCCCATGGTCATAACAAAGGCACCCAAGAAGTTTTGTAAAGATCGGTTCATAAATACGGCCTCTAGCCCGAGCAGTATCCAATTGTTGACGTAAGGACAGACGGTCAGACGGCCAGATGGACAGACGGACGACGGACAACGGGCCATGACAAATGCTCAAATTTGGCTTTGCCAAAGTTGAGCTGAAAATAGTATTTAAAATAATTCATTTTTCATATCGAGTGCAATGGGTAAAGGGTTAAAACCTTCAGACAATCAAGACTTGTTCAGAGAATTTTATAGTGTCTTCCATAAACCTCTCAATTTAATTTTATCAAATCTGATTTTTCTAAAAACACCAGTTAATTAATGTTTCTTAACATGATCACCAAATGACTCATTATGGAAAATATCGTTCACAACATGTCTCATATGGGAATGATGTCCATAGTCAATGTCGACATTGTAACATTGAAAGTGAGTTGGTTCGGAAGTAGAACTGAATTAATCTTCTCATACATTTTATGAACCGTTTACCTAAAACAAAAAGCAGACAACAATTGCAAAAAAACCCAAAATTTTCTGAATAACTAAACATTTTCTTTTTTTGTCTCGGAAACCTAGCTTATAACCCATCATTGATATGGGCTTAACAAGCACATTCCAATGAGGGTCCATAAGCTAAGTTTTCAAGGCAACAGTTGAAAAAACCTAAAAATTTCTTTGGGAAATTTTTGTGAATAGCAATGGCCAGTTTAGTCGTTATGTTGGGTAAAAGGTTAATTACACATAGTGTGATAAAAAGAATCTCAAATTCTTCACGATTTGGCATGAACTTTCTTAACCTCGTTCACTGAAATCGAACTGAGCTTCAGCAAACTTTAGCTCAGGTCGATTTTAGTGAACTCGGTACAGATACTTCATATAAAACTGCAATTCATTAGAGATCCTCTATTTATGAACATCTTCAAAACGAATAAAACCTGCTCTGGTCAGTGATGCTTGGGAAGCTCTCTTGTACAGGTAGAGGCTTGCAGCATTTATCAATGTTGCCAAGATATGGCATTCAAGCATTAAAGCAGGTACATAATGAATTATGTATTCACTTACCCTTTCTGACCATGCCTACTGCTGAATTTGTCTCCTATTTCAGGTGTTCTTGTTTGTCTTAGCAGAATCTTTATTAGAAATGCTTCATCTGGGTTAGAAGTAATCATAACTCTCTCAACATAAGAATCAACTGGTCCTTTATATGTGATAGGAACATCTCTATATTCTGGCTGACTCTGTTGACCTGATGGTGTTTGTATGAGATTCAGGGTAACTGTTGGCATATGTTTGTTGACCAAAACTTGTTTGTTTTCTACTCTTTCACCTGTGAATAGAATGTAGTTTAAGAGAACTTATGAAACTCAGAAGCAAAATTTCAAAAAATTTGATGAGAATCAAAATTCAAAATGATAAATTGCCTATCTTATTCCACTGTTTCGAAATAAATTTGCAAGAATTATTATGAGAATCAGATTATCTGATTCTCACAAAATTCTGCCCCTGAAACTGAGTATCAACATTTATGGCTCTCACTCAAAAAGCCATGACATTTTAAGGATTACGTTGGTAAACATTTTGATTCTATAAATTTACATTAAAGTTAAAAAATTTATAGTAATTTATATATTTTTTATACTTACCAAAGACCCAGACATAGCTGGTGCTAACTCTTAACAAGAAGGACGCCAACACCCTATAGCTCACCAACATTCCTCTTTGATAGTAACTTTGGCAAACACAAGAACTGTATCAAACAGGCTCATAACATGCGACAAAGCTTACCTAAACACAACCTCTTAAAAGTAAAACACAGAAACTGACATAAACACTAAGTTAGGCATGAAATACTGAGCTAAACAGAAAACTAAACGCAACTAAAAATGTCAAGAAAAATGTTTAAAATGCAGGGTATGAGGGGTTAATCATGGAACAATGATACTGAGGAACATGTACGATGAATATAAGTGCCATTGGAAGAGAAGGAGCACAGCAGCTGACCTAAACACTTAAGTTAAACATGAAATTCTGAGCTAAACAGAAAACTAAATGCAACTAAAAATGTTATGAAAAACGTTTAAAATGCAGGGTATAAGGGGTTAATCATGGAACAATGATACAGAGAAACATGTATAATGAATATAAGTGCCATGGGAAGAGAAGGAGTACAGCAGCTGACCTAAACACTTAGTTAAACATGAAATTCCGAGCTAAACAGAAAACTAAACGCAACTAAAAATGTCAAGAAAAATGTTTAAAATGCATTGTATGGGGGGTTAATCATGGAACAATGATACTGAGGAACATGTATGAGGAATATAAGTGCCATGGGAAGAAAAGGAGCACAGCAGCTGACCTAAACACTTAGTTAAACATGAAATTCTGAGCTAAACAGAAAACTAAACGCAACTAAAAATGTCAAGAAAAATGTTTAAAATGCAGGGTATGAGGGGTTAATCATGGAACAATGATACTGAGGAACATGTATGATGAATATAAGTGCCATGGGAAGAGAAGGAGCACAGCAGCTGACCTTAACATCAAGTTAAACATGAAATTCCGAGCTAAACAGAAAACTAAACGCAACTAAAAATTTCAAGAAAAATGTTTAAAATGCAGGATATGAGGGGTTAATCATGGAACAATGATACTGAGGAACATGTATGATGAAAATAATTGCCATGGGAAGAGAAGGAGCACAGCAGCTGACCTAAACACTAAGTTAAACATGAAATTCCGAGCTAAACAGAAAACTAAACGCAACTAAAAATGTCAAGAAAAATGTTTAAAATGCAGGGTATGAAGGGTTAATCATGGAACAATGATACTGAGGAACATGTATGATGAAAATAATTGCCATGGGAAGAGAAAGAGCACAGCAGCTGACCTAAACACTAAGTTAAACATGAAATTCCGAGCTAAACAGAAAACTAAACGCAACTAAAAATGTCAAGAAAAATGTTTAAAATGCAGGGTATGAGGGGTTAATCATGGAACAATGATACTGAGGAACATGTATGATGAATATAAGTGCCATGGGAAGAGAAGGAGCACAGCAGCTGACCTTAACATCAAGTTAAACATGAAATTCCGAGCTAAACAGAAAACTAAACGCAACTAAAAATTTCAAGAAAAATGTTTAAAATGCAGGGTATGAGGGGTTAATCATGGAACAATGATACTGAGGAACATGTATGATGAAAATAATTGCCATGGGAAGAGAAGGAGCACAGCAGCTGACCTAAACACTAAGTTAAACATGAAATTCCGAGCTAAACAGAAAACTAAACGCAACTAAAAATGTCAAGAAAAATGTTTAAAATGCAGGGTATGAGGGGTTAATCATGGAACAATGATACTGAGGAACATGTACGATGAATATAAGTGCCATTGGAAGAGAAGGAGCACAGCAGCTGACCTAAACACTTAAGTTAAACATGAAATTCTGAGCTAAACAGAAAACTAAACGCAACTAAAAATGTTATGAAAAACGTTTAAAATGCAGGGTATAAGGGGTTAATCATGGAACAATGATACTGAGAAACATGTATAATGAATATAAGTGCCATGGGAAGAGAAGGAGTACAGCAGCTGACCTAAACACTAAGTTAAACATGAAATTCCGAGCTAAACAGAAAACTAAACGCAACTAAAAATGTCAAGAAAAATGTTTAAAATGCAGGGTATGGGGGGTTAATCATGGAACAATGATACTGAGGAACATGTATGAGGAATATAAGTGCCATGGGAAGAAAAGGAGCACAGCAGCTGACCTAAACACTTAGTTAAACATGAAATTCTGAGCTAAACAGAAAACTAAACGCAACTAAAAATGTCAAGAAAAATGTTTAAAATGCAGGGTATGAGGGGTTAATCATGGAACAATGATACTGAGGAACATGTATGATGAATATAAGTGCCATGGGAAGAGAAGGAGCACAGCAGCTGACCTTAACATCAAGTTAAACATGAAATTCCGAGCTAAACAGAAAACTAAACGCAACTAAAAATTTCAAGAAAAATGTTTAAAATGCAGGATATGAGGGGTTAATCATAGAACAATGATACTGAGGAACATGTATGATGAAAATAATTGCCATGGGAAGAGAAGGAGCACAGCAGCTGACCTAAACACTAAGTTAAACATGAAATTCCGAGCTAAACAGAAAACTAAACGCAACTAAAAATGTCAAGTAAAATGTTTAAAATGCAGGGTATGAAGGGTTAATCATGGAACAATGATACTGAGGAACATGTATGATGAATATAAGTGCCATGGGAAGAGAAGGAGCACAGCAGCTGACCTAAACACTAAGTTAAACATGAAATTCCGAGCTAAACAGAAAACTAAACGCAACTAAAAATGTCAAGAAAAATGTTTAAAATGCAGGGTATGAGGGGTTAATCATGGAACAATGATACTGAGGAACATGTATGATGAAAATAATTGCCATGGGAAGAGAAAGAGCACAGCAGCTGACCTAAACACTAAGTTAAACATGAAATTCCGAGCTAAACAGAAAACTAAACGCAACTAAAAATGTCAAGAAAAATGTTTAAAATGCAGGGTATGAGGGGTTAATCATGGAACAATGATACTGAGGAACATGTATGATGAATATAAGTGCCATGGGAAGAGAAAGAGCACAGCAGCTGACCTTAACATCAAGTCAAACATGAAATTCCGAGCTAAACAGAAAACTAAACGCAACTAAAAATTTCAAGAAAAATGTTTAAAATGCAGGGTATGAGGGGTTAATCATGGAACAATGATACTGAGGAACATGTATGATGAAAATAATTGCCATGGGAAGAGAAGGAGCACAGCAGCTGACCTAAACACTAAGTTAAACATGAAATTCCGAGCTAAACAGAAAACTAAACGCAACTAAAAATGTCAAGAAAAATGTTTAAAATGCAGGGTATGAAGGGTTAATCATGGAACAATGATACTGAGGAACATGTATGATGAATATAAGTGCCATGGGAAGAGAAGGAGCACAGCAGCTGACCTAAACACTAAGTTAAACATGAAATTCCGAGCTAAACAGAAAACTAAACACAACTAAAAATGTCAAGAAAAATGTTTAAAATGCAGGGTATGAGGGGTTAATCATGGAACAATTATACTGAGGAACATGTACGATGAAAATAATTGCCATGGGAAGAGAAGGAGCACAGCAGCTGACCTAAACACTAAGTTAAACATGAAATTCCGAGCTAAACAGAAAACTAAACGCAACTAAAAATGTCAAGAAAAATGTTTAAAATGCAGGGTATGAGGGGTTAAATCATGGTAAAATGATAATAATCATCATATAGCAGCATTATAAAGGCCATGATATGGAAATAGGGCGAATAAGTGACCTAAACAGAAACTTTAACATTATTGGACACGTACGCTGACGCCGACACTGACGCCGACCGATCGAGCCATTCCATAAGCTCACACAACTAAAGTTGGTGAGCTAAAAATCTAGGGCTAAAAATGTTAAAAAATTTATAGTAATTTATATATTTTTTATACTTACCAATGACCCAGACGGGGATGGCCCTCCCAAAAGTTGGGAACTCACACCTCCCCGCTGAGTACATAGCGCTGACCAGGCACTGCTTGTAAGAATGATAATTGGTGACAATTTCAGGACCTCCTTGACACTGCGCATGCGCAGTAGAGGCAAAGTATGGAGGGCCATTCAGAACATGATTTCTTTGGTTTTAGATGCAAATTTTGGGGATTGGGGGGCAAAATTTGTGTTTGGCCCTAGATTTTTAGCTCACCAACTTTAGTTGTGTGAGCTTATGGAATGGCTCGATCGGTCGGCGTCTGCGTCAGCATCGGCGTCAGCGTACGTGTCCAATAATGTTAAAGTTTCTGTTTAGGTCACTTATTCGCCCTATTTCCATATCATGGCTTTTATAATGCTGCTATATGATGATTATTATCATTTTACCATGATTTAACCCCTCATACCCTACATTTTAAACATTTTTCTTGACATTTTTAGTTGCGTTTAGTTTTCTGGTTAGCTCAGAATTTCATGTTTAACTAAGTGTTTAGGTCAGCTGCTGTGCTCCTTCTCTTCCAATGGCACTTATATTCATCATACATGTTCCTCAGTATCATTGTTCCATGATTAACCCCTCATACCCTGCATTTTAATCATTTTTCTTGACATTTTTAGTTGCGTTTAGTTTTCTGCTTAGCTCAGAATTTCATGTTTAACTTAGTGTTTAGGTCAGCTGCTGTGCTCCTTCTCTTCCCATGGCACTTATATTCATCATACATGTTCCTCAGTATCATTGTTCCATGATTAACCCCTCATACCCTGCATTTTAAACATTTTTCTTGACATTTTTAGTTGTTTTTAGTTTTCTGTTTAGCTTGGAATTTCATGTTTACCTTAGTGTTTAGGTCAGCTGCTGTGCTCCTTCTCTTCCCATGGCAATTAGTTTCATCATACATGTTCCTCAGTATCATTGTTCCATGATTAACCCCTCATACCCTGCATTTTAAACATTTTTCTTGAAATTTTTAGTTGCGTTTAGTTTTCTGTTTAGCTCGGAATTTCATGTTTAACTTAGTGTTTAGGTCAGCTGCTGTGCACCTTCTCTTCCCATGGCACTTATATTCATCATACATGTTCCTCAGTATCATTGTTCCATGATTAACCCCTCATACCCTGCATTTTAAACATTTTTCTTGACATTTTTAGTTGCGTTTAGTTTTCTGTTTAGCTCAGAATTTCATGTTTAACTAAGTGTTTAGGTCAGCTTCTGTGCTCCTTTTCTTCCCACGGCACTTATATTCATCATACGTGTTCCTCAGTATCATTGTTCCATGATTAACCCCTCATACCCTGCATTGTAAACATTTTTCTTGACATTTTTAGTTGCGTTTAGTTTTCTGTTTAGCTCGGAATTTCATGTTTAACTTCGTGTTTAGGTCAGCTGCTGTGCTCCTTCTCTTCCCATGGCACTTATATTCATCATACATGTTCCTCAGTATCATTCTTCCATGATTAACCCCTCATACCCTGCATTTTAAACATTTTTTTTGACATTTTTATTTGCGTTTAGTTTTCTGTTTAGCTTGGAATTTCATGTTTAACTTAGTGTTTAGGTCAGCTGCTGCGCTCCTTCTCTTCCAATGGCACTTATATTCATCATACATGTTCCTCAGTATCATTGTTCCATGATTAACCCCTCATACCCTGCATTTTAAACATTTTTCTTGACATTTTTAGTTGCGTTTAGTTTTCTGTTTAGCTCAGAATTTCATGTTTAACTAAGTGTTTAGGTCAGCTGCTGTGCTCCTTTTCTTCCCATGGCACTTATATTCCTCATACATGTTCCTCAGTATCATTGTTCCATGATTAACCCCTCATACCCTGCATTTTAAACATTTTTCTTGACATTTTTAGTTGCGTTTAGTTTTCTGTTTAGCTCAGAATTTCATGTTTAACTTAGTGTTTAGGTCAGCTGCTGTGCTCCTTCTCTTCCAATGGCACTTATATTCATCATACATGTTCCTCAGTATCACTGTTCCATGATTAACCCCTCATACCCTGCATTTTAAACATTTTTATTGACATTTTTAGTTGCATTTAGTTTTCTGTTTAGCTCAGAATTTCATGCTTAACTTAGTGTTTTTGTCAGTTTCTGTGTTTTACTTTTAAGAGGTTGTGTTTAGGTAAGCTTTGTCGCATGTTATGAGCCTGTTTGATACAGTTCTTGTGTTTGCCAAAGTTACTATCAAAGAGGAATGTTGGTGAGCTATAGGGCGTTGGTATCCTTCTTGTTATACTGTACCAATGACCCAGACATAGCTGAATAGTAAAAAGGCTGGAGGGCCTAGGGCATAGAGGAAAATCCAATAAGCTCAACTATACAAAATAGAGTCATCCCCTCGAGGAGAAAAGGAGTATTAGGCTTTACATGTATCTTTCTTATTTATGATAAATTAGAAAGACACAACACCGTCCATAATTGAGCATAATAGCATTCATGTTCTCTATTAACATCCAGTATAATCCTTATACTAATTATTTTTAAAGTAAGCCAATAAATAAAGTTAGTCCAGAGAATTGAGACTCTTTATACTCTTTTAAAAGTGTCCGAGGATTGTATATTAACGCCCGTTTGACACGTGACATATACAAATGCTTCACACCGAGCTACACTTTAAAAATATGACATGAATGAATTTTTAAACATTAACTTTTCACTTTAAAACCATCCCGGTAACAACTCAGAATTACTGACTCCGGAGGATGTATCCCCTTGTTTTCACTATAAAACAGGTGACCTAAGGGAACACCCCTCCCCCCCCCCCCCTTCCCCTTGCCCTGGGTCAAATAGCCCAGAGCGAAGAGGGCAGCAGGATGGAGTCACTGCCTGAACAGAAAGCCTGCATAACTATAGTTGCAACTGTTTAGTGAACGACATTCTGAGCAGCAGATAACAGACCTAAACAATGCAGGTCTCCAGAAATGGATTCAATATTTCTGAGATAAAAATTTGTGAATGTGGATGGCTGAGACCAATATGCAGCCTTCATTAAATCTGTAATAGCAACACTATTTGCATAAGCCCAAGATGTAGAAAGAGCTGTTACTTCATGAGCCGAAATCTTAAGCACAGACTGCTGAGTTGAAGATAGATTATCATACGCAGTACGGATAGTTAATTGAATCCATCTAGCAATAGAATGGACCGTAATGTCCTTTCTATTAGGCATCAGAGACAGAAAGAAGCGTTTACGTCCCTTTCTGATAAACTGAGATCTTGTTTATAAATACATAAAGCTCTAACCGGACAAAGTAAAGGCCTATGCCCGTCTGAAGACGGAAGGGCCTTAATAACAATAGGTTCCGGATATTTATTAGGAGCCTGATTCTTAGCCAAAAATCCAACATTAGTAGTAAAGGTAATAGTGTTCCCGACACTACGATAGTGAGAATCGTCCACCGATAGTGCATAAAGCTCACTGACTCTTCAAGCAGAAGAGAAAGCTAAGAGAAAAGCTGTGTTATAAGACCAGAATTTGAAATCTACTGTCTCAAGAGGCTCAAATGGTTTTCTTTTAGTTAAGAAGAACCCAAGCTAAATTCCATTTAGGAATTAATCTAAGGGTTCTAGGTCTATTTATCGAAAAGTTTCTAACTAATTTAGATAAAGAGACATTAGATCCAATTGTAAACTATCATGGTGTGCATAGGTATCAGATAACATAGACCTATAACCTTTAATAGTAACAGGCTGCAGTTGATCTCGTCAAACAAGTATACTAGAAAGTTTGCAATGTCTGGTATGGAGGGATAAAAAATATCAGCAGAATGATCCCTACACCAACGACGAAAGACCTTCCACTTAGCCGCATAGTATAGCGAAGAGGAGGTCCTCCTACAGTTAGAAATCGCGTCCACTGCTCGTCCTGTACAATGCTTGCCGTGCAAGAAGGACCGCACAACGGAATACGTGAAGGTTGAGACCTTGTGGGTTGTGATGAAGTTGACACGATTTCCCCTGCGAAAGAAGATCCTCTCGTGGAGGAAGTTTTCACGTTAAGTCCCACAGCAGACACCTGAGCAGATTTATTCACGGTCTCTGTGGATACAGAGATGCTACCAACAGAATTGCATTGTGATTGTTTTATCTTTAGCAATATTTGCTGAATCAACGGCGCTGGAGGATACGCATATCCTATCATTCCGTCCCACGAGATCGATAGAGCGTCTACTGCATATGCTCGGGGATCCGGAAATGGTGACACATACGTCTGCAATTGATTGTTGAGTTCTGTCGCAAATAAGTCTATCATTGGCCGCTCTCATTGGTAGCAAATCTGATTGAATACCTGTTTGTTGAGAGTCCATACTGACGGCAACAAGAAACCCTTCCGTGAAAGGGAGTCTCCTAATACATTCAGACGACCCGGAATATGACGGACCGAAAGCAGAACTTGGTGTTCTAGAACAAACAGAAGGATTCTTTCCGTTAAATTGAATAACGGAACGGAATGAGTGCCTCCCTGGTTCCGGATATACGCAACTACTGTCGTATTGTCGGACAGGATTTGACATGCGCTTTCTGAACAATGATCATCCAATGACGTAGTGCAAGCCAAATTGACATCATTTCTTGGATGTTTATGTGCTTGCCTAGAAACTGCGGAACCCAAAAACCCTGGCACTTCGAATCCATTGGGATCAATGTTGTACCCCAACCTGTTTGACTGGTATCCGTCATAATCGTAAAACTCGGATCCAGCAACTGCAGTGGAACTCCCTGAGTCAACCACTGAATGTTTGCCCAAGTCTGAATCTCTTGTTACACTTGATTTGACAAGAGAACGTCTTATCGAGCAATTCATAGATTGCTGAAAGCTTGCCGTTGAAGAGAAGCTTATCCGAGACCGAAGTGACTCTGAGAGAGTTCTTCACCTTACTATCCATGCGCGTGGATGTAGCTAGGGCTGTGTCACGTCTAACCAACTCCAGGTTTGCCACTGAAGGGCGGAGTTATACGTGGAAAAGCTACTGCCCTTGAAAGAAATCTTAATGAGGATCATATCCTGGAATTCTTTCCCTTGAAGACGTAATGATAACGCCTAAGTAAGGTGGTCTGCGTATGATAAAGCGTCTAAGTTAAGTCTATTAGACATTATTGTCGTTTCCAACATCGTGGTTGGAATTGACATAGACGACGATATAGACAATTCCAAGTCTTCAGCCTCGTCGTCTAGACGCAGAGGAACTCTCGGTATGCCCTGTCCTGCCGTTTCGAATTTATTCCTTGAATTGATGAAAGGCAGATTTAGAGCATTTGCGGACAAGAAACCAGACTTGCCTGTTTTGGTAGCAAGCTTATATATAGCATCGTTCAATAATTCGAATGTTCTTGTGACATTATTGGACTGTGTCGGAAACTCAGGGACGATGTCCCTGAACCGATCAAAAAAAAAAAATTCCATGTCCAATGACGCTATTAGTCTCTTATCCGGCATCGCAGCATTCTAGTCCGACGGAACAACCTCTGGAAGATAAAGCCGGATGAAATCTACGGCAGCTTATGTTGTTCCCAAAGGGAAAGCTCGAAATCCTCCGAATCCCTTTCGCCATCCTGTCGGACCCTATGAAGTTCTCGGTCGGCCGTACCTGATGCTTCAGCGGAGCGTACCGACCCAGCATCGTCGGATTATTCCTGATCCGACAGAGATTCTGTCATTTGCTGGGATGCTGCGATAAGTTGTGCTATTTGGGATAGCACGTCCGTCACTGAGGCCTGTGGAGTAGCGGTCTTACGTTGCTTTGCCGCTGGAAGCTCCGTGTACGTTGACCCCTGCATACTTCTCTTATGCGAGCGTCCAGAGTCTACAGGCCTCGTGTCCCTTGGCTACCGGATGGCGTGACCTGTTCGCCGTGGAATCCTTGATTGGCGAAGCTGGCTGGATATCCGTGGTCACGTAGCCAAGGTGCGGTCGTGTGCGCTGCCGTTAGGATGAGGAAGCCTTATCGACAGTCTCTCCGGACTGTCTATATAATGGAGCGTCCCGAGCGGCAGACGTATGCTCCGAATGCGAAACGTTTTGTACCACAACATCTGGTCCCAGATGTTGTTGTATGAGAGAGGGACCTCTCTCGCTCGCAGCCCGGATGGACCTGGACGAGCTAGGAACCGGACTAATAGGCTTCCTCCGATCTCTCCTCTGATCCGTCGTCACTTGGTGTGAACTTTTGTCTTATTATAGTGCTCGCATCACCCAAATCTCCTTCCTGGACAGCAACGGACGAACCCGGCCACCGAACCATTCGATGAATGGACGCTACACCGGGCGAGCTAGTGGATGTCAACGCCGTCGATCCTTCTAGGGACCTCTTAGGCAATTGACATATTTCCATGAGCACTTATTGCCGCTAGCTCTTCATTTAACTATGACGACGGAGGCACACTTTGAAAGACATCACGGAAACTTTTGCGAACAAGAAACCAGACTTGCTTGTTTAGTAGCAAGCATATATATAGCGTCGTTCAATAATTTGAATGTTCCTGTGACATTATTGGACTGTGTCGGAAACTCAGGGACGATGTCCCTGAACCGATCAAAAAAATTCTTGTGTCCAAAGACGTTATCAGTCTCTTATCCGGCATCGCAGCATTCTGGTCCGACGAAACAACCTCTGGAAGATAATGCCGGATGAAATGTACGGCAGCTTATGTTGTTCCGAAAGGGAAAGCTCGAAATCCTCCGAATCCCTTTCGCCATCCTGTCGGACCCTATGAAGTTTTCGGTCGTCCGTACCTGATGCATCAGCGAAGCATACCGACCCAGCGTTGTCGGATATTACCTGATCCGACAGAGATTCTGTCGTTGCTGGGATGCTGCGATAAGTTGTGCTATTTGGGATAGCACGTCCGTCACTGAGGCCTGTGGAGTAGCGGTCTTACGTTGCTTTACCGCTGGAAGCTCCGTGTACGTTTACTCCTGCATACTTCTCTTATGCGAACGTCCGGAGTCTACAGGCCTCGTGTCCCTGGCTACCAGATGGCGTGACCTGGTCGCCGTGGATTCTCGGATTGGCAAAGCTGGCTGGATATCCGAGGTCACGTAGCCAAGGTGCGGTCGTGTGCGCTGCCGTGAGGATGAGGAAGCCTTATCGACAGTCTCTCCGGACTGTCTATATAACGAGCATCCCGAGCGGCGGACGTATGCTCCGAATGCTAAACGTTTTGTACCACAACATCTGGTCCCAGATGTTGTTGTACGAGAGAGGGGCCTCTCTCGCTCGCAGCCCGGATGGACCAGGACGAGCTAGGAACCGGACTAATAGGCTTCCTCCGTTCTCTCCTCTGATCCGCCGTCACTGGGTGTGCACTTTGTTGATTTATAGTGCTCGCATCACCCAAAACTCCTTCCTGGACTGCAACAGACGAACCCGGCTGCCGAACCATTCGATGAATGGATGCTACACCGGGCGAGCTAGCGGACGTCAACGCCGTCGATCCTACTAGGGACCTCTTAGGCAATTGACGTATTTCCATGAGCACTTTGCCGCTAGCTCTTCATTTAATTGTGACTCCGGAGGCACACTTTTGGAAGACATCACGGATACATCACCCTGTTCTTGTTCCTCTGAAATAGAGATTGATAAACTAGAGTGACCCTGCGGAGAAAGGACCGGCATGGCCATTTCCCCGCTAACAACATACCGTGACACACGCTTCCCATGTTTGTCATCCCAATTGACACATACTGAACAGGAGTTAGTGCGAGTACACTGACTACAATTAATACAATGATTATGAAAGTCAGAGGAAGATTTCCTCTTATTACAAATTGAACAATATCCTTTCATTGTGAAAAGAATACAAAAAGTCCTAGTACTCGCACCATCCCCTGAAAACAAAGATACATAATAACATGATCCATTAACATAGAAAAAATAATTGAAATAAAAAAAATTTTTTGAAAAAATATTTTTTCAGAAAAGCCCAAGTTTCTGAAAAGTAATGTTGAGCCCCAATGGATCCCAAGCCTAAGTGTGGACAAAAATTTTAAAAATATTTAAAAAAATTAATGCAACACTTACGAATAATAATAATGTATCTTGTTATGATTAAACTAACACAAAGACGAGAAATCCCCCTCCACAGAGACTGTTGTCAATGTAAACAAGAAGTGTATAAACACCAGAAACATGATAGGGACTGATAACCATGGCCCGAAATCAGTTACCAATAATACACTATCTGATGCAGAACAGAGACTTCCAGGGAAGAAACTGCAGAACATCAGATGGCAGATGCAGAACACTATGCCTAAACACCCATGGGTGAGGACGTAAACATTGGGAAACGAACAGAATTCATTCTGTTACCCAGCTAAAACTCCCAAGAAATTTTAGTAATAATATTACAGAAAATATGCCAAAAGCATGGGAGAATAGCAAGGGAGGACTTAAAGGAAAGGGAGAGAGGAAACACTGAACAAGCAGTGTAACTTTATAGCAAGAATGACAACAACAGGCCCATGCCTCGTAAATAGGTAACTTAACATAATTTCATAAAAAAAATTTAAGTTACAGCCCTGATTATTTTCTGTCACTCATTTTTCCTCTCCTCCTTCTATTTCCTCTTTAGATCCACAATATCTCTAATATTTATGTGTCTGGCATCATTTAAACTGAGATTTACAAGCACAAATATCAGTCAGATGTGAACTGATGAAGGGCCAAACAAAGAATGATAATTGGCGCCAATTTCGGGACCTCCTTGACACTGCGCATGCGCAGTAGAGGCAAAGTATGGAGGGCCATTCAGGACATGATTTCTTTGGTTTTAGATGCAAATTTTGGGGATTGGGGGGCAAAATTTGTGTTTGGCCCTAGATTTTTAAGAGTTAGCACCAGCTATGTCTGGGTCATTGGTACAGCATAAAAATATGGTCTTGAAGACCATTTTCATGTACATTTATAGAAAAAAAAAACCTTAACATTTTGATAATAAATCAGTCGAAATCAGCTACACAGAACCCATTTCTATATCACATCGTTCCAATGAAGGATCATAAGCTATGTTTTTGATGTAAAAAAGGAAAAAAATTAGTTATTCAAGAATTTTGTTTGCAAGTGTCGTCTGTCTTTCTTGTTAGGTAAAGGGTTAAAACAAAGTATAGGTTTATTTAAATATTCATTTCAAAGCAGCACATATATTTAACCCTCAAGGGCTTGGAAATTCCCACTTGGCCACAGCCTGTACACATCCAGTGGCTTAGCAGTGATTTAAAGGCAGTCAAGACTTGACTAGAAACCACTGGCTAGATAATTTATCTACTGTTAGGAGGGCCTCCTCATGATAGTAAGTTAAGGGCACATGTTCTGAGGTTGTAAAAGTAGGAAATAGGCCTTTAAGTATTCATAGGTATCATACAAATCTTGACTTATCATTTATAAGAGACCTTTCCGATAAGTGATAAAAAAAGACAAGGTTTTAATCAGATTTCCATACACAATATGCATCGCCAGATCAATAACTTAGATTCCACAGAATCTAGGAAGAAAAACTTACAAGCTGAATTTACTTGATAGACATGAAATATTTTCTACCTGTCACTGTGAAAGAAAGACTTTAATATTTCTAGACTACAATCAATCAATCAAAACCAATCTCAAACAGGGTCTACTGCCAAGTAATGTATTGCTACTTCATTTGCATTTCACCAGGAATTTACAAGTGAATAAAAAATAGTTCCGATAATAATGTTTCAAAAGATACCTGGAGAGCATATTCCATCTGAATCTAGTATATTGTGTCGCCATATTGGCTTTTTAGTATCAGCATCAACCATGGGTCCCATCACTTTATCAAAGCTTTGATTGGCATATCTTTTAAGTACACAGGCTTGCTTCCTATATACCAAGCATCTTCCAAACCCTAAAACAAACATTATAACTCTCTTTAAACAACATTTTAAAAAAATATTACAATTAACATCGTTGAATCACCAACCGTTTTCTAACATGATACCACATTTTTTAATTTTCGCTTCCTGGTTTCCAGGAGATAATTTTTATGACATAAATAATGTCTGTGTGTGAATCTGCCAAAAAGAATCAATGGATGACTTTAAGAAATGGGGATATAGCTGCACTGAAGTTGATTTTACGAAAAAAGAGTTTGGCAACTTCAAGGAAGTAAGAGATGATCCTGGATGATCTTGAAATAAAAAGCTTGCACCATAACCTGTTAGCAGGATACACTATATAGCAGAATGGCAACCTGTAGGAGAACAGAGGGATGTTAGATCCCCAGGCCTGGAAGTAAAGGGTTTATACAGTGGGGCCCACTTATTTGGATATGTCTTACCAGAATAACACTGTTAACTGAATATAATTTCCCAACACAAAACCATTTACCATACCTCCAGTACAAATTTGACCTGTTAATTGAATATAGGTTATAGAGTCAACTCCTGTTAATTGAATAAAAAATCTTGTAACCTGTCGAGTAATTACCCAGACTCTCCCCAGTTTTCCTTTGTTTATAGATCTATTTGGATCCAGTACATCCAATACAGGCATTTAATCTATTATATCTTGTTTGACAGAGCTCTTGGAGCTCTATCTAACAAAATATAATAGAATAAATGCTCAGTTTATCTCTAGAATACAGGAAAGTGATAAAATCCCTGTTAATTGAATACTCCTGTTAACTGAATAATTTTCATTGGCAAAGTGGCTATTCAATTAATAGGGTTCCACTGTACTGTAACCCGGTGGCAGGATACACTACATAGTATGATGGTAACCCAAAGGAAACAAGAGGCCCCACGTGGCCTTAATCGCTCACCTGACAAAGTGACTCTAAGAAGTATTTTAGGTCACCTTCACCATGTCATGCCTCATCAACATTAACTGGTTGAGTGATAGATTTTGTTTGAAGTTCAACATTTGTTACCTAAAATTAGTTTTATTTAAAATCGTTGGTGTGTGGCCAATCTCCAATGATTTTTAATAAAGCAAATTTATCTCTGCAGACAAACTGGTTTAGCATGAAGCACAAACAAGGAATGTGAAGAGATAGCCTTGGACATCTCTCCCCAACTGTGGATATCTTCCATGTGCTACATGTATATATTTGCATGCAAGAAAACAAAAATTTTCACAAATTTTCCAAAATATTAGTTTTTTTATCATCATTGGAACAAGCTCAAACAGCTTATTCCAATAGGGGTATGGGAAGATCAGGTATATTTTTGAGACAGAAATGTGAATATATAAATAATGGTGTTTTTTTGTGAATGATTCTGGAGAATTTTGCGTAAAGATATGGTAAATGGTTTGTTCTAGATACAGAATGATGCAAAAGTATTTAAATTTGATTAGGCAAGTTGTTCCTATAATGCATTTAAAAATTGAAGTAACTGTTTTTTTGCTGACAAACTTTTAGATGTGTGTGTCTGTGTTTGTGTGTGTGTGTGTGTGTGTGTGTGTTTGTGTGTGTGTGTGTGGGGGGGGGGGGGTGGGGTAAGAGTGTTCTTGCAAACAAAATTCCTGAATAAATGGAAAATTTTATTTTTTGTGTGAAAGACATAGTGCGTGAATGTTGATTGGAACAAGCTTAGAGAGCTCATTTTAATGTGAAGTCATAAAGCTGTGTTTTACGTACGAAATTCTGGAATAACTAAAAAAATTGCTTTTTTGACTCAAAAAGCATGGTGTGCGACCTCTCATTGGAATGGGCTCAAAAAGCTCATTCCAATGGGGTATTTACAAGCGATAAGTACATGTATGTTTAAGAGACAAAAATTAAAATTTGAATAGCGATTTTTACGAAGAATGCTGACAAGTTTTGGCAGTTATGCTGGTAAAAAGGTAAGATATGCAAAGTGGTTGTTTTTTAGAGGCGACATTTAATTAAGGGGAATTAACCCTTGATTACTGAGGTAACTTCTAAAAGTACTGAAATTTCATGAAGCAATGTGAATAACAGACAACAGTTGCCTAAAAATTTCATGAATAACTAAAATTTTTATTCCTTTGTCTCGAAAACATGGCATATGACCTTTGTTGGAATGAGCTGAATGCGTGTGTTCCAATGAGGGGTCATAAAATTTGAACGGAGATTTGTGTGAATAATGCATTAGTACTGCTAGATTTGGGTAAACGGTTCACCCTGGATACCACCCCTTCTATAGTAGATCTTTTCTGAAATTTTGTCTAAGATTCTATCAACTTTACAAATAAATACGTTCATGAATCACAATCAGATCCACCCCACAATGTTGCATACCAAATATCAAAAGATTCTGCCTGCTGGATCTGGAGAAGAAGATTTTTTAAGAAATATGCCTGAAATGCACTAAGTTAAAATTTGGGCTCCTATACGGAGCTCAAATATAAACCCAGGGGGCCGATTTGAACAAACTTGAATCAGATCCACCCCACAATGTTGCTTACCAAATATGAAAAGATTCTGAAGCTGGATCTGGAGAAGAAGATTTTTTAAGAAATTTGCCTGAAATGCACTAAGTTCGAATTCGAGCTTCTATAGTGAGCCCAAATATGAATCTAGGAAGCCGATTTGAACAAACTTGAATCAGATCCACCCCACAATGTTGCATACCAAATATCAAAAGATTCTGCCTGCTGGATCTGGAGAAGAAGATTTTTTAATAAATTTGCCCGAAATGCACTAAGTGCGAATTCGGGCTTCTATATTAAGCCCAAATATGAATCCAGGGGGCCGATTTGAACAAACTTGAATCAGATCCACCCCGCAATGTTGCATACCAAATATCAAAAGATTCTGCCTGCTGGATCTGGAGAAGAAGATTTTTGAAGAAATTTGCCCAAAATGCACTAAGTTTGAATTCGAGCTTCTATAGTGAGCCCAAATATGAATCCAGGGGGCCGATTTGAACAAACTTGAATCAGATCCACCCCGCAATGTTGCATACCAAATATCAAAAGATTCTGCCTGCTGGATCTGGAGAAGATGATTTTTTAAGAAATTTGCCTGAAATGCACTAAGTTCGAATTCGAGCTTCTATAGTGAGCCCAAATATGAATCTAGGAAGCCGATTTGAACAAACTTGAATCAGATCCACCCCACAATGTTGCATACCAAATATCAAAAGATTCTGCCTGCTGGATCTGGAGAAGAAGATTTTTTAATAAATTTGCCCGAAATGCACTAAGTCCGAATTCGCGCTTCTATATTAAGCCCAAATATGAATCCAGGGGGCCAATTTGAACAAACTTGAATCAGATCCTCCCCGCAATGTTGCATACCAAATATCAAAAGATTCTGCCTGCTGGATCTGGAGAAGAAGATTTTTGAAGAAATTTGCCCGAAATGCACTAAGTTTGAATTCGAGCTTCTATAGTGAGCCCAAATATGAATCCAGGGGGCCGATTTGAACAAACTTGAATCAGATCCACCCCGCAATGTTGCATACCAAATATCAAAAGATTCTGCCTGCTGGATCTGGAGAAGATGATTTTTTAAGAAATTTGCCTGAAATGCACTAAGTTCGAATTCGAGCTTCTATAGTAAGCTCAAATATGAATCTAGGGAGCCGATTTAAACAAATTTTCATCAGATCCATCCCACAATGTTGCATACCAAATATCAAAAGATTCTGCCTGCTGGATCTGGAGAAGAAAATTTTTTAAGAAATTTGCCTGAAATGCACTAAGTTCGAATTCGAGCTTCTATAGTGAGCCCAAATATGAATCTAGGAAGCCGATTTGAACAAACTTGAATCAGATCCACCCCACAATGTTGCATACCAAATATCAAAAGATTCTGCCTGCTGGATCTGGAGAAGAAGATTTTTTAATAAATTTGCTTGAAATGCACTAAGTTCAAATTTGGGCTCCTATACTGAGCCCAAATATAAACCCAGGGAGCTGATTTGAACAAACTTGAATCAGATCCACCCCGCAATGTTGCTTACCAAATATGAAAAGATTCTGCCTGCTGGATCTGGAGAAGAAGATTTTTTAAGAAATTTGCATGAAATGCACTAAGTTCAAATTCGAGCTTCTATAGTGAGCCCAAATATGAATCTAGGAAGCCGATTTGAGCAAACTTGAATCAGATCCACCCCACAATGTTGCATACCAAATATCAAAAGATTCTGCCTTCTGGATCTGGAGAAGAAGATTTTTTAAGAAATTTGCCTAAATGCACTAAGTTCGAAATCGGGCTCCTATACTGAGCCCAAATATGAACCCAGGGGGCCGATTTGAACAAACTTGAATCAGATCCACCCTACAATGTTGCATACCAAATATCAAAAGATTCTGCCTGCTGGATCTGGAGAAGAAGATTTTTTAAGAAATTTGCCTGAAATGCACTAAGTTCGAAATCGGGCTCCTATACTGAGCCCAAATATTAACCCAGGGGGCCGATTTGAACAATCTTGAATCAGATCTACCCCACAATGTTGCTTACCAAATATGAAAAGATTCTGCCTGCTGGATCTGGAGAAGAAGATTTTTTAAGAAATTTGCCTGAAATGCACTAAGTTCGAATTCGGGCTTCTATAGTAAGCCCAAATATGTATCCAGGGGGCCGATTTGAACAAACTTGAATCAGATCTACCCCGCAACATTGCATACCAAATATCAAAAGATTCTGCCTGCTGGATCTGGAGAAGAAGATTTTTGAAGAAATTTGCCTGAAATGCACTAAATTCGAATTCGAGCTCCTATAGTGAGCCCAAATATGAATCTAGGGAGCCGATTTGAACAAACTTGAATCAGATCCACCCTACAATGTTGCATACCAAATATCAAAAGATTCTGCCTGCTGGATCTGGAGAAGAAGATTTTCAAAGAAATTTGCCTAAATGCACTAAGTTCAAATTTGGGCTCCTATACTGAGCCCAAATATAAACCCAGGGGGCCGATTTGAACAAACTTGAATCAGATCCACCCCACAATGTTGCATACCAAATATCAAAAGATTCTGCCTGCTGGATCTGGAGAAGAAGATTTTTTAAGAAATTTGCCTGAAATGCACTAAGTTCGAAATCGGGCTCCTATACTGAGCCCAAATATGAACCCAGGGGGCCGATTTGAACAAACTTGAATCAGATCCACCCTACAATGTTGCATACCAAATATCAAAAGATTCTGCCTGCTGGATCTGGAGAAGAAGATTTTTTAATGTTTTTCCCATTGCCTACAGTGTTAAAAAGTGCTGACTCAGCACTTTTTCAAAGTCCCGAAACTGTACCCTATGATAAAACCGATGGCAATTTTTTTTTACCAATCCTTTCTGTTGGTCCTAAGGAAGCTGCACACCAAATAAAAATTCTCAGTGCCGTGCAGTTTTGGAGATATGGGCGTTTTAAATTTTTTCTATTTTTAGCTCCTGCGGTTCCCACGGGGCTGCGGGAAAATTTTTTTTTGCATAAATCAAGTACTCATGACCCAATAAGCCCTCACATAAAATTTGGTTCAAATCAGCCTCTCGGTTTGGAAAATAGAAATTTTGGGCGGGGCAAAAAATTTTGCCCCTCTCATAACAACGCCAAGTATAGCCCCACAAACTTCTCTTGAACAAATCTGAGTCTACACCTCAAAAGGAAGCTGCACACCAAATATCAAGTCTCTGCTACTGCTGGTTCATGAGAAGAAGATTTACAAAGATTTTGGTGCCCCTTGGGGGCGTGGCACCACCCAGGAGGAGGGGCAACTTCATTTGAACAAATCTGAATTGGCATTAGGTAATAAACATTTAGCCAACATTTGAATAAAATTGGGCTAGTGGTTTAGGAGGAGAAGTCGATAATGTAAAGTTAACGCCGGGCGGACGACGACGGACGACGGACGCCGGACGACGGACGCCGGACAGAAAGTGATTAGTAAAGCTCCCCTTGAGCTTCGCTCAGGTGAGCTAAAAAGGGGTACATCCCTGACCTGTAAGTAAAGAGATTACATCGTAACCCATTGGCAGGATATGCTATACAGCATGGTGGTAACCCAAAGGAAAAAGGTGCTTGTGGTCTCTGTTTTTACATTGTCAGTCATGCTGTTTTACATCTTAGCGGGATTTCTACTTGAAGAAATATCAAAAACTAAATATAAATATTATCAACTAACGTGCGATCTCACCGAAACAAGATCGCACGTTAACTAGTTGTTGCCATTCAAATTGGCATAAATTCTTTTAAGATGGAAACAGCATGCCATTCTATTCATAGGTGCATGCAATACTCCACCTTGGAGTTGAGACAGTTCCGAAACTTTGTCATGTCTTTCCAGTAAAAGATGCAAAACTAGTAATTTAATAAAGTTATGTTGTATTACTTAATCTGTTTGCGTATTTTACGACTGACATAATCCACATTCAACCTAAACTATCATTCACAGGTTATTTCCAGGACTACATCCCATCCACTCGTCTACATCCGTAGTTGATCTTGTTGATTCAATGGCAAGAAAGTTCCTTGAAGCTGCATATTTATTGTTTATATCACTCCAAATAATGGGTATATTTACTTTTTAGTGGGATAGACTGAATTTACCCCTAAGTTAATATTACTGCAATGGTCTTCAGTAATCCAAGTCTACAATATCAGTGACAACATTTTGACTGAAAGTTAAAAAAATTATAGTAATTTATATATTTTTTATACTTACCAATGACCCAGACTTAGCTGGTGCTAACTCCTTAAATTCTAGGGCCAAACACAAATTTTGCCCCCCCCCCCCCCCCCAAATCCCCAAAATTTGCATCAAAATCCGAAATTTCAATGTCCTATGTGGTCCTCCATACTTTTTATCCACTCCGCATGCGCAGTGTCAAGGAGGTCTTGAAATTGGCGCAAAATATCATTCTTACAACCAGTGCCTGGTAAGCATTATGTAATCAGTGGGGAGGTATGAGTTCTCAACTCATAGGAGGGCCATCCCCATCTGGGTCATTGGTAAGTATAAAAAATATATAAACTACTATAAATTTTTTAACATTTTTATACTGTACCAATGACCCAGACTTAGCTGAATAGAAAAAAGGCTGGAGGGCCTAGGACATAAAGGAAAATCCAATAGGCTCAAATACATGTAAACAGAATTATCCCCTCAAGGAGAAAAGGAGAAACAGGCTTTACATGTATCTTTCTTATTTTTATCAAAAAAGAAAGACACAATACCATTCTGTAATTGAGCACAATAACATCAATGATCTCTATTAACATCCAGTATAACCCGTTATACTAATTTTTTAAAAGGAAAGCCAATTAATAAAGGAAGTCCAGAGAATGAGACTCTTTGTACTCATTAAAAGTGTCCGAGGATTGTATATTATCGCTCGTATGACACGTGACATATACAAATGCTTCACACCGAGCTACACTTTAAAAATATTACATGAATGAGTTAAACATTAGCTTTACACTTTAAAACCACCCCGGTACCGACTCGGAATTACTGACTCCAGAGGACTAAGGGAACACCACCGCCCCCCCCCCCCCCTTCTCTTCCCTTTGCCCTGGGTCAAATACCCCAGAGCGAAGAAGGCAGTAGGACAGAGTCACTGCCAGAACAGAAAGCCTGCATAACTATAGTTGCAACTTTTTAGTGGACGACATTCTGAGCAGGTCTCCAGAAATGGACTCAATATTTCTAAGATAAAAATTTGTGAATGTAGAAGGCTGAGACCAATATGCAGCGTTCATCAAATCTGTAATAGCAACACTATTAGCATAAGCCCAAGATGTAGACAGAGCTCTTACTTACTTCATGCGCCAAAATCAGACTGCTGAGTTGAAGATAATTTTTCATAAGCAGTACGGATAGTTAATTGAATCCACCTTGCAATAGAATGGACCGTAATGTCCCTTCTATTAGGCAGCAGAGACAGAAAGAAACGTTTACGTCCCTTTCTGATAAACCCAGATCTATGTTTGTAAATACGTATAGCTCTAACAGGACAGAGTAAAGGCCTATGCCTATCTGAAGACGGAAGAGCCTTAATAACAATAGGTTCCGGATACTTATTAGGAGCCTGATTCTTAGCCAAAAATCCAACATTAGTAGTCAAGGTAATAGTATTACCTACTCTACGATAGTGAGAATCATCAACAGATAGTGCATGAAGCTCAGTAACTCTTCTAGCCGAAGAGAAGTCTAAGAGAAAAGCTGTCTTATAAGATAAGAATTTGAAGTCCACCGTGTCAAGAGGCTCAAATGGCGCTTCTTTTAGCTGAAGAAGAACCCAAGCTAAATTCCACTTAGGAATTAATCTAAGGGTTCTAGGTCTATTTATCGAAAAGTTTTTCACTAACTTAGATAAAGAGACATTAGATCCAATCTGTAAACTATCATGATGTGAATAGGTATCAGATAGCATAGACCTATAACCCTTAATGGTAACAGGCTGCAGTTTGATCTCATCAAACAGGTAGACTAGAAAATTAGCAATGTCTGGAATGGAGGGATCATAAATATCAATAGAATGATCCCTACACCACTGATAAAAAACCTTAAACTTAGCAGCATATTTAGCGAAGAGGAGGTCCTCCTACAGTTAGAAATTGCATCCACTGCTCGTCCTGAAAATTGCTTGCCATGCAAGAAGGGCCGCACAATGGAAATACGTGAAGGTTGAGATCTTGCAGGTTGTGATGCAGTGTGCACGATTTCCCCTGCGAAAGAAGATCCTCCCATGGAGGAAGCTTCCGTGGCATGTCCCACAACAGACACCTGAGTAGATTTATCCATGGTCTCTGGGGTGACAGAGATGCTACCAACAGAATTTTGCAGTGAGATTGCTTTATCTTGAGCAATATCTGCTGAATCAATGGCGCTGGAGGATACACGTATCCTATCATTCTGTCCCAAGAGATCGAGAGAGCGTCTACTGCAAACGCTCGAGGATCTGGACACAGCGACACATACGTCTGCAACTGATTGTTGAGATGCGTCGCAAATAAGTCTATCATCGGATGCGTCCATTGGTAGCAAATCTGATTGAATACTCGTTTGTTGAGAGTCCATTCTGACGGCAACATGCGACCCCTCCGAGAAAGGGAGTCTGCCAAAATGTTCAGACGACCCGGAATATGACAGACCGATAAGAGAATTTGATGCTCTAGGACAAACAGGATTCTTTCCGTTAAGTTGAATAACGGAATGGAATGAGTGCCTCCCTGGTTCCGAATATATTGATTGACATCATTTCTTTGATGTTTATGTGCTTGTTTAGGACCTGCGGATCCCAAAGACCCTGGCACTTCGATTCTGTTGGGCTCAAAGTTGCGCCCCAACCTGTTTGACTGGCATCCGTCATAATCGTAAAACTCGGATCCGGTGATTGCAGTGGAACTCCCTGAGTTAACCACTGAATATCTGCCCAAGTATGAATCTCTCGCTGTAACTTTGTCAGAATGAAGACAAAAGCGAGCGTAACAACTGATTAATTTTGCTCTGGTTAACGGCAGACGAACGAGATTGTTGTGCGTCTCGAAACTCATTCCCAGGTGGGTGAATGACTTGGACGGCACCAGATCCGACTTCTTCTCGTTTACTATAAAACCGAGACGTCGGAGCAGTTGAAGTAGATTCTGACCATCGATCTGAAGCGTTTACTCATTGCCATACCTCTGAAGAATGTCGTCCAGTAGGCCGACGTTACCGCAGACGAATGAGCTTGGAAATGAGTCATTACCGAGTTCATTATTCGAGTGAAAGCCCAGGGTGCTAGATTCAGACCGTTGCTCGGAACTGATAAGCGACTCCTAGGACAGTGAAGCGAAGATACTTTCTGAACGCCGGATGTACCATGACGTGAAAGTACACATCCTTGAGATCTATGCTCGCAGGATAGTCGTTCACTTGAATGCTCGCTCTGGCCGATCGAATCGTCTCCATATAAAATTTTGGAGTCACGATCAGCTTGTTTATCCAGCTCAGATCTATGACTGGACGAAACGAGCCATCTGGTTTCGGAACCAGAAACAGATGGCTGTAGAAACTTGGAAATTCCTGGTTTTCTGCGACCTCTATCGTGTTCTTCTCCAGAAGAGATTGGACTTCTAATAGAAGCCAACCTCTCTTCTGATGATTTGACGGAAGCGGAGTCCATCTTGGACTTCGAGTTAATGGAGGTTTTCTTTTGAAGGTCAGTTTTAGCCCTTCTGAAATCACCCCTCGAACCCAAGGGTCGTCCATAATCGACAACAATTGGTTAAGAAACTCGATAGAGGTTTGCACCATCACCTCCTGGACCTGCGAGGCTTGCAGGAAGAGAAACCATGTCCTCCACGACCCGCACCTTGCCCTGTCGACCTAGGGGCGTCTGACCGGTTGTCTCGGCCAGTATTACGGCCCCTACCTGAGTTGCTACCTTGATGGTCTCTCGAGTAAGACCTAGAGGACTTATAAGAACCTCTATAGGAACTTCCCTTGGACGTACTCGCTCCAGAAGTGCCTGTCTTACTCTTCTCCGCTGAATCCGACTTTTTAGAAGCGGACTTGAACAGTAGAGAGTCTGAAGCTTTCTTAGTAATCTGATCATAGATTAAGGAAAGCTTGCCGTCGAAGAGAAGCTCTCCGGAGACCGGAGCAACTCGAAGAGAGTTTTTCACCTTACGATCCACCCGAGTGGATGCAGCCAGGGCAGCATCATGTCTAATTAACTCCAGATTTGCCACTGAAAGGGCGGAGTTATACATGGAGTATGCTATGGCCCTCGAAAGAACTCTTAAGGAAGGCTGTACATCCTGGAATTCTTATCCTTCGAGACGTAATGATAATGCTCTGGTAAGGTGATCTGCATACGATAATGCGTCTAAGCTGATCCTGTTAGACGAGATTGTCGTTTCCAACGTAGTGGCTGGAATAGACATAGATGACGACAAAGACAATTCTAGGTCTTCAGCCTGTTCGTCCAGATGCAGAGGAACTCTCGGAATGCCCTGTCCTGCCATTTCAAATTTATTCCTTGAATTGATGAAAGGCAGCTGTAGAGCATTGGCCACTAAGAAACCGGACTTGGCCGTCTTGGAGGCAAGTTTGAATATAGCGTCATTCAAAAGTTCAAATGTCCGTGAGACATTTCTGGACTGGGTCGGAAACTCAGGGACGGTGTCCCTATTCCGGCCGAAAAAGTCGGTGTCCAGTGACGCTGTCAGTCTCTTATCCGGCAATGCAGCATTCTGGTCTGGAGGAACAACATCAGGAAGGTATTGCCGGATGAAATCTACGGCTACCTTATGTTGCTCAGAAAGGGAAAATTCCAGCTCCTCTGAATCCCTTTCACCATCCAGCTGGATCACTTGATAATCTCGGTCGTCCCTTCCTGACTCTGCAGTGGAACGAAATGACCCAGCTTCCTCAGACAATTCCTGATCCGAAAAAGTTTCTGATGGCTGCTGGGATGCTGCGATGAGATGAGCTATCTGTGATAGCAAGTCCGTTACAGGGGCCTGTGAAGCCGCAGACTTACGTGATTTAGCCGCTGGAAGCTGCTGGGACATTGAATCCTGCATATTTCTTTTATGCGAACGTCCCGACTGTAAAGGCCTTGTATCCCTGGCTACCGGATGGCGTGACCTGGTCGACGTGGAATCTCGGGTCGGCGAAGCTGGCTGGAGATCAGCTGTCACCTAGCCAAGGTGCAGTCGTGTGTGCTGACGTGAGGATGAGGAAGCCGATAGACTAGTCTCTCCGGACTGCCTATGCAACGGAGCGTCCCAAGCAGGTGGAGTGGACGTATGCTCCGACTGATGAACGTTACGTACAACAACATCTGGGCCCAGATGTTGCTGTAAGAGAGAGGGGCCTCTCTCGTTCGCGGTCCGGGTAGACCTGGATGAGCTAGCTACCGGACTGACAGCTTCCTCCGTACTATCCTGGGATCCGTCGTCACTGGGTGTGCACGTTCAATGTTTATAATGCTCGCATCACCCAAACTCCTTTCCTGGACCGCGACGGACAAACCCGGCTGCCAAGCCATTCCATGAATGGTCGCTACAACGGGCGAGCTAGCAGACGACAACGCTGTCGATCCTACTTGGGACCTCTTAGGGAATTGTCGTATTTCCATGAGCACTTTAGCCGCTAGCTCTTCGTTAGACTGCAACGACGTAGGCACACTTCTTGAAGACATCACGGAAACATCACCCTGTTCTTGTTCCTCTGAAAAAGAGACTGAAAAACTAGAGTGACCCTGTGGAGAGAGGACCAACATGGACCCCTCACCGCTAACAATATACCGTGACACACGTCTCCAAGGTTTGTCACTCCAATTGGCACACACTGAGCAAGATTTAGTGCGAGTACATGGACTACAAGAAACACAATGAACATGAGAATCAGAGGTCTTCCTCACATTACAATTTGAACAATATTCTTTCATCATAAAAAAAATATAAACAGTCATAGTAGACACACTAACCCTTGTAAACAAAGATACATAATATAATATAATCCATTATAACATTTCGAAAAAATAATTCAAAAGAAAAAAAATTTTCGAAAAAATTTCAGAAGAGCCCAAGTTCCCAATGGGAACAATGAGCCCAAATGGATCCCCAAAAAGCCTAAGTGTGGACAAAAATTTTAAAACATATTTAAAAATTAATGTAACACTTACAGACAATATTAATGTATCTGGCTATGTGCAGAACTAAACAGAAGACAAGTAATCACTATCAGAAGTGACCGTTGTCACTGTAAACAAAAGTGTACAAAAACCGGAAACATGACTCCAGGCACTGTAAACATGGCCCAAAATCAGTTACCAATTTAAACACTATCCGGTGTAAAACAGAGACTTCCAGAGAAGAAACTGCAGTACATCGGATGGTAGATGCAGACCAAAATGCCTAACCACCCAAGGGTGAGGATGTAAGCATGGAGAAAAACAGAATAATTATTCTGTTACCAAGCCAAAACTCCCAAGAAATTTTAGTAAAAAAAAATTACAAGAATTATGCCAAAAGCATGGGAGAATAGCAAGGGGGGAATAAAGGAAAGGGAGAGAGGAAACACTGAACAAACAATAGTAAATTCATAGCCAGAATGACAACATCAGGCCCATGCCCCGAAATTAGGGAACATGAAATAATTTAATAATAAGTTACAGCCCTGAACACATCCTGCCACTGTTTCTTCCTCTCATCCTTTTATTTCCTCCTTAGCTCCACCATTTCTTTCATAATTATGTGTCTGGCATCATTTAAACTGAGATTTACAAGCACAAATATCAGTGAGATGTTACTGAATTTAGGGCCAAACAAAGAATGACATTTGGCGCCAATTTTGAGACCTCCTTGATGCTGTGCATGCGCAGTGGATAAAAAGTATGGAGGACCACATAGGACATTGAAATTACAGATTTTGATGCAAATTTTGGGGATTGGGGGCAAAATTTGTGTTTGGCCCTAGAATTTAAGGAGTTAGCACCAGCTAAGTCTGGATCATTGGTACAGTATAAAAATATAAAAATTCTATAAAATGTGTACATACAGAAGGGTTAATACCTAAAGATGTTATTCGAATCCAAAAAATTCAAAATAATGAGAAGTTAACCCTTTACCCAACAAATCGGCCACATCTGCCTGTGTAATATGCAAATTCAGCAGTTGAAAAAATACTATTTTGCAAACAATTTCAAAAAAACCATGTCATTTGACCCCTCTGTGGAATGAGCTTGTCAAGCTCATTCCAATGAGGGGGTCACATGATATGGTATTGATGACATTTCTTTAAAAAATAAAAAAAAATTATATTTAAAATAATAAATTTTGATATCGTCTGAATTGGGTAAAGGGTTAAAGTACTACAATCTGCATTAAAACATCCCAAAATTTTTACAGCTCGAAAAAAAGAAAGCTTTGACTAAAAATTCTAAAAATATACTTAACAAGAGGGGCAATGCAAAGCGTGTGCCAATGACCCCAACCCACCAAAAATTTTCTATTCGAAAGAAACTCACGCTACACAAGTATCATTCCCCCGTGATGCTCTATCACAACACCAAACATCATTAATTTCAGAGTAGCAGTGGATTAGATACAAGGGAAAATGTTGGAATGGACAGACGGACAAATGGATGGATGAAGACATACGGAGGTCTCCACTAGAAATTTTTCAAGTCTGAGGCATAAAAAATAAGGGTTAAATATTATTGTAATGGTCTTCAGTAATGTATGTCAACAATATTAATCACCTGAAATGATCCAGAGAAACAAAACTGCTCTCAACACAAACTTTACAACCAAAATGGAGTACATGCATATGCAGAAAAATATACTTCTCAAAGTTTGCTAAGCACCAAGTATATCCAACCACCTGTTTTATGTTTTAGTTGAAATATTGTAATGAAAAGTGTATACATTTTTTATTTAATTATATCTTTAATGATTTAAGTACAGAAATTAAGATTTTAGTTGTATTTGACATGATTTTTTAGCTTTTGAATATGATAACCATGGAAAGTGGATATTATTGGTAAAAGAGGAAATTTTTGAATTTGCCAAAAAGTTGACGGAACGAACTGGTATGGGTTCAATATCGAGTATGAGACCCATTACTGTTAATTACAGCTTGACAACGCCTTCTCATGCTCCCAATCAGGTTCCTGGTCGTCCTTTGTGGGATGCTGTTCCATTCCTGGACCAGTATGGCACCAAGCTCCTGGACACTTCTTGGCTGGACTGGACAGGCTGAATTTGCAAGCTGCAACTCATTCCAGACATGTTCGATTGGTCAGGGGATCTTGCTGGCCAGTCCATATGCTCAATCCCCTCCCCCTGTGTACTCCCCGATAGCATGGGCAACATGAGGATGGCCATTATCATCCATCAGAATGAATCTATCACCCACTGCATCTGCATACAATCTTACGTGGACATCCAGGATCTCATCAATATACCGCTGTGCAGTCAATGTACCATGTTCAAGGACACAGAGCTCTGTATGTCCATCCCTGCTGAAGCTGCCCCAGACCATGATTGACCTTCCACCATAGTGGTCATGCTCAGCAATGTTGGCTGCATGGAATCGCTCTCCTGGTCTTCTCCATACCCTAGAACGCCTATCTGTGTGGTCTAGGCAGTACCTTGACTCATTTGCAAAAAGGACAGGTCGCCAAGCTTCTCTGGACCATCCAACGTGGTCCATGGCCCATTCATATCATGCCTGGCTGTGGTTCTGGGACAGCAGAATGCGAATACATGGTCTTCTCGATCTGAGACCACATTCGGGCAACCTTGCCCGGATAGTCTGTGTTGAAACATTTACCCAGGATGCATTCTGAAGGTCACTGCGAAGCTGGGTTGCTGTGGCAAAGCAGTTCCTAAGGACCTGAATGATCAAAAATGGGCCTGAATGATCAAATGATCATACTGCTGAAAGCTTGCCCAGGCTCTGGTGATCACTGTATGGTGCACACCAAGGGCTTCACCAACCTGACGATGGGTAGCCCCTTGCTCCACCATCCCTACAGTCCGCCACATTTCTGCTTCAGACAAATGTCTTCTTACATTTGCATTTGCCATATTCAATCATTAAATCACAAGGGTTTGTGTTGAAATGAAGACTGAATACCTTACACATGCCATGTACATGTTGACAGTACATGAAAACATCATGAAAATCAAGGGGTACATGCTTTCCATGACTATCACGAAAAGTCTGCCTGACAAGAGAGCTAATGAAAACACTGGGGACCATCTCAATACATTCCTCAATCATATCCACCAAAAATATCACAGATATGTCACAAGTAAATATCACAATGATGTGTCACATATTTGGTGCTTAGAAAACTTTGAATAGTATATGATCATAACTCTGGAAAGCACTGAAGGAAAAAAAAACCTTTTTTTATTTAAATAAAATTTGTATACAGTAGGGTTAATATCTAAAGATGTCCTTTGCATTAAAAAATATACAGCAATGAGAAGTTAACCCTTTACCTAACACAGTTTTTAAAAAAAAATAAATTCAATTTCACATTTTTGGAAATCAATTCTCACAATTTTTCAATAAAACCATACAAATATGGATATCATTAGAACCGGCTTGTTGAGGCGGTTCTAATGATATCCATATTTGTATGGTTTTATCGAGACATCTGTAAGATATATTAGCCTGTGGTAGCCTTATTTTGGTCAATTTCTTGGCCGCTATGTTAAGTAAAGGGTTAAGGCACCACAATGTGCATGAAAGCTTACCTAAATAACAATTCTTACAACTAAAAAATAAGAAGTTTTGGCTAGAACTCCTATTCAAATTCCTGCAATATCCATAAAATGAAGGTTAAATATAACTGCAATGGACTTCAGAAACCCAAGTGGACAATATCAATCACATGGAAAGATACATAGAAACAAAACTCATTAACACAATCTTTTACAATTTAAAACTGAGAAAAACATTAAGATTTTGACTGAAAAAAAAAATTAAATTAAATGTTCAATGAAATCAGATAAAAAGCAGAAAAAACACCTCAGAATGTAGGCAAACAAAAAGCTGATTGCTATCTTTTTTATGAAGGACACAATAGGCAAAAGAAGTTATCTGATCCGTTCACCTGGTTTGTTAAGATTTCAAACCTTAATACCTGAAGGCCTGGTAACTCTTCACATTTTTGGAGAACACGCCAAAACAAACGTTTGTGTATGCAGTGATTTCTATCTAATCAAGACTTATATGCATGAGTAGGCACCTAGAATTGATTTATTTATTTATTCATTGATGTTTAATGACACTCTAGACAGGGAGGGTCACCTCATGTCAGACAGTTTTACAGTAATAATAATAACACTTTGGCCAGCCGCTGATTTGTCGCGGTTCTCGGACGAGAAGGCCATGGTTACCCCTGTACTCCCAACTGCCTCCCTATTCCCACGCTCCTCCTCTCCTCCCAAGACTCGGAGACGAACTGCTTGATGATATCCCTTGTCCCATTCTTCCCAATCTCTCCGATTAGCATATTAACCCTCTCCTTTCAGTCTCCCCCTAACCACATGTCCTTCATTCTCCCATCCCACTTCCCCATTATACTCCCAGTGAATCTCATTCTTTTAGACTGATACTTTGGGCATTCTAGAAGAAAGTGTTCCAGAGTCTCCACCATGTCCAAGTTACACATCTGGCACTCCCTTTCACCGTCTTTCCAAATTTTTCCCCTCAGCTCCAGGGATCGCGACCTCAGCTTGAACAACAGTGACTCCCAAAGGTGCCATCAAGGTACTCTTCAAAACCAGGCTTCTCTTTATCACACAGGCCACCCAAAGACCTCTTTGATTTGACCCCCTCTCGCCAATTACGGTTACAATCCTCCATGACCCTTTCTATGACGATTTTTTTACCCTGGTTTGCCCCAACGTCCAGGTCCGAGATCTCCAATGAGTAGTTCTCTACTAGCTCCCTCACTTGGACCATCCACCCCGTTTTGATATTTGAGTTGAAAATTCTCAGGAACATTACTTTACACCATCGGCTGTCGGGGAGATTTACCAAATAAATAAGATAACCGAGCTTCAACAGGTCTATCCTGTCCTTCATCCTCATCCACCCAAGCTCACCCCTGATTGCTTCTAGCGCTGTGGCATTACTCGACCCCGTTATCCATCGGCCTACATCGGATTTCCAAGCTCTTTACGGCCGTCTGGTTCAGGGGTACCACTTCCGTACCGTATGTTATACTTGGCAGCCCCACCATTTCCCAAATGGTTTTCCCCACGAAAACCTTATTGAAACTGTTTCTCCCTATAAGTTTCATTTGGTTAAGGATTCGCTTCCCCTTCAGAATCAATTTATTTCTGTGGTTCCGGTAGATGCCTCTTCCTGTAATGTTTATATTTACCCCCAAATTTTCGTAATTACCTGTCTCTCCCACACTGAGAAGTTTGCTGCTCCCTTCCGGAATGCAGAACTCACCCACTCTCCACCTTCGAGTGGGGTCCACTTTGCGGCCCACAGGTATAACTTTGCTCTTGCTTTCATTAAGTTTGAGTCTCCATTTGCTCCCATATTTCCCAACAATTCCCAGCATTTTCGTTAGCCCCTCTTCGCTTTCTGACACTAGAACCATATCGTCTGCAAAAAATAGCCCTGGGATCTTCAAGTCCCCAACTGCTACCCCCTCCTCGCTACGCAGGAGTTCATCTCCTAAACCTTTGATGTACAATGCAAACAGGATCGGCGAAAGGATACACCCCTGTTTTAGGCCTATCTCCATAGGCACACGTTTCGTTGTAATGTTTGCCAGGCTAAATTTACTCTGTACATCTTTATATAATGCTTTCATAATTCCAACAAACTCGTCACCCAAGCCCAGAGCCTCCAGCTTGCGCCACATACCCTCCCTCCATACTCTATCGTATGCCTTTTTAACATCCCAAAAGGCCATGAACATCTTTTTCTTTTATGCTATCGCGGATTCTATCATTTGGGATAGCGTGAAAAGATGGTCAGTGACTCTCCTTCCCTTCCTGAAGCCATTCTGGATTTCTCCCAAAAAACCCTTCTCCTCAATCACCTCCACTAATCTCCCATACAGGACTTTACAAAAGACTTTTCCAATGTTGCTGCTGACAGAGATCCCTCGATAGTTATCCAAGATGTCTTTTCCCCCCTTTTTGTGAATAAATGTCACTTTACTTTCCCTCCATTCCGTTGGGACCTCTTGTTTTTCTATGGCTAAATTGAATAGGGCAGTTAGGCTTTCCAAGAGTTCCTCTCCCCCATTTTTGATAAACTCGTTAGGAATTTCGTCCACCCCTCCCGCTTTTCCATTCCTCAATTTTGAGATCACCCTTCGCACCTCCTCAGTTTTGATTTCGCTGCACACGAAGTCCGAGAGATTTTCCTCGACCTGGTTCGGACACTCCGGTGGGTTCCCCATGCCCCATCGCTTATCGTTTACCTTTTCCCAGTGCTTGACTGGTTCTAATGTGATTTGGTCTCGCTCTTCTGTAACTCTGCCATCTACTTTAATGCTCTGTTGGTTATTCCCTTTGTTACGTTTGTTCACCCATTTCCAAAATACGCTCGAACTCGACCCCCCTGTCGTTCTTATCGTCCTAATAAGACTGCTATTTCGCACTCTCCGGTTGTAGTCTTTAATCTTGTTTACTTTATTTCGTGCTTGTTGGTATTCTTCCTTTGCTACCATGGCCTCATTGCTTTCCACCCCCTTAAGTTTTCTACTTCTCCTGTATGCAGCACATTTAGCTTTTCTAACCTTTATGGCCCTTTTCAGTTCTTCGTTCACTCTGTACCCAAGTTCCCGTGTTGGCACCCTAATCTTTCCTACACTTTCCTTCCCTGCCTCCATTAGGCTCGCAACTATGTCATCGGCCATCTTCTGGACACTACCCCCCTTGTGTACGGCTGCAAGCTTTGGTTTCAGTTTTTCTTCGAACTTCGCCCAGTCGGCATCCTTTTTGAGTTCCCAAATCTCCTTGAAGCTTCCTTTCCTTTTCACTAGGTTTTTGGCCCTCATCGTCACTGTAATCAAGTTGTGATCACTATCCAACTCCATTTTGCCCTCATCATCCACTTCTACCCTTATCACCTCCCTCCATAAATTCATATCTGTGAGAATGTAGTCAATTATTGATTTTCTGTTGTTTCTCTCCCAGGTCCATTTCCCCTTACATCTAGCGTTCCTGTTCAAAATCTTCAGACCGAGCTCATTTGTGAAGTTCAACAGCTTCCTTCCATTCCTGTTGACTTTCTTGTCCCCACCCTCTATGCCTTCTTCCTTGTCACCTATGTGTCCATTAAAGTCGCCCATCAGAATTATACCGAGCCCCCTGTTTTCTAGTTCAGTGATATTGGACCTTACTGTTGTGTATATCGAGTCATTCAGGTGGAGGAAACCAGAGTACACCGGAGAGAATCACCAAGTAGTGGTTAGTAACCATCAACTGCCCAGCATACTAACTGCACACAATTAGGGTTTGCATTGGTTGAAGACAAGTGCACCATCGACATGCAGTATGCCTTAGTACACAATACCACTGTGCCCCCACATGGGCAATCAGGATTTAGTGCCTTACCCAAGCCGTGGAAGACATCGAACCATGGATCTTTTGGTTTGAAGTCCAATGCCGCAACCACAGAGCCACCACACTCCCAGGTATCTGGAAAGAAGCCTGCAGGTTTACTCCAATCTGAATGCAGTGCACCAGTTCTAAAATAACAATGCGATCAGTCAGAATTAATTCTTTACAAATACAATTAATGTTTTACCTCGATCAAGGGAAGCCTTATTTAAAATCAATGCATCTTCTATATCATATCCACTAAAACTCATCACAGCTATTGTAGCATTCTGGCCTGCAGGAAGCTTATCGAACTGTATTAATTCTATAGTCTGCAAATGAAAAAAATTAAACCTCTGATGTAGTATTTCAGTTCAATTTTATTTCAGAGTGAAAATGTTCAGTTATTGAGAAAAAAAAACCTGTCACTAGCTATTCATGTTAGTAGAGATGGGCAATGTACCAAAAAACTGAACTGATACCGATATCATGGAGATTCGGAAAAAAAACAAACCAAATCCATCATTGAATACTGAAACTGTCTGAATTTTCATATTTTTTCTATATTCGCTACCTGTAAGGCCATGCTGAGGCATGATAGCAGTTGAAGGGTTCATTTTCATGAAAGAAGAGACTGATTTTCTTTTCAGTTTTGTTAATCCTTAAAGGCCTGGGAAATTGTCCCGAATTCCCACTAGACCACAACCTGTACATGCCTAGTGGCTTAGCAATAATTTCTAGTCAAGTCCTGACTGAATTAACAGGCAGCTAGGACTTGACTATAAATCACTGTTCAGGTATTTATCTACTGTCAGCAGAACCTCCTAATGAATGCATGTTAACAACACAGGTTCTGAGATTGTAAAATCCTGAAATAGGCCTTTGAAGGTTCAGGTGTGTTTGGAATAAGTCACAAAATTACTGTAGATATGATTCATGTTGGCAAAAGAATGCCAATGTTGAGCTCATTGGCAGTGGCATTTGTGGTGCTGTTGTAGAATGATACAAGAACAACTTTTTCTGTATTTTCTTTGTGTGAATTTCCTTTTGGTGCTATCAGTCAAGTCAGACACCAAATACCAAACCAATACTGCAGTATACCCCCTAATAATACCGAAACTTACACCAAACTTAAAATTCCAATGCCGCCCATCTCCACGTTAGGTGAAGAGTTAACAGGATTCCCAAAACAGAAAAAGAACAAAGTAATAACAAATTCACTGCAAAACAAAGCTGCAGTTGTCTTTGTCAGTATTCGCTAACTAAGGCATCACTAGAAACAACACATGCATATAATATAAGTGCAGAATACATATTTATAACGTGACAAAGAAACAAGGGCATTAGAGCCGAAACGGTTATGGGGTTTTCTTGATCGATTAATCACATGGCTTAACCTTGGTTAACCAATTAATCACTTGTCTAAATAGATATCTGAATATTTACCATACCGTTGATGATTTACAGCATGAACCCTTTACCCAACCTAACAAACAAAACTGACTAGACCTCTTTACAAAAATCTCCAATTAAATTTATTATGTTTTCAATTTTTGTCTCAAAAACATAGCTTATGACCCCTCATTTGAATGAGCTCAACGAAACAAAAAATTATAAATTAAAGTAATTTATGAATTTATTTGCAAGTATCGTCTGCTACCTGCAATGGGTAAAGGGTTAAGAATGACCATTTCTAGCTACTGATGCAGTATGATGATCATGCAAGTAAACAAGTACGTCAGCAAGTAACTTGCATGCTTTTCTCTGTCTCATATAATTGATGTGAGTCGGTGTGACAATGTTTGCCTATTTTGAAGCAAATTTGTTCCTTTCTTGACCCATATTATCCAGAAGTTCAAAAGTAACGGTTAATCAAACAATTATTTTTTGGATCAATCAAGATGTTGATCACTGATTAATTGATTAATCGGTTAACAGTTTCAGCTCTAAAGGGCATGTGACCCTAAACATAACCATCCACTTTTTACTATTTTTCAAATTCGAGGAGATGAAGACAAAAGTCAGGAGAAAGCTTCACAGAGCTTAGTGGGCATACATTGAGGATATTGCCATCCTCAATGAGCGAGATCAAGAGTACAAAATCATGAAATATTTCTGGACATATATTAAACATAAACTGATGGATCCCTCCAAGATATCATTCCTCAGATTGAACAGGTTCCTGCACACAGATCATAAGGACAAGGTCACTATGTTGAACTCACAATTCCAACTGCCTTCCTCTGAGGGCACTGCAGTTATCCAGGAAACACCTTTCAGGGAATATCATCTCCCAGGATCCTATCCAACAATAGATTTTTTCAGCATTACCCATGTTGGATCACATGAGGGTAGGCACACATCACATTTGTTTCCAAAACAATAAATAAACAATAAACACTAGTGATGAACCGATTATCAAAACTAGTTATGAACCGATTAGCCATTATTTCTCTACCAATTATGCCAATTCCGAGGAAATAGGACACAGAATAAAATCTGTTGGTCTGTTATACTACAGAATTTTGTTGAAAAATCACCAATTATGAAAGCTTAATACCACATAAGGTATCCAAGTACAAATGTTTAGTGCTGGGCAATATTAGCCAAAATAATATTTGCATTTGGGGGGGCTGGGGTGGGGGAGAAGATCGTTATTAACAATACAATCACATGATATTGTTCTCTTGTGAAGACTGTGCTTATTCTGGTAAATAGTGTTAATACGGTTTGGTGTAAGAATACAATACACTTGGCTGTATTAACCAGGAATATACTGAGCACACATACTTTGTGTCTTAATTGCATAAAAATTTTGATGTTAATGTGTGTTGTGAAGTTGTATGACACATGGTTTACATATACACATGCGACATGTCAGAATTTATTTTTAATGTTCATTTTTTAACTTGTCACCTCCCTTGATGTGTTTCTTCAGTGTTTACATTACTCTGCAATCAACATTGGAGAGAAACATCAAGGGAGGTAACTGAATTAAAAAAATGAACTTGACAAACTGAAAATGTGTTTGTGACAGTCATGCGACTTACATGTTGCGTAACAATCATCTATCATTGAAAAAAGAGTGTTTTTTTTTAGTTTTTTGTCCAATTTTAATTTCTTATTGTATTGTGATGCTTGCATCATGGAGTACTACAAACTGCTGGCTGAACACATTTTATTTATACATGTAGCCAGTGCAATGTTGTACAGCCCCATGAATGAAGGCCAGTGACTTCAATCACCCGGGAAGTGGTGGCGATCTCATACCGATTGCAGATGGTAAATTCTATAATATCTTGGCTCTGCAAATCCCTAAATATTCTGCTATGCACTACACACGTTTTTAATGGGGAAACTTTATTGAAAAAGTCAGATGTCAAAGAGATTTTTAATAGTCAGTGTTAAATATAGAATAACTGGAAATTGCCGTTTTTTAACTGCCAGTTGTCATAAGCCGATGCTCCATAACCAGCCGGTTCCGATTGCCGATTCTGATTATCGGTTCATCACTAATAAACATGTGTGGAGTGAATTAACAGCAGTTACAATCAATCACGTAATGTATTACTCACTTCCTTAAGTATACCTCAACTATGCAAAATCCTGAGTCAAAGTGTTGACATTTCTTTATTTATATCAATGCATTTCGAATGTTGAACTTTCACAATGGTAGCTCAGTTTCAATTTGCAAAGCAACGAAGACACACAACTAGATTCAGACTATTTACAGTCATATTTCAATGCGTTCTTAACCTAAATTTTTCTTTCCAACTCAGATTTACCATATAATTAATAATATTACATTTGATACTTACTATAAAAGTTAATTTTAACACAAATGATTAAGTGCGTAATATTCCAATATCTGTTATGTGATGTTATGTTGAGTTTACATCTGCAATTTTCAGACCAGGATTGTGCCTGTTAAATATTCCATGTGTGATGGAAACAAAGGAGATGTACGCCCCCTCTCACCCCACCAATATGGGGAATGCTGATCTCCTCTATTGGGATCATCATGATTACAAATGCTGGGATAAAGAAGCTACTAAACCACCTGAATTCCACACAAGGCAGCAGGACCAGGCAGCATTAGACCTTGTGTCTTAACCCTTTACCTAACATGAAAAGCAGACAACAGTTGCAAAAAAAAATTCTTGAATAACTAATTTTTTTCATTTTTTGTCTCAAAACATAGGTTATGACACCTCATTGGAACGAGCTCGTTCCAAAGAGGGGTCATAACCTATGTTTTTGAGACAAAAAATTAAAAAGTAATGAAAATTGGCGATTTTTGTGAATAGTGCTGGCTGGTTTTGGTCGTTACGTTGGGTCAAAGGGTTAAAGGAGTTGGCTACCAGCTTAGCCCCAGCCCTGGCAAGAATACACAGAAGATCCTTGTCAGAAGGAGACACATCGAGAGATTGGAGAAGAGCTAATAAACACCAATCTATAAGAAAGGGCATAAGTGCTGTGCTGCTAACTACTGTCCAGTGTCCCTAACCTGTATCCACAGTAAGCTAATGGAACATGTCATTACCAGCCAGGTCATGCAGAGACACAGTGTACTATACCCATTACAGCATGGATTCAGAAGAGGATGGTCAGGCAAATCTCAAGTGATTAAGTTTGCGGACGACTTCACCAAGAATATGGAGAAAGACAAACAAACAGAAGTCTTCATGATGGCCTTCGCCAAACCTTTTGACAAAGTTTGCTACAGCCTGTTAATCCACAACCTGGACTACCATGGACTATGGAATCCATGGTTCGGTCAAGAACTGAGTAAGCCCCTTCCTTTTTGACCAGAGAGCAAGTAGTAATAGAGGAGGGTGAGATTTCAGACAGAGTAAAAGTAGAATTGGGGGTTCCTCAAGGCTTTGTTCTCGAACTGAGCCTCTTCCTTTCTACATCGATGAAATGCCAGAGAAGTTAAAGTGCAAAGTATGGCTATATGCTGATGACACAATTGTCTATCTCACAATCACATCCAAGGCTAATGTCAAAATCCTACAAGAGGACATAAATAAGCTCACAGAGTGGGAACAATCATGGCGAATGGTGCTTCATCCAGAAAAATGACAGGTTCTATCCATAACCAGAAATAGATGGAAGATCAATCACCAGTACATGTGGGTGAGCATTTTTTTATTTTATTTTTTATTTCTGTATTTATTTCTTTGCCATCAAAAGTTTAGGCCACACAAAGCAGATCTTCTGTTTCTCAGGCTATTATTTGTAAAATTGCATGTGGGTGACCATGCGAGAGGTCCTGAGAAACAGATTTTTAATTTTTCTAGGCCTTAGACTTCAAAATTTAACATAGTTTGAAAATCATAAACATTCCAATTTAGTAATAGAAATAAATTAAATTGAATGGAAGGTTTGACATTCTTATAACAAGACGCAAAAAACTGATGTGATCTAGAATTGAAATTATTACATACCTTAGATTTAACTAATGGTGCTTGTGGATATGCCAATAAATACATCAAAGTATCAATTCTGTTTCTCTGGTTATATCCTATTGAACCTGTACAATGAAAACAGACTTTAAAAAGACATACTAACCAGTGTTTGTTTTGCATGCAATACTGGTAAAATACTGTACATGTATTATTCTCACAAAAATGCACTCAGAAAGTAGAATTCTGATGACAGTTTCTCTCACCTTATCAAAAGAAGGACAATAGATCTCATAAAACAGTATGCTGATTAAATTAAGTGCATATATACCTGTTTTTAACACAAAATCATTCACACTAGGCCTATAAAAAAAGTCTTGTTTCTCAGGCAATTTTTTCCTCAATTTTATGATGAGGAAGGGAGGCTTTTTTTCTTTATTCATAAAACAGTTCTGAAAATAGTTGGAATCAGAAATTAAATACTTACACTATTATGTGGGAAACAAATGCCTTCAGCAGTGAAAATTTCCCGTAATGTAGTTGAAAATATAACCAATTATAACTTGTTTCACAGAGCTCTATGAGCTCTGTCAAACAAGGTATAGTTGGTTAAATATTTGTCCTACAAGTGCAAAATAGTGTCATAGAAGAAATTTCCAATTGAAAAAAATGGGTGATAAAGCAGATTTTCTATGATGAGGGAATTGCCTGAGAAAAAAGAATTTTTTTAAATAGCCCTATCTCTTATTTTAGAAATTGCCCTGTTTCTACATACAATTTATATAATACATTAAATAAAAATATATTGCAATGTATCAAAAATGTACCCAATATACTGGAGCTCCTCAACTTTATAGACTTCTACAGACCTAAAAATAATCAGTATTTAACCTTTTACCCAATGCACTCCATATCAAAATTTGTTATTTTAATTATATTTTTTCAAATTTTAAAAATTTTTCCATAAATTTCAACAAAACTACATCATGTGACCCTCCACTGGAATGAGCTCAATAAGTGCATTCCAATGAGGGGTTACATGTATGGTTCTGTTGAAACTGTTCGAACTTTTTTTTCAACTGCTCAATTTGTAAATTAAGCAAATTCGTTAGGTAAAGGGTTAATCAATTACATCTTCTTTGACAGTGTTCCATGAATGGTTTGATCATATTCCTCCTAAGAAAGTTCAATACCAAATATCAGTTACCTGTGCTATTCAATTGAGGGAAAAGGTATGTTTCTTGCATGAATCAAGGACAAGTTACCCAGTCATAATATATTCCAAATTTTGTACAAATCAGCCAGTTGGTTCCAAAGATGTCAAATTTAGGCAAGGACAAAAATCTGGACTCTCCCATTAAATTAGCAAATATTGCCCCTTGAGTATCATTTGAACATCTTATTTCTACACCATAAAAGGAAGCTCAGTACCAAATGTCAAGTCACTATCAGCCAGTAAATGAGAAGATGACTTTTTTAAAAACTGTGATGTTTTTTGCTGACCCAATCTGTGTGTAGAACAGCACATTGATGTCAAAAACAAATGTCCCCTTCTCAGTCAACATTGACATGAAGTTTCATTGGAAATTGGTCAGTGATTTGGAAGAAGACTCAGACACCAGCCTTTACAATGCAATGACAAGACACCATACGTCAAATAGCTGAAAGAGATCAGTATAGCTCATCCTGACTTGCAGACTGTCAGTAAGTTTATCATCAAGCAGCCTCATAAAATTTTGTCTCACCTGATATGTCTCCGGGGAGTTCCATGAATGCACATTCAAAATTGAATCTATGTCACACTTGTTACCCACCCTGCATCATCAATAGAACTGTTTCACAATGCTGCATTCCAACAAATCAGGCCTAAATAAGAGACTTCATTCAGAGTCAATTTCAAAGTGGCAGTGTTCATTTTTGGGAACGAAAAATCATATCTTTTCTATTTTTATTTTTTAGCTTTGATACAATGCAAAATCAATTAGAATACTTTTTCCAACAAGGAATAATTATGACATGTTCGCAATATCAATGTGATGCATCACAGTCTTCTGTTCTTATTTATTTATTTATTTATTTATTTATTTATTTATTTATTTATTCATTTGTGTTTCAGGTCACATACTTATGCACAACAGCTAATCGTGACCATGACAGTTTTACAGGTGAAGGAAGGCGGAGTACCCAGAAAGAACCACCGAGCATGACGAGCAACTGTCAGCTCAACATTCTAACTCTGTTCAAGCTCCGCTCAAGCAGGGTTACAGCGCTTGAAGACATGTGCACCATCGACGTGCAGTACGCCTTAGTGCACAGCGTCATCGTGTCCCCATGTAGGCAACCGGGAGAGAGTGCCTTGCCCAAGGACACAACGCAGGTCATCCCGGACGGGGATCGAACTCGGGACCTCTAGCATAGAAGTCCAACAGTCTACCACTGAGCCACCATGCTCCCCTTCTCTTCTATTCTTACAAGGAAGTCTATTTTGCAGGTAATCAAACTTTGTTAAGAGATCAAAAACAACTAAAATATGTATTATGTGAAAAATAAAATACAAAATTTGTGTTCACCTCAATTTATAAAACTTGACCCAATTTTCCATTTTGCCTATATGTATTCTATCAAACAAGATTGATTGATGCATTCAAGGAATGAAAGGTTTAATTTTTCATCACAGTTTACAAATTTAACCAAATTCTAGTTAACCGAATAGTCTGATTTATTATTAACAAGAGGATTTAGATGACAATAATTTGGTGAACCCTTAAAGACCTATTGCCTTCTTTTACAACCTCAGAACAGATGTCCTTAACATACCATCATGAGGAGATCCTGCTGTGAATAGATAAATTACCTAGGCAGTGGTTTATAGTCAAGTGTTGGCTGCCTTAACAGGCAGCCAATACTTGACTAGAAATCACTGCTTAGTCATTGAACATATATTGAGTGTGGGCTAATGGGAATTCAGTACTCAAAGGTTAACTTCTGTTAATAAGGTTCCAGTGTGTATCAAGGGGAAGATATATTTGATTAGATGGGTGACACATGATGATGCAACCCTCCCTATACACTTAAAAATTGGTAAAAAGGCTAGTAATATTCCATGCATACTTACCCATGGCTTGTTTACCCATAGCACACTGGTATGTGTTTCTGGGAGACTGGTTGTGATGTGGATACGGTATCAGACCAGCACACACACCCAGTATTGTAAATGGTTCAATCTCCAAGTGCGTGGTGTCTCTGTAAAAAATTACAAGGAGAAAATAACCTTTCAAATCTGATTCTGACATAAAATAGTTGCTGCTGAAAAATTTCAAATGTAAAAAAGACCCTGACAAATCTGTCTGGCAATCGCTTCTTAATCAATCCCAATCAAGCAAAAAAATACACACAAAGTGGATGCTTAGTAACTTAACATCAAGAAACCTGGAGCTGAATCTACAGTCCCATTGTGTAATATAGTGGAACCCTGTTAACTGAATAGCCACATTGGTAGTGAAAATTATTCAATGAGGCCCCACAAAGTAGATCTTTGGTTTCTCAGGCCATTTTTTGTAACATTGCATGCATGCAGGTGGGCGGTCGGGCAGACGGGCCAGGTAACATTTTTTTATTTGAGTTTTTATTTTTGTAATTATTTCTTTGCCATCAAAGGTTTATGTTCTTGGTTTGTTTTAGGTTTCATAATCTACAGAAAAGCATGGGTGGTGGTGTATTTCGCCCCTTAGGGTGCAAAAAGGGTTTGCAATGCTAAAGAATTGCAAAGCCTTGTTGCACTCAAGGTACAAATTTATCCATTTTCTTAATTTGGGTAAAATATCATACATAAACCATTTATTTATTTTTTTAAAGTTTGCACTGGTTATAAAATGAGAGCATTCGGCAGCTAAAAAGACCATGTGCGAGGGCCTGAGAAACAGATTTTCAACTTTTTTGGGTCCTAACTGGGGTATTCAATAACAGGGATATGATCACCTTCTTGTATTCAAGAGATAAACTGAGCATTTATTCTATTATATATTAGAGCGCTGTCAAACAAGATATAATCGATTACATGCCTGCAAAGAGGTCTACAAACAAGGGGAATTTGGTGACTGTCAGGGTAATTTCTCGATCCATTACAGGATTTTTTATTCAATTAACGTATATAACCTATATGCTATTCACAAGTCAAATTTGTACTGAGGGCATCACAACACGATGGGGCAGATATGTGAGATTTATGATCACTGTAGAGCTTGGCCATACTCGGAGAGGACAGTCAGGCTTTTGAGTGAACATACGTCTCTCCAACTCACGGTGTTGTGGTTGTGTTGGGACAGATTCGTCATCTTAAGGTGTCAGTGACTTGGTATTTAAAAATATAACCGAAGGGTATCATCTGAATATAATTTAATGAAAATAAACACTTTTATGTACTCACATGTACGCATCAAGAACAATCCATGAAAATATATACACAACACAAAACAAATCACAAATGAATTTTCCCCATCCCGAAAGTTTGAGCTCTTTCCGGGGTACCCCACGTTCAATGCTGCCACCTGGTTGTTTCTTGTTGTTCCTCAGCTCCTGGTGGTCCTGTCACATCCCATGCATTTGTACATGTAACATATAGTTTATTTATAGTCGCTTCCACCTTTAAGTATGCTCAGTTTGTCCATCAACTCCTCTAACCAACTCAATCTCTCTCACTTTACATGTGTGATAACCTATTGTTACTCCACTTTACAGTTTTTAAACCACTCTTTGTCTAACGTTTAAACTAATAATGTTCATGCATGCGGTTTGCCTGGCTTCCACTAAGCTCACTCCAAGCTCCTAGCTTAAGTCAAATGTTCGAGCTCTCGATAGCTCCAATTAAGTCAATTGTGCAAGCTCTCGATAGCTCCCTCCAATTAAGTAACATGTTCAAGCTCTTGATAGCTCCCTCCAACTAACTTTACTTCACATTGTACGTTAAACTTTGCTTATGGCTCTCAAAGCCCTCTAGCACCACTTGACCTAATAACTTCTCGCGTATTCTAAACTATAGGTTGGACCAACTAATCCCACAACTCATTAGCACGTTTATAGCCAAACAAGCCAAGACCAATACCGGGTCTGGACCTGTGTCGCTGCATGCAACTGATTACAGAGATGAACCGACTTCAAAGTATCGGCAAACAGGAAGTGGCTGCATGGCAGATCTGAAAATTAGATACACGATACAACTCATCATTATGAAGCAGCAGACCAAATATAAAATCATTCCCTTTCTTAGAAGCCAAGAAAACTTTGACGGAAGAAGTGTTTCGGATGGTCTGACGGACGGACGGATGGACAGACTGACGGACGGAGTCGAGCGGTTACTAGACCTGCACTGCCGCTGGCGGCGCAGGTAAAAACTGCTACCGGGCTGGAGTTTGACCCTTAAGATCAACACCAGCTTTTTCAAATCTTGCTAGTCTTTTTATATTATCAAGGAATACCCCAGGGGAATTTGAGCGGTATCTCCTTGAAGCCCTCGGTATTGATTTATAGAGACCTTTGACTCTATTGAGTTTGCAGGTGGTGAGACAGCATCATGCTGTGTTACTGTTCGTTCTCAGCGAGGTTGATTATCTTTGCCTGTCTGCCTATCTGCAGGATAAAAATAATTACATGTTCACCTGTTTTCATGCATAATGTTGATGTCCGATTAATTAAGAAACTAACAGCTGGCTTCTGCTAAGCCCCCCCCCCCCCCCCCCCCCACCCCCTTCCAAAATAATGGTTTGGTTCCGGTTACCCAATCCTAACGATTTTTTTTATTGAAATTGATAAAGAAACAGAAAAAAAACACACAAATGCCAACTTTTACAACAACACAAATAGTGCTGGGTGGTTTTAGGAATACCGATTTATATAAATAATCAGTACCATGTTCAAAACTGTCATTGGCAAATTAGTAGTGTGCACACAAGTGTTTGATTTAAGACTGACGCAAGGTACATGGCTTTCAAATTAACAAAAGCATGTCATTTGTGCTTCCCCTACCAAGATAAATACGATGATACTTAACCAGACCATTACCACAATCACTTAAAATGTCAGTTTATTTCATGTGCTGAGGTGAGCTAATTTTACCACTTCCTGTCATAAAATGAGACTTGCGAACGCACACTTCACTTCAGAATCTGAGGGCAGCTGATCATAATGTTATCAAGACACCTCAGAGTCCGTTTCATTTTGAAGTTGCGGAATTATACCCGAAATGTCCGCTGCAATCGCGAATAAGGAATCTGCTGATAAACTGCCATTTTGGGTGTAATTCAGACTCACCAGAATATCAAAGTAGTATATTTCAGTCACAACTGTTGGAAGAAGCTAAAAATTAACTCAAGCACAAATTCAAAGTTAAAAAATGAAAAAAAATAAAAAATAAAAAAATATCCCGACCTACCAACCCTATTTTTTTCTGCTATGTAACCGGAACCAAATCATTAATTTTTTTTTGCCTAACAGCAGATCAACGAATATTTTATTTTGCATAATATACATGGTACCAATTCGAGTTGATCTTGACAGAGAGTATGATAAATGGTTTTGAGTTTAGAAATAATACTGAATTAACCAAGTTATTCAATTAAGAGATATCTCGTCAGTGAATTCCACTGTACAACATGTCCTTTGGGGCTGATGGTCCAGGTAATAGTGAGCAGGGAGCGTCATAAATCTAAGCAATTGTTTCTAGTTTAGTGTTATGTGCCTATCAGAAACACCAACTAGGTCATAAATTTTGAGCAGTATGTGATGTTTAACCCTCTGAACACAGATGTTGAAATATCAAAATTTTAAGAGTCAAATTTATGCACAAATGTAACTTGGAATTTAACACATTCAATCTTGTTTGGCAGAGCTCAAATTGGCCCTGTTTCTCATGTGGAGAATTTGTTTTATCAAATGAATAGTAAATTCACCTAATTTCAAACACCTCTGGTGCCCCCAAAATCAGTCGAGCATAAGACTTGTACAAACTTTAATTAAGTCACAGTAATGCTATAAAAAACTGAGTCAAAAAAAAAAGTATAATAAACTTTGAGGAGCAATTGTTTCAGTATTATGAACTTTAATCCCAAACAAATTATTGTAAATGCATATTTCGAGTCCAGCTGTATGGATTTGCATAATTTCATGTTCTTACTGTTGCCAGCATCATGTCAGAACGTTGCAATTCGGACATAGGGTGAAATGAAAAGTTCACACATGCAGTCAATAGCATGCATGTCCACCGTTTGCCTCTTGGATGGCAAGACATCGACGGCGCATGGACCTGATAAGTCTCTGGATGTCACCCTGTGGTATTGCATTCCACTCCTGCCTTAGAACATTACGTAAATCGCCTAACGTCTCAAGATCATGAAGTCGTACCCAATAGGTCCAGTTGATCCCAAAGATGCTCGATGGGTGACACATCTGGCGAAAGTGGGGGCCAAGGAAGTTTGATGCTCTGCTCCTAAAGAAAGTCACGACAGATACGTGACATCGGGCATTGTTTTGCTGGAATAACTGCAATCTGACGTTAAAGCACAATGGGACAACAGCGTTAAGAATTTCGTTCCTATATCGCTGTCCATTCAGATTATCATCAATGAAGATCAACTGCGTTCGATGGTGCAAGGAAATTCCTGTCCAAATCATTACACTACCCCTACCAAAACTGTCGCATTCCCACATGCAAGCATCAGAAAACTGTTCTCCTCGTCGGAGATACACTCTTGTCATACCATCAGCGTGTCGCAGACAAAATCGTGACATCACTAAAAAGAACTGTGCGCCAACGCTGCTGAGTCCAGAGAACATGCTGATGTACCCTTTCCATTCTGATGGTACGATGATGTTGGGTAAGGATTGGTCCATGGTATGAACGCCTACTGCGGATGCCATGTTCACCCAGTCTGTTGTGGACAGTTTGTGCACTGATTCTATTGTTAGTTCTACCAGGAGTAATTGCTGATGTCCTTGTCGCCGGAAGGAAGCGATCCCGTGAGACGTCCTGATGTGTCGGTCTTTTGCAGGGGTCGTAACTTTTGGTCAGTCGTGGTCAGTCGGAAGTAGATCCAGTGGTTCTATACCTTCCAATGAAATGGTAAATAGTGGCCACAGTGACTCCAAACTCAGCAGCGATCTCATCTGGAGGTATCCCAGCCTCATGCATACCAATGGCATGTAACCTCTGATTTACGGTTAACCTTGGCATTTTTTAAAATGTCGGAAGACAAAAACTAGCGTGTTTTCTCAATAACCCAGGCTCTCTAGCACAATATTACAAAAAGAAAATCGTCGGTCACCCATTCAATTTGACATTCTCGGGTAGCAAATATGAAGCCCAAATATGAACTTGATTTGAACAAACTTGAATCAGCCACCCCGATCCCCCCACACCCTCAAGGATGCTAAATTCTGATTGGTGGATCTTTAGAAGATGTTTCTATAATTTTACTCATATTACATTAAGTTAAAATTCAGGTTCCCATAAGAGCCCATTGGACCTCAACTAACCCCAGCCACCCCATGGGGCAAACTGGGAGTTTTTTGGTTTCATACAATTACTCAAAATCCTTCAAAACCTATTTTAAAGCGAATATTTATTTTCTCCAAATGGACTCAACAACCCCGACCCCCATCCCAGGGGCATTATGCAGCCTAGTGGGCCCCATCTGAACAAATATTAATCTACACAGCCCACATATACATCTGCCTAAATTTGATCAAATAAGCCCTGTTTCTCATGGACAGAATTCATTTAATCAAATGAATAGTAAATTCTCCATAGAGTCTTATATTAAATTTCAAATCCCTCTGGGTGGGAGTATGGTGGCTCACTGGTTCAAGCATTGGACTTTAAACCAAAAGGTCCATGGTTCAATCCCCACCAGGGGTAACTGCGTAGAGTCCTTGGGCAAGGTACCTAATCCTGATTGTCCATGTGGTGGCTGTGTACTAAGGGGTACTGTAAATTGCTGGTGCACTTGTCTTCAAGTAATGCTAACCCTGCTTGTGTTGAGTTAATATGTTGGGGAGTCTGTTGCTCGCCGATGTTCGGTGGTTCTCTCTGGGTACTCCGGCTTCCTCCATCCATAAAACTGTCTGACACGAGATCCTGACTGTCAAAAGTGTCATTAACAGGTTGAGTGCTGGATACTCACATTTGGGCTTTATTCTGAAGTGCAGTACTGCAACTATACGGCTTCATATTCTGTGAATTTGCTTCATATTATCTCTTAAGTAACATTATTTACTCTGCATAGATTTGCCTTGTTACAATTTATGGGAGAGTGCCTTGGCACTCTCCCATAAATTGTAAAAAAGCAAAGACATGTGAACAAATTTTGGTGACCAAATATACTTTAGTGCTCTATCAATTAAACCGCAATAAATAAATCCCTATGATGCCCCCAAATCAGTCAAGCATAACACTAGAACAAACTTTATTCAAAGAGTCACAATAATGCTATATACCAATTATCAAAAACATTCAGCTTGGTGGATCTGATGAAGAATATTTCTCATATTGCTTTAAGTTAAAATTTGGGCTTCCATAAGCCCAAATATGAACTTATTTGAACAAACTTGAAATCTTCATTTTTCTCTACAATCAATCAGTAGAACAGTAAATTTTCATCGTATGTGCTGGTCTTTATTTCGATGCCATCATGTGTGGTACAGTGGAAGAAAAATCATCAAGTGGTGTAGGGTGGTATAGGAAATCATCAAGAATCATGTCTGGGCCAAATATCTTCCAACTCTAAGAGCGATTTTCTAACCCTACCTACACACCACTCACGGATAATAATAATTGTGGAAGGTGAATAAAGAACTCACTTTGTTATGCTCTGTTCAGAGAGTGCTATCATACAATCATTCTCTTCATTCACATCCAAGTATTCCACTAAACCTTCCTTCAAAAAATCTTCAAAATTTCTGAAAAACAGTTGAAAATAATATATTATATTAATATTCTAAAAATTTGAAGCATTTAAGAAAAGCAGATTTCAATGAAATGTCAAAGGAAGGAGACAGTTGACTTACTGCATGCTGCCAGTTGATAGTCTCTCGGGACAGCAATACACATCACTACAAGAGGTCTCTAAGCCTAGATGCTCCACCAAGGGTCACTGCTTTGAGGGGAAGCTAAATACAAGACAAGGATCCAAATGTTACTACCTGCGACCTTGATGATATGACAATGAGCTAAGTTCATGACACACCGTTGAGTCTTGAGCAATAATTGTACCATGTATGAATAAGGTCTGTCAATAATACCAGGGTTCTATAGACACGGGCTGTATAACAATATCAAAGTTCTGCCTATGAACTTGACCTTCATATGACCTTGGATTAAAGTCTCAACACAGCTTTGGATATGAGCAATAATTGTACCAAGTGTGAATGAGATCTGTCAATCATATCCAGTTATATGGACTGGACAAAAGTTACAATGATATGTCAAAGTTTTGCTGTCTGTGACCTTGACCTTGATATGACCTTGGGTCAAAGTCGGGACACACATTTGAGTCATGAGCAATAATTGTACCAAGAATGAATAAGATCTGTCAATTATACCAAGTTATAAGGACCAGACAAGGGCTGAAAAACAATATCACAGTTTTGCTGTCTGTGATCTTGAGCTTGATATGACTTTGGTTCAAAGTTGCAACACACCTTTTAGTCATGAGCAATACTTGTACCAAGGATGAATAAGATCTGCCAATCATACCAAGTTATATGAACCAGACATGGGCTGTTTAACAATATCATACTTTTGCTGACTATGACCTTGACACTGATGATATGACCTTGGATCAAAGTCAGGACACATCTTTGAGTCATGGGCAATAATTGTACCAAGTATGAGCAAGATTTGCCAATCATACCAAGTTATATGGACCGGACAAAGTGACAGTGAAATGTCAAAGTTTTTCTAAGTGTAACCTTATCATAGGCCTGTGACCTTGACTTTGAGGGACACATACCATATTATAATTTGCAACACACTGTCTTTTTATATTACATATTGTATAAAGTTTCGTAAAAAAATATTCAGTAGGTAAGAAATTCTGGCCCAGACAAACAAAAATGTTGACGAAGGATAGACAACTTTGTATTTGAAAAGCTCTGCTGCCATTTTGTCAGGGGGAGCTAACAATGGGTGTAATCGTGCTTCTGGCTAACAAAATTTATCCTTCTAATTTGGATCAATCATTTCATGAATGATTTCTTGCCTTCACCTGCTTCAATTTTCCATTGAATCCAGTCTTGACTACATCACAGCATCCATCACTCAATCTCAATAATTTTTTGAAAAATATTTTAATTGGTTAAGGGTTAAACACTCAAGCACTAGTAATTTAATCTCAGCACATGGATGTCCAAATTGAAATTTCAAACCACAAGTTTTTCCCATAATGCATCTAGACAGTTAAGAGCTCTGTCAAACAAGATTAAATTGGTTAAATTTCTAGATTCATTATTGGAAAAACAAGCTGCTTGAAAATTTGACATCAGTAAGTAATGGTTTGTTTAATTAGCAAACGGTGAAATAATAACCTTAGACACTAACATACTGCATTACTTATATGCTTACCTACTCAGGTATGGGCATATAATTGTTAAGCTGAACAATAACATTAGCTTGATAGGTATTTCCCTTATATTTGTGGTGATCACAGCCAGCACATGTGTAAATTATGAACGTAAATTACTGAAAACTGAAACCAGAGGCTCAAGTGAGCCTAAAACGCTCACCTGGCTCAAGTTGTCAAAAGAGATGAGTGTAACAGTAAGTGATCAGCAGCAAGAGCAATTTTTTTTTATTTGCTATGGCACAACCAAAAGGCAACTTTTTGGCCATTCCTTTCTGCTGGTCCTAGGAAAGTTTTCTAGCAAACTCTGTCTGTGAATTTTGCTTTGTTTTCAACTAATGTGGTTCTCCCACCCCCCCCCCCCCCCCCCCCCCATCCAAACCAAAAAAAAATACAACTTACGACTTACTGAGTTTCTTTGAAAAAAGTGAATCTGCATCAATTAAGTAAGTTCCAAACAAGAAATCTAAGCATTATTGCAATTGGCTTATAAAAAGAGGATTTTTAAAAGCATATCAGGCTTATGGAGCATTAACCCCACTCTAAGGGATATAGTAATTTGGAGGGAAATACAGAACAGTAAATTCCACCAGCCTGAAGATGGCAGCAGCTTCATTTGAACAAAGGAGAAAAGGTTTACTCCAAATATGGTCTGTGCCATAAATGAATGAATTTGGCACAGTGGTTTTAAAGAATAAGAAAGATTTCAAACTAGAGAAACAGAATTTTACTGCCACCAGTAAATTCAAGTCTGTGTGAAAATGGTTAAAGCATCAAAAATAAACAAAACAGAAAGAGAATTTATGGAGGCTTATTTTGGGGGGTAAAATATTTTTAAAGAAATCAGAAATAGGTTTTCATTAACAGTATTACATGAAATAAAATCTTGGGAACCCACATTGAAGCCTTGAGAGGGTTAAATTAAAGATATTCATACAGGAATTAGAGAATTTTTTTTCAAGAAACCAGAAAAAAACATATGTGCACAACATTGAAAAGGTTTGATCAAGGCATCAATAAAATCTTTGAAAGCCATACTGAAGTCTTGAGAGGGTTAAATTAAAGCATTTCCTAGAAACCAGAAAAAAACATATATGTGCACATATTTAAAAGGGTTCAACATAAAATAAAAACTTTGGAAAACACAATGAAGTCATGAGAGGGTTAAATTAGATATTCATACAGGAATCAGATCAATGTTTTCCAAGGAACCAGAAAAAACATATATGTGCACAGCATTGAAAGTGTTTGATCATGGCATCAATCAAATTTTTGGAACCCACATTGCAGTCTTGAGATGGTTAAATTAAAGATATGTATACAGGAATCAGATAAATGTTTCCAGGAAACCAGAATAAAAACAGATATGTGCACAGTAGTGAAAGGGTTATCATGAAATAAAATCTCTGAAAAACACACTGAAGTCATGAGAGGGTTAAATTAAAGATATTCATACAGGAATCAGATCAATTTTTTTCCAAGGAACCATATACAGCATTGAAAGGGTTTGTCCATGGCATCAATAAAATCTTTGCAACCCACATTGCAGTCTTGAGAGGGTTAAATTAAAGACATGCATACAGGAATCAGATAAATGTTTCCAGAGTTTAAAGGGTTCAGCATGAAATAAAATCTTTGGAAAACACACTAAAGTCATTTCTGGAATTAAAGATGTGCATACAGGAATCAGATAAATGTTTCCAAGAAACTAGAAAAAAAACATATATGCACAGCAGTGAGAGTTCATCATGAAATAAAATCTTTGGAAAAAACACAGTGAAGTCATGAGAGTGTTAAATTAAAGATATTCATGCAGGAATCAGATCATTTTTTTTTTCCAAGGGACCATATACAGCATTGAAAGGGTTTGTTCATGGCATCAATAAAATCTTTGGAATCCACATTGCAGTCTTGAGAGGGTTAAATTAAAGGCATGCATACAGGAATCAGATGCTTCCAGGATTGAAAGGGTTCATATTCAACATGAAATAAAATCTTTACAAAACAAACTGTAAGTCCACAAAATTTTCAGATTGTAATAACAAGATAAGCTAACAGCATTGTTGAATTAAGAACAATATGTTATTCCAGCTGTCAGTTAAGGTTGTCAGTGAATGAACATTTTCCTCAAGGATAAACTACTGTAAAAATTCTGACTTATCATTTTTTCAATACCCTCTACCGAGCACCCTGATTGAACTGGTGGCAATTTTTTTTAACCAATCCCTTCTTCCGATCCTAAGGACACTTCATACCAAATAACAGTTCTCTGTTCCTTGTGGTTTGGGATATATGGGCTTTTGAATTTTTTTCTGTTTTTAGCCCCTGGGGTTGACACAAGGCTCAGAAAATTTGGGCAGGGGGGAGGGGGGCATCAGTCAATTACTTAGGACTCACTTATACTACATGCCAAATTTGGTTGAAATAGGCCCTCCAGTTCTTGAAATAGAAATTTTTGGCAGAGTCCAAAATGAATATGCCCCCACAGAGAGCACAGATATTGACATATCAACTTCTCTTGAACAAACTTTAATCTTCTACACCAAAGGATATTCCATACCAAATATCAAGGCATTCCCTCTGATGGTTCATGAGAAGAAGATTTTTAAAGGTTTTTAAGCTTTTGGCGCATAATCCAGAGTCTGAAAATGGCAGCTGCTTCATTTAAACAAAATAGAAAGGGTATACTCCATAGATGGTTTCTGCAATATATGTTTCAATTTGGGTTGTGGTTGAAAGAAAATGTCAAGTTTGCAAAAAGTTAACGGATTACAGATGCCGGATAAAAGTGATGGCAATAGCTCCCACTGACTTGCAGTCAGGTGAGCTGAAAAGGGTTAACATCAATCAAATCATGATGCATAATTCTTGATCTGATGCAAAATGAATTCCCCAAGCTTGTGCTACATCTGTACTGCTTTTATATCTACCAAACAAAACTGAATAAAATTAAGGAATCAGTTTTATTTTATTTTCATTCGTTTTTCTAACCCAAAAACAAATCCCACTCACACTCGCCAAAAATGGTATTCCACTCCCAGCATCATATTCCACTCTCAGCGATGACAAGACTTCTTTTTTTTGGCCATGTTTTGCAAGTTGCCACAGAATCAATTATAAAGGGTTTATGCTGGTTATGGGAAAACGAATAAGGAGAAAATAAATACAAAAGTTCTCTGCTCAGATTTGAATACAATTTTATCCTCTCAACTGTCCCCACAGATTTTTTCACTTTGCCAACACCTTCTGAAATAATTCTCTCTGCGAACCCCACTCGAGGATAAAAATCGTACTCGAATCCGAGCAGTGAATTATCGTCTATGTACATTTCGTATTCCCAAAACACAAAATGGGTAAAATTTTAAACAATAGATTAGATGAACTAAAGTGTCCTTCAATTGTATTTTGATATTTACAACAATGTTTTGCACAATATACTAATCATTATGGCTGATATCTATAATTATTACTGGTTTACCTTACTCCTTGAGTTAATTCTTGGATATGCTTTGTGGTTACAAGTGGAACACCATTCTTCACAATTATATTGGGCCTGTAATGTGAAAAGCATACACCATTTACAAAATGAAAGTGTCAATGACACTGTACCTTATCTTAACTTAAAGCAGAATTTATGAGATTTAATGTCATAATTACCTCACTAATGTTGCATTTAAGTAAATGTGTCATAATTATTGACTTTTTTGTTCTCAGAAGAGAAAACAAGAGGCTCCATAGAGCCTGAAGCACTAACCTGACCAAAGTTGTTTAAAGAAGGATTAAATAAGCATCTATGGCTAGTTAACACCACAGAGGAATGAAGTCATTTTTAGCATTGTTGGATGATTTTTTTTCCGTTATTGAGACACTACCACAGAAATAATGTCCCAGATTTCCAGTAATGCAAAACTAGGGAGTTCAAATATCAACCTAGGGACTTAACTTGAAAAAAAGTTAATCAGACCTCTCTCCGTCCACCCCCAGAATACTCTATACCAAATATCAATAGATTCAGAGTTGTGGATCTGAAGAAGATTTTTAAAGATTATTAATCATATTTCATAAGTTAAAAATTTGAACAAACTTGAATCTGAGTCTGGCATGGGTACTGTAAATCAAATATGGTGGTTCTCAAGAAGATTTTAAAGAATATTTCTTTTTTGCACCAAGTTAAAGTTAGAGCTCCCATACGGAACACAACTATTAACACAGGGACTTTATTTGAACAAACTCAAAACTGTTTCCCCCACCCCCTCCCCCAAAGGATGTTGTATACCAAATATCACAAGATTCTGATTGGTGGTTCTTGAGAAGAAGGTTTTAAGAATATTCCCAAAATAGCACTGAGTTAAAATGTGCCCCTGCCCCCCTTGCCCTCCCCCCCCCCCCACCACCAACCCTATAGGGAACAAAATTATCCACCCAGAGATGTTATTTGAACAAATTTAATTTGACCCCTCTAAAGATACCGTATACCAAATATCAAATGATTCTGACTGGTGAAGAAGCAGCAGATTTTTTTATGATTATTCCTCATACTGGACTATGCTAAAATTCAGGCTCCAATAGGGAGCCCAAACCCAGAGACTTGATTAAAAAAAAAATTGAATCTGACTCCCTTAAGGATAGTGAAAACCATATATCAGAAAATTCTGATTGGAGGTGCATGAGAAAAAGATTTTAAAGAATATTCCTAATATTGGACTATTCCTAATATTGGACAAAGTTAAAATTTGGGCTCCAATAGGGAATCCAAAGATTAATGGAGGGACTTGAATAGAATTCACTTGAATCTGACCCCTATGAGGATGCTGTATACCAAACATCAAAAGATTCTGACTGGTGGATGAAGAAAAAGATTTTTAAAGATTATTCCCCATATTGCACTTAGTTAAAATTCAGGCCCACATAGGAAGCCCAAATATTAAATGAGGGACTTGATTTGAACAAACTTGAATCTGACCCTCGTAACAATGATGGATACCAAATATTAAAAGATTCTGAATGGTGGTTCTGAAGAAGAAGATTTTTAAAGATTATTTCCAATATTGCCCTAAGTTAAAAATTTGGGCTCATGTATTGAGCCCAAATATCACTGAAGGGGTTAATTTTAACAAATTAGTATCTGACTCCCTTTATGGATGTTGTATACCAAATATCAAAACATTCTGATCAGTGATTCTAGGGAAGAACATTTTTTTAATTTTCACAAACACACTGATTGAGTATTTTTTAATGCCCTCTGCAGAACACCCTGACACAACTGATGGAAATTTTTATATACCATTCCATTCTACGGGTTCTTAGGATACTTCATACTAAATAACAGTTCTCTGTTCCATGCGGTTTGAAAATATTTATATTTCTAGCTCCTGGGGGTTCCCACAGGGACACAAAAAATTTTTTTTGTGTGCATGAATCAAGTACTTATGACGCAATAATACCATACATCAAATTTGGTTCAAATCAGATCATCAGTTCAGAAAATAGATATTTTGGGCTGGGCCAAAAAATCTTGCCCTTCCCATTACAAAGGCAAATATTGCTCCACAAACTTTGTTTGCAATGAAAGTGTCAATGACACTGTAGCTTAACTTGACTGTGTGTAGTGTTTGATGAAAATGATAATGTTCAATGAAAGGATTATGAAATGAGACAAGAATTGTGATAATTGGGAATATGTTAATTTCTGTTCTCTGTATGCTATGTTTTCAATTAGAATATTTTGAGGACTCGACTGTACTAAAGAACTGAGGCCTGGATTAATGTGGCCCTCACAGTTTATGTATGTCAACCAAAGTTAACAAGTTACAGTGAAATAATTCCAAAATGAGTCATCCTACCAAGTTACAATGAAATCCTCTCATAAATGTAACTCATAGACTTTGCTAAAAGAATCTTGGCCATGTTGACAGTACGGCAGTGACGGTTGACCAATCATGACCAAAATAGGAGGGTCTCATCTAGATATCATATCAAGTTATCCAACCAAGTTACAATGAAATTCCTTCATAAAAGCAACCTGCAGACAGTGCGAAAAGGAATCTAGGTCACATGATCAAGCAGCGGTAATGGCTGACCGATCATGACCAAAATAGGACAGCCTCATTTAGACATCATACAGAGTTATCGTTCCAAGTTACAATGAAATCATTTCATAAATATGAACTGTAGCTAGGTCACATGCCTGAGCAGCCATCACAGTTGACCAATCACGACCAAAATAGGATGTTCTCATCTAGACATTATACTGTCATCCTACAAATTTGCAATGAAATCCCTTCATAAATGCAAGCTTAGACTGTGCTAAAGGAATCTAGGTTTCGTGCGCCTGCAGCTGTCATTGTTGACTGAACCCGACCAAAACAGGAAGTTCTCATCTAGCCATCATACAACCTAGCAAGTTACAATAAAATCCCTTCATAAATACAACCTGTAGACAGTGCTAAAGGTTTCTGGGTTTCGGGCACGCGCAGCCATCACAGTTGACCAAAAGGGGATGTTCTCATCTAGATATTATGAGTCATCCTCCCAAGTTGCAATGAAATCCCTTCATAAATAGGACCTGTAGACTGTGCTAAAGGTTTTTGGGTTCAGTCTCGCGTAGCCGTCATGGTTGTCCGATCACGACTAAAATGGGAAGTTCTCATCTAGACTTTCAGTCAGGTGAGCTAATAAACTGCAGTCTTTCGGCCATACTGAAGAAATCCATGATGGCCCCTGGAGGCTATTGTAGGCAGCCAACAATGAATTTAGTAAGATGTTTTCATTTTGGTATGAACCTGAACATGCACACAAAAGTTCATGATTGGAAAAGGATTGTCAGCTGCAGCCAGTGCTGAATGAATTGAGGACAGTGTTCTGAAGAAATCCAAGATACCATGACAGCTATTATGGGTGGTCAACAGACCTGTTAACTCTCCCGGTTTGAGGCACCAACTCACGCTCTCACGGTCACATCCTATTTTCTCCCGATTTGACACTTTTCAAAATAGTTGTCCTGTTCTATTTTGAAAATTAAACAAGTTGGTCACGATATATAAATTTATAACGCAGAAAACTTGTTGGAAACGATAATTTATCAAAGATACACATTGAGTTTTACCAATGAGTTCCGAGAATTCCCATGTTGTTGATGGAAAAGTCATGGAAATCGAAAGTAGCTTTTTGAAAACTAGTGTATTATAGTCTGTTTTTAAAGACATTTTCGTAAAGCCATGCTGGACTGGGACATTTTGTCCCAAGGTTTTTGGAGCAAGGAAGAGATCCCAATTATTATTATTACCTAATGTGATCCCTACAAAAATAGCTGCTCAAAAATAAATATGAATTAGTACCCCCTCCCCGAGTTGTAATATCCAGTTTGATCCATGCTACATGAAAGACTGTTTCGAAAAAAAAAAAACAAGGGAGAGCCATATTGTTTACAACAATGGGGACACATTATGTGCTCCAGGGCAGTCAAATTAAATATAGTTTGTGTTTTTATCAAATGCATTGTATGCCAAATATATTCTCATATATATATGGTTACGTGAAATTAAAATTATATAAACCCGAAATATAAATTAAATAAAAACATAATCTCTCAAGTATAATTAACTTCAGCTGACCTATTATATATACTATTGTTATGGTTCATACCAAATTCATCCGTTTTGTGTAAAAAAAAATATAATTGAAAGTTTGTTGAAAACTGAAAAAAATCTGTTGTGAGATATCACAACAATTAAGTTACCTCCCCTTACTTATATACAAACAAATTGAGAACATATCAAGCGGAGTATTTTGTCTTCATTTTGAACCAACAGGATTATTTTGTTTGTTTTTTTCACAATGGGAGTTATGAATACTGAGGGTACCTTCTCTAGCGTGAGTAATACAAAACACAGTTCAAATATTTTTTTTGATAAAAAACAAAAAAAAACAAAAAAACGAAATTACCACAACCACACACAACTTCATTGTACTGGCAACAACAGGTGTTTTTTTTTAAAACAAAACGATATGTATTGTTAGCATTGAGTAATTTTTATTGTACAATAAAACCTGACAAAAGATAATAAGAACGAATATTTTCTCACCAAAAATGTACAGATTGAACAGAGAATTTACATGAATAAATGGCATGAGTGAAGAAGGAATGCTTGTGTTGGTTCTTGAACGTTTTGGCACTGTGATGTTTCAGCCCAAGATGTTTCAGCCTCCATGTATTGAAGCACCGTGATGGGCTTGCATGAGAAAAAATGGCCGGACTGAGGGGTGGTGGGGTGGGGTGTGTGTGGGGGGTGGGGGTGGGGGGGGGGGGGGTGGGTGGGGGTTGGTACAGGCAAAGGCTAGATAGGCATCCACTCACATTTGTGTGTGTGTGTTGGGGGGGAGGGGGCATTGTCCCTGGGGGGAGCAGGGGGGGTGGACCAGTGATATCCATATTTGTATGCTTTTACTGACAAATACCATTAAAAGTGTTAAAATAAATTATTAAAATGAAATATAATGCATTTGGGTTGGGGGGGGGGGGGGAGTGTTCGGGTGGGACCATGGGAGGCATAACAAGGAAAATATTGATATAATGGCCGCGTGCAAAAATCTCACTGACAAGCATCCAAATCTCAATGAGAGCTCATCAAAATCCCACTGACAGTCACCTTCAGACGTTAACAGGTCTGGTGGTCAACCATTACCAAAATATTTAAATTTCATAGTAAATTTCCTTTCTTATTATACCTATCGCACTTGTTTACTACAGGCTTGCACTACAGTGGAAGACCCTAACTCGGAAAACATACTCTCTATTTGACCTTTCCCAAGAGATTTGGGAAAGAAAAGTGGTGCAAAAACACCTCGAAAAAATAAGCCAAAACTGGTTCGAGAACACCCAGTAGGGGACGCTCTTCTCTTAGTACAATTCCATGACTTCAGTTAACCAGTGTGCAAGGCAGTCACCAATGAATCATTCTTTTGAGTCTGCCAACATAGGAGTTTTGTGATCAGCAGGGAGGAAGGATGCTTACCCGAATAAGAAGATGGAGGGCCTCCATGTAAACAATTGCGGTAGATATAATAAGAAAGGAAATTTACTATAAAATTTAAATTTCTTATCAACCTACCTTTACTATTACAATTGTTTACTACAGGCTGAATAGGCAATGGGATGGAGGGAATCGCATAACCAACTCACACATAACCCAACTGCACTGGAACCGAGGACAAGGAAGAGGTCCCTAGGCCTATCAAACCACAGCATCACAAACATTAGTAAAAGACAATGAGAGATGAGGCATATGGTTATGTGTGACGCACAGACAGAAAAGGCAGTAACAGCACAGAGCTGGAACTGACCTTGTAAGAAGCTGAATGGCTGGGATAGACAACAGCCTGAGCAGAAGAAAGAGGGCCCGTAGTACAAAGGTGCTCTGCCTGCTCCTGCAACTGTCGCAGATAAGTGGAGAGAGTAGCATGTCTCCAGTAGGCTGCCAGCATAACATCCGACAACATGACAGAGTTAGTATAAGCCCCAAGAGGTAGACAATGCATGCACCTCGTGGCAGAAAATACAATTGCCAGTTGCTAGACGAACGGAAGCTGCACAAATAGCAAGACAAATCCATCAAGAAATGGATTCAGGAGAGATCTTGTCGAACAGGAATGAGAGACAGAAAATCGTTCCTACCCTTCCAAATGAACAGCGTCTGATTGAGATAAAAGCGAATTGCACAAACCGGACAGAGCAAAGAGTGTTTACCGTCAACAGAAGGAAGAGTTCCAATACAGATAGGAGGCGGAGTAGTTTCTGGTATCTGATTGTTGGCCAGAAAGGAGAAATCACTGATAAACATAACACTGGTGGGAGAGCTACAGAAAAAGGCCAGGTCAACCGAGAGGGCGTGAAGCTCACTAGCCCGTCTGGCTGAGGCAAAAGCCATCAGAAAAGCTGTTTTGTATGTGAGAAAACGCATATCCACCTTGGATAAAGGCACGAATGGCAGCCCCCCCCCCCCACCCCCCAAGCAGAACAGCATCCAAGAAAGATTCCATCTTGGGGTAAGCTGCAAAGTCCTAGGCCTTTTCAAGAAAAATTGCCGAACAAGCTTGGAGAGGCATGGATTAGTGCCGATATGATGTTGTCCCACATACGAAAAAGGTCTCCGATGCATGGACCTGTACCCTTTGACGGAAACAGGCTGGAGACCCCCAGAATCAAACATATACCAGAAACTCTGCAATCTGTGTGATTGAAGGAGTGACAGAAGCAACAGAGTGATCCACACACCATCGACAGAAGACCTTCCACTTAGCTGCATAGGCTAAACCTGTGGAGTGCCTCCTTGAAGAAGAAAGCAGCTCCACTGCTCGTCTCGAAAAAACTGCTACGGAGGAGACAGGACCTGACAAAAGACATGCGCTAAGGCACAATGAAGTCGGGTTGATGTGAAACCTCCTCGGGCGCCCTTGGCAAAGGTCGCGACATAGAGGGAGACGTGCCAGAACTGCCGCCAACAGAGAGCGGAGCAGATTGATCCACACCCACTGAGGCGACAGGGGTGCGATCGAAATGATTCGACAACTGCAGGTTCATATCTGGGCTAGAACCTGAGGCAGAATCAGAACCGACAGGAAGGCATAGCTGACAAGACCATTCCAAAGGAGGGACAGAGCGTCCATGGCGAAAGCCAGAGCATCTGGACACGGGGACATGAAAGTGTCCATCTGATGGTTCCAACGAGTCGCAAAGAGATCGATGTGGGGACGACCCCAGAGATCGCAAAGAGACTGGAACACCGCCATGTGGAGCATCCACTCGGTGGAAAAGAACCTGCCCCGTCGGGACAGGGAGACAGCTAGGATGTTCAGACGACTGGGAATGTGATGACCCACCACTCTGGCGTTAACATCCTGAGCGAGCAGTAGAAGATCCTGAACCAATTTGTACATGGGAACATAGTGCGTGCCGCCCTGGTTCCGAATGTAAACAACCACTGTCGAATTGTCGGACAACAGAAGGAATCTGACAATTCGAAAGGCGGGGGATCCACTGCCAGAAACTCAGAAGAAGAGCAAGAAGCTCCTTCTGGTTGACGTGAAGAGCTGCTGGATCCTGGTCCCATGACCCGTGAAGGGAAAGACCTAGAGGATCCAATGTCACACCCCATCGCTGGCGACTGCTGTCAGAACACGATCGGACGTGGGGAAGTCCAACGGAACTCCCTGCATAATCCACTGAACATCTGTCAGGGGAGACAGTGACGGGGAAGAGACTCCGGTAACTGAAGCACCAGATCCAGAGGATCGACATTTGGCCTCCAACGACTGAGCAGAAAGTGTTGGAGAGGTCTGACATGCAGCCGACCTACAGGAATGAGATCCGTCACAAAACCGCAGACACCGAGCAGCCGGGGAAGACTCCGAGCTGTTGCGGACGTGGACTGGGTAGGTCCCATAACAGACACCTGAGTAGATTTATCCACGGTCTCTGTGGAGACAGAGATGCTACCAACAGAATCTTGCATTGAGATTGTTTTATTTTTAGCAATACTTGCTGAATCAACGGCATTGGAGGATACACATATCCTATCATTCCGTCCCAAGGGATCGACAGAGCGTCTACTGCAAATGCTCTTGGATCCGGACACGGAGACACATACGTCTGCAACTGATTGTTGAGATGTGTCGCAAATAAGTCTATCATTGGCCGTTCCCATTGGTAGCAAATCTGATTGAATACTTGTTTGTTGAGAGTCCACTCCGACGGCAACAAGCGACCCTTTCGTGAAAAGGAGTCTGCTAGTACATTCAGACGACCCGGTATATGACGGACCGAAAGCAGAACTTGATGTTCTAGAGCAAACAGAAGGATTCTTTCCGTTAGATTGAATAACGGAACTGAATGAGTGCCTCCCTGGTTCCGTATATACGCCACTACTGTCGTATTGTCGGACAGGATTTGGACATGAGCTTTGTAAATAATGTCCATCCAATGACGTAACGCAAGCCAAATTGACATCATTTCCTTGATGTTTATGTGCTTGCCTAGGAATTGTGGATCCCAAAGACCCTGGCATCTCGAATCCGTTGGGATCAATGTTGCACCCCAACCTGTTTGACTGGCATCCGTCATAATGGTAAAACTCGGATCCGGCAACTGCAGCGGAACTCCCTGAGTTAACCACTGAATGTTTGCCCAAGTCTGAATCTCTCGTTTCACTTGATCTGACAAGAGAACGTCTATGTCGAGCGAATGAATTTTCACACTCCAATTCTGAGTCAAGAAAATTTGGAGAAGACGAGTGCGTAACCGCCCCATCGGAATGAGATCCGCAGTGGCTCTGCACAGACCTATCAGTCTCATGAACTCCCTCGCTGTGACTTTGTCTGCGTGAAGACAATAGCGAGCGTAACAACTGACTAATTTCGCTCTGGTTAACGGCAGACGAACAAGATTGTTGTGCGTCTCGAAGCTCATTCTCAGAATGACTTGGACGGCACCAGATCCGACTTCTCCTCGTTTATTATAAAACCGAGACGTCGGAGCAATAGAAGCAGATTCTGCACATCGTTCTGAAGCATTAACTCGTTGCCGTACCTCTGAAGAATGTCGTCCAGGTAGGCCGACGTTACCGCAGACGAATGATTACCGAGTTCATTACCCGAGTGAAAGCCCAGGGTGCCAGGTTCAATCCGAAGCACATTGCCCGGAATTGATACACCACTCCTAGGACTGCGAAGCGTAGATACTTTCTGAATGTCGGATGTACCATGACGTGAAAGTATGCATCTTTGAGATCTATGCTTGTTGCATAATCGTTCACCCGAATACTCGCTCTGACCGATCGAATCGTCTCCATATAAAACTTCGGAGCGACGATCAGCTTGTTTATCCAGCTCAAATCTATGACTGGACGGAACGAGCCGTCTGGTTTCGGAACCAGAAACAGATGGCTGTAGAATCCCGGTGTTTCCTGGTTTTCTACGACCTCTACCGCGTTCTTCATTAAAAGAGACTGCACCTCTGATAACAGAGCGTCTCTTTTCTGCGGATTTGACGGAAGTTGAGTCCATTTTGGACTTCGAGTTAATGGAGGCTTTCGGTTGAAGGATATTTTTAGACCTTCCGAAATCACCCCTCTCACCCAAGGGTCGTCCGTAATCGACGCCCACTCTTGTGAAAAACTCGACAACCTTCCGCCAATCGGAACACGATAGAGGTTGAAGCCATCACCTCCTGGACCTGCGAGGCCTGCGGGAGGAGAAACCACGTCCTCCACGACCCACACCTCGTCCCGTCGACTTCGGGGCGTCCGACCGGTTGTCCCGGCCCGAAGGACGTCCCGCACGTGAGTCGCTGCCTTGACGGTCTCTTGAATAAGACCAAGAGGACGCACCGGAACCTCTATAGGAACCTCTCTTGGGCGCATTAGACCCAGAAGTGCCTGTCTTACTCTTATCTGCCGTGTCCGACTTCTTAGAAGCGGACTTAAACAGCAAAGAATCCGAAGCTTTCTTAGTAATTTTATCGTAAATTGCAGAAAGCTTGCCGTCGAAGAGAAGTTCTCCGGAGACCGAAGCGACTCTGAGAGAGTTCTTCACCTTACTATCCACGAGTGTGGATGTACCTAGGGCTGCATTACGTCTAACCAACTCCAAGTTTGCCACTGAAAGGGCGGAGTTACACTGGAATAAGCTATTGCCCTTGAAAGAAGTCTTAAAGAGGATTGAACATCCTGGAATTCTTTCCCTTGAAGACGCAGTGATAACGCCTTTGTAAGGTGGTCTGCGTAAGATAAAGCATCTAAACTGGCTCTGTTAGACGAAATAGTCGTATCCAACACCGCGGTTGGGATAGACGTAGACGATGGTAATGATAATTCTAAGTCTTCCGCCTCGTCGTCCATACGCAGAGGAACTCTCGGGATACCCTGTCCTGCCGTATCGAATTTATTCCTTGGATTAATGAAAGGCAGGTTAAGAGCATTGGCAGACAAGAAACCCGCTTTTCCTGTTCTGGAAGCAAGCTTGAATATAGCGTCGTTCAATAATTCAAATGCCCTTGTGACATTATTGGACTGAGACGGAAACTCAGGAGCGATGTCCTTGAACCGCTCGAAGAAATCAGTGTCCAATGACGCTATAATTCTCTTGTCCGGTACCGCAGCAGTCTGGCCCGACAGAACAACCTGAGGAAGAAAGTGCCGGATGAAGTCCACGGCAGCTTTATGTTGTTCCGAAAGGGATAACTCCAAGTCATCTGTATCCCTTTCACCATCCGGTCGGACCTCATGATGCTCCTGGTCGTCCGCACCCGATGCTTCGGCAGAGCGTACCGACCCAGCGCCGTCGGATAATTCCCGATCCGACACCGTTTCTGTCGGTTGCTGGGATGCTGCGATAAGTTGTGCTATTTGAGCAAGCACGTCCGACATCGAGGCCTGCGGAGGCGCAGTCTTTCGCTGCTTCGCCGAGGGCAGCTCCGCATCTAGTGACTCCCGCATACTCTTCCTATGCGAACGTCCGGAGTCAACCGGCCTCGCGTCCCTGGCTACCGGATGGCGTGACCTGGTCGCCGAAGAATCCCTGGTCGGCGAAGCTGGTAAAATATCGGCGGTCACGTAGCCAAGGTGCGGTAGTGTGCACTGGTGAGAGGAAGAAGAAGCCTGAGCAGTCTCAGCGGACTGCCTATACAACGGAGCGTCCCGAGCGACGGACGTGTGCTCCGCTAACGACACATTTTGTACCACAACATCTGGTCCCAGATGTTGTACGAGAGAGGGGCCTCTCTCGCTCGCAGTCCGGATGGACCTGGACGAGCTAGGAACCGGACTAGAAGGCTTCCTCCGATCTCTCCTACTATCCGTCGTCACTGGGTGTGCACCTTGAATGTTTATAGTGCTCGCATCACCCAACATTACCTCCTGGACCGCATCGGACGAACCCGGCTGCCGAACCATTCGGTGAATGGATGCTACACCGGGCGAGCTAGCGGACGACAGCGCCGTCGATCCTACTAGGGACCTCTTAGGCAACTGTCGTATCTCCATGAGCACTTTTGCTGCTAGCTCTGCATTCAATTGTGACGACGGAAGCGCACTTGCGGAAGATAACATGGAAACATCACCCTGTTCTTGTTCCTCTAAAATAGAAACTGATAGAGTAGAGTGACCCTGCGGAGAAAGGGCCGGCATAGCCCTCTCTCCACTAACAACATATCGTGACACACGTTTCCAATGTTTGTCATCCCAATATTGACATATTGAACAGGAGTTAGTGCGAGTACACTGACTATAATTAATACAATGATCATGAAAGTCAGAGGAAGATTTCTTCCTATTACAATTTGAACAATATCCTTTCATTGTGAAAAGTCAACAAGTCCTAGTACTCGCACAAACCCCTAAACACAAAGATACATAATAACATGATCCATTAATAATGAAAAAACAATTGAAAATCAAAATAATTTTTGAAAAATATTTTTTCAGCGAAGCCCAAGTTTCTGAAAAGTAACGTTGAGCCCCAATGGATCCCAAGGTTAAGTGTGGTCAAAAATTTTAAAATTATATTAAATAATTAATGCAACACTTACGGATAATAATAATGTATCTTATAGTGAGATAAACTACTCCAAAGGCAAACAGCCCCCCTCAAAAGAGACTGTTGCCAATGTAAACAAATAGTGTAAAAACACCAGAAAACATGACTCCAGGCACTGACAAAACTGGCCCAAAATCAGTCATCAAAATTACACACTATCTGATGCAAAACAGAGACTCCCAGGGGAGAATCTGCAGAACATCAGATGGTAGATGCAGAACACGTTTAAACACCCATGGGTGAAAACGTAAACATGGGGAAAATAACAGAATTCATTCTGTAACCAAGCTAATTCTCCCAAGAGAATTTAGAAATGATCTTTCTCAAAAATATGCCAAAACAATGGGAGAATAGAAAGGGGGGACTTAGAAGACCAGGAGAGAGGAAACACTGAATAAGCAGTGCAACTTTATAACAAGAATGACAACAACAGGCCCATGCCTCGAAAATAGGCAACTTAACATAATTTCATTAAAAAATTTTAAGTTACAGCCCTGATTATTTTCTGTCACTCCTTTTTCCTCTCCTCCTTCTATATCCTCCTTATAATCACCATTTCTCCAATAATTATGTGTCTGGCATCCTTTAAACTGAGATTTATAAGCACAAAGATAAGTGAGATATTGACTGATGAAGGGCCAAACAAAGAATGGTAATTGGCGCCAATTTCGTCTTTGACACTGTGCATGCGCAGTAGGGGCAAAGTATGGAGGTCCTTCAGGACATGATTTCTTTTAGTTTTAGATGCAAATTTTGGGGATTGGGGGGCAAAATTTGTGTTTGGCCCTAGATTTTTAAGAGTTAGCACCAGCTATGTCTGGGTCATTGGTACAGTATAAAAATATCACAGCCCTTGCCCGGGAAACCGCCACCGTATCCAGCTGAGTATGGAAGCCCATCCCAGATGACAAAACGACGGAGAAGGGACCAGGTCCGACTTCTCCTCATTGACTCTGATCCCTAGTGACGTGAGCAGACTCAACAGTGTGTCGACATCCGACTCCAGAAAGGCAGCATTGGAATGCCTCTGGAGGATATCGACTAGATATGCCAAAGAAGACACCCTGGACTGTGTGCGACGTAAGACTAACACATGCGACATCGGACGGGTGAAGGCCCAAGGATCCAGGTCGAGGCCGAAGGGCATGGCCTTGAACTGGAAAACTCCCTGGTGAATGGAGCGGCGAACCGACCTGAAAGTCTCCATGCTGAACTTAGGAGCAATGATAGACTGGGTCAGGATACTCAGATCGATAACCTGTCAGAGTCGGCCGTCCTTCTTCGGCACCAAGAACAGGCGGGAATAATTGCCTATCTCTGTGATCAAAAGTTCCCAACATGTAACATTGAAAGGGACTTGTGTTGGAAGAGGTACTCTCGACTGAGTGGAATGCCTCAACCTGGGACGAATTGAGGTGACTACTGCCGATGCCTACCCTTACCCTGTGAGTAAGTAGAAGTGGCGGCAGGAGGATCAGCCCTTGGCTTCGCAGAGGAAGCAGAAGGGTACTTGTTAGGCTTTGGATGGCCCCTGCCTCCAACAGAAGGCTGATCAAGCTGACGAAGCAGCAGCTGATCTATGGAATGACAAAGGGAGTCATCCCGGACCATCGCCACGGAACCATGGAATAGTTGTGGACCCGCCGATAGAGGCAGATCGAAGAGCAGCGTGCTGCCCCTCAAGAAGGGAAGGGCTTGTGTCCAGCACAGCATCCCTGCGAACTAATTCTAAGTTAGCCATGCATGTGTGTGAGAAGATGCATGAGCGCCTTGGACAGCACGCACAAAAAGCCTGTACGTCGTCAAACTTATCTGGGAGCAGATAAGCAATGGAAAAGGCTCTTGGACAGAACCTAAGTGAGCAAAGAGAGGGCCTCCCTAGGCTCACTGACTGTGTCAGCCGGTTCGACGTGGAAACGAACCGACAAAGTGGCTTCACTCCTGACCCATTTAACCAGCGAGGGGTCACGTTCCTCAAATACACCCAACGCGGGGGCGACGGGCTGCAGCCGAAACATTTGAAGGCAGATGTGTATTGGGGTATTACATACCCAGAGGATCTACAGAGCGGAAACTCAGGAGAGTCGCCGTGGACCTCTGCAGGACAGAAGGTCCAGGCTGCACAAAAAGCGTTGGTCCCGTAAAACTGGCCATGGGACCAGAGTGCATGGACGGAAATGCCACGGAGCTCATGGTGACCCCACCATGAACATCCGAATCCTATGAGAAAAACTGCGGTACTCGACGGCTGAGAGACCAGAGTAGAGGGTTTGGCCTGCAACCCCTTCCAACTTTGCCAAGTTGAAGTAAGGGAAGGCCGAGGCCGATACCCCATATCTACACTGCCAGACATCTCTGAAGACCCCTGCAGGGATAAAACTGCTGTGCTCAATGGAGGAGAGGCCACAGCAGAGGGTTGGTCGGCAGACCTTCCGACTTCGCCGAGTTGAAGTCAGGGAAGGCTGAGGCCAATACCCCACATCCACACTACAGACATCGCTGCAGACCCCTGCAGGGATAAGCCGAGGCCGGTTGAAACAGTGACCGATGATGTTGCAGAGGAACAGCAGTAGCAGCAGATACGACGAGAGCTGTTGAAACTGGCAGAAAAGGGGAGAGAGAGCAACCAAGCTCGGCCTCCAAAGGAGGAGTCACAACCCTAGTGACAGCCTCAGATGTCGACTGGAGAGGGACCATAGTCCCGGAACCAGTATCTCTTTACCAAACAACTCAACAGCTCCCACAGTATCCACCACAGTAAAAAACTGCACATCCCCCATGGAGGGGGTATAACTCTCACAAGATGTGGTCGTGTTGGGAGGCCCCAAAACGACAGCGTTCCTTTCCCCCCCCCCCCCCCCCCACGGCAGGAGTGGGCAAAACTGCACCCCCCCCCCCCATGTGGTCACGTCGGGAGGCCCCAACCCCCCCCCCCCCCCCCCCCCCCCCTCCACAGGTGTGGGAGGAATGCCCACGAGAACGCACCAAAGCGAGAGCAAAAGGAATTGCCCTAAACAAACCGTACTGGACATAACAGAGGTGAGAGCAGTAGAAGAAAAAGGTGAACTCAACAGATATAGACAGTAGAAGAACACCCCCAACTACGCGAGAAAGGTGGCAGAAAAAGTACCGGCGGGAACACAACTGAACCCAGATGGCAGACAGGGACCTAAAAAACAGAAATTCTGCTCTCAACAGAGTGGAGAAATCCTGTCCATACAGCCCCCCCCCATTGACACCTAACTCCAAAAATAATAAAATTTATCAACCGAAAAATTTTATGTACGAACTGCACAGTACACGAAAGTCGCATGCGACACGTAAAATATATAAAGTACAATGAAAATGTGGTTGAAAATAATAACGAGAATATATAAAACACAGTCCTGTTATTATACGATCCTCAGATCCCAGTCACAGGAAACCGCTGTCAATGAGTTGAATTATCACTGTTTCTGAATTTGCAAATGGACGTCCTACTCACGAGGACGGACGAAAAAAGAATGATTCATTGCTGACTGCCTTGCACACTGGTTAACGGAAGTCATGGAATTGTACTAAGAGAAGAGCGTCCCCTACTGGGTGTGCACCGATGGCGCTCGACACAGTTTTGGCTTATTTTATCGTGTTGTTTTTGCACAACTTTTCTTTCCGAAATCTCTTGGGAAAGATCAAATAGAGAGTATATTTTCCGAGTTAGGGTCTTCCACTGTAGTGCAAGCCTGTAGTAAACAACTGTAAGGTAGGTTGATAAGAAAGAACGTTCTCATTATCTACTCATCATACTAAGCCACCCTGCCAAATTTTTAAATTGATGCATACATGAGAACAACAGCATGTGCTGATAAAATACAAGATGGCGTCCATGATAGCCAGTGTAGGCAGCCAACCATGACCATAATGGGATATTCTCATCTAGGAATGAACCTGAACATACATATGAAGTTTTGTAATAATTGAAAAAGAACTGCAGGCAGCAGTCAAAAACAAATTATAGACAGAGCAACAGACTCACAGACATTCGCATGCACCATGGCAATAGCTTCATCAAGTTAAGCTAAAAATCATCTTGTTATCACATCACATCTTTACATTAGCCTATTTAACAGTGCTAGTTTTGTGAACATCTACTAATTTGTTAAAACTTTTAATCCAATGTTAATGACAAGGTTTAACAAATTAGAAATGTTTGGAAAATGGATTTACCATTTATCCCAAAGTGAAGCTGTACACAGTGGCGTTGCCAGGGGTGGGTGGGTGGGGGTGGGGCTGGGGTGGGGGATTGGGTGGGTGTGGAGGAGTTAGAACGTTGGGTAGTCTGACAGTTGCTTGCCATTGCCCAGGGTTCTCGCCGAGTACTCTGGCTACCTCCAACTGTAAAACTGTCTGACATGAGGGAACTCTGGCCGTTGAAAGTGTTAAATCCCAATAAATAAATAAATGAAAGTGTTAATGACACTGTAGCTCAACTTGTGTAAGACATGTACATATATAGCATGTGACACAGCAATGACACACATCTAGATAATGACCTGATAACAAAGGTACATGTAAAGTATTGTAACGGTCTGTATATAAATACTGACCATAGCCTGTAACAAATTTACAGGTAAAGTATTGTAAAGGTGGGTGACAGATAGATGCTAAACTGGAAAAGAAATTTCCATGGGGTTAATGTTACAATGGGGATCCTTGTATGGTGTACCATAAGCCAAATGTTAGCAATTGTTTTGACCTGTTTGATTCAAATCCTTCTAAGGTTGATTCATACTTATTAATAAATATTTGTCCAGTCCTTCTTAAAATATAGGTATTTGAATTTTTTTATCTTTAGCTCATCGGGTTCCCACGGGTGAGGAGGTTTTATTTTTTTAATTGGAAATAGAAAATTGCGTTGTGCTAATATTGTTTACCCTCCCCAAACAACACCAAATAATAACACAGGAACCTGGCTTCAACACATTTGAATATACACATCATGCAAAAATTTATTCAAATCAGAACTTTCATATAGACGTTCTGTACAAAAAACTGATTGCACCTAATTTCGGTACAAAATGGCCACTGGTGGCCATCTTGAATTTCGGATTGCACCTAAAAACACCCGTTCTCATCCCACGATGATAAAAAAGGTACCCAAGAAGTTTCATAAAGATCGGGTGACTGACGAACAGACGTCCAGATGGACAGTCGGATGACGGGCCATGACAAAAACTCAAATTTGACATCAAAGTTGAGCTAAAAATAAACTCATCAACTCCTTCCAAAGGAAAAGTCATCAATACATATAGAAGTTCTGTACAAAAAAGACTGATTGCACCTAATTTCGGCACAAAATGGCCAACGGTAGTCATCTTGGATTTTGAACCAAAGCTAAAAACACTTGTTCTTGTCCTACGGTGACAACAAAGGTACCCAAGAAGTTTTGTGAAGATCAGTTTATAAATACGACCTCTAGCCAGAGCCATATTGAAATGTGCACTTACTGTGTATAAGTAGCACTGAATAAATCGAAGTTTGTGTAATTGGCTGCCGCCGGCCATCTTGAAATTTCGGACCGCACCCAAAAACACTTGTTCTCGTCCCAAGGTGATAACAAAGGTACCCAAGAAGTTTTGTGAAGATCGGTTCATAAATAGCCCGAGTCGTATTGACATGTGTACTAACTGTGTACAAGTAGCAATGAATAAATCAAAGTTCACCTAATTTGCATAATTTATGCACGAGAAAAAAAAATGTATTATATGTGATGTATTCCATGTTACTAAACATTCATTCAAAAATTTATTCAAATCAGAACCTTCATACAGAAGTTCTGTACAAATAAAAACTGATTGTACCTAATTTCGGTACAAAATGGCTGCCAGCAGCCATCTTGAACTTTGGACCCCACCCAAAAACACTTATTCTTGTCCCAAGATGATAACAAAGGTACCCAAGAAGTTTCGTGAAGATCAGGTCATAAATACAGCCCCTATCCTGAGCCATATTGACATGTGCACTTACTGTGTTCAAGTAGCACAGAATAAATCAAAGTTTATCTAATTTGCACAAACTATGCATGAGAAAAAAACCTGTATTATATGTGATGTATTCCATGTTACTAAATATTCAATCAAAAATTTATTCAAATCAGAACCTTCATAGAGAAGTTCTGTACACAAAAAAAAATGACTGTATCTAATTTCGGTACAAAATGGCTGCTGGCAGCCATCTTGAATTTTGGACTGCACCCAAAAACACTTGTTCTTGTTCCAAGGTGATAACAAAGGTACCCAAGAAGTTTTGTGAAGATCAGTTCATAAATGCAGCCCCTAGCCCGAGCCGTATTGACATGTGTACTTACTGTGTATAAGTGGCACTGAATAAATCAAGGTTCATCTAATTTGCCTAATTTCTGCACGAGAAGAACACCTGTATTATATGTGATGTATTCCATGTTACTAAACATTCATACAAAACTTTATTCAAATCAGAACCTTCATACAGAAGTTCTGTACAAAAAACTGATTTCACTAATTCGGTACAGAACGGCTGCCAGTGGCCAGCTTGAATTTCCGACCACTCCCCAAAACACTTGTTCTCATCCCACGGTGATAACAAAGGTACCCAAGAAGTTTAGTAAAGGCCGGTTCATAAATACGGCCTCTAGCCCGAGTCATATTGAATTGTTGACAGAGGGATGACGGGCAATGTCAAAACCCCAAATTTGACTACGTCAAAGTTGAGCTAATAAATAACAAAAGAAACTTATTTTAAAATTGTGCACTTCTACATGTGTTGCTAAAATGAGTGCTGAGCTAGCCAAGCTAGTTTCAAACTTTCCGTTCATCATCAGTGGCACAAAGCCAAAAGGTTACTGTAGCTTGTTACCTTTTATAATCTCTCTCTTAGCATTTTTAACACTTTTGAAAAGTTGAAGCAGGCCCTATAAAATTGTCAAATTTCATTTTAATGGCCTGGAATATTTGGCCAACAACATTAATTTATGTGAATTTCAAATGTGCTTCAGGCTTGCACTAGATATGGTAGAGCCTTAAATTATACTGTATATATGCTCAAAACAATGCATTCCCTACGGTTTGGACAGGCTTGCTTTTTGTTGCATTTTATTTATATGATCCATAAAGGTCTGCAAAACTGGGGTTTTGGGGTAAATTTTGCATGGATAAAATTTGTTATTAATTAAAAAGGCCTCACTTGATAACCATAATGCTATTCCAGGTCAGTTTTGTGTTTAGGATACAGTAAATATTTTGTTGTTTAAAAATAATATGAGACAACCACTTTACCTACAAACTCTTCCACCATCAGTTGCTATGTAAATACATCTATGATCATGATTAGGATGAATTGAAACAAATTCACTAATATATCCATTTCTCCTCATCAATCTGTATGTAGTAACTAATTTCTTGTAATTTCTGATAACTCCAAGAATATTTCCTAAAAAAAACAGTTTGAATCAGTTCTTTTAGCACTGAAGACAATTTTCCCAACCAATAACAAACTGTGTCTGGAATCAATTGCATTTCTATTGAACTTGATATTTCATCATTCAAAAATGTTTCCAGTCAACCTTATGACACTCTCCAAATGAAAGTGTCAATGACACTGTAGCTTAACTTGTGTGTTGTGTTTGATGAAAAGGATAATGTTCAATGTTTATGAAAGGATTATGAAATAAGACAAGAATTGTGATAATTGGGAATATGTTCATTTCTGTTCCCTGTATGCTATGTTTTTGATAAAAATAATATGTGGTGCACACTGTACTAAAGAGCTGAGGGGTGGGTTAATATGACATCACAGTTACTGTATGTGGCCCTCACAGTTAACGTATATCAACGAAAGTTACCAAGTTACAGTGAAATTATTCCAAAATGAGTCATCCTATCAAGTTACATTGAAATCCCTTCATAAATATGGCCTGTAGACTGTGCTAAAGGTTTTCGGGCTTTGGGCCCCTGTAGCCGTCAGTTTCCCAATTGTGTCCAAAGGGAATGTTCTCATCTAGACATTATATGAAGTCAACCTACCAAGTTACAATGGAATCCCTTCATAAATATGACCTGTAGATTGTGCTAAAGGTTTTGGGGCTTTGGGCTCAGGCAGCCATCATGGTTGAATGATCGCAACCAAAAGAGGACATTCTCATCTGGGCATCATCTGGAGTGATCCTACGAAGTTACAATGAAATCCCTTCATAAATATGACCTGCAGACTGTGCTCAAGGTTTTCGGGCTTCGGGCCCCTGAAGCCGTCACAGTTGACCAATCACAACCAAAAGGGGATGTCATCATCTAGGCACTATATGGAGTTAAACGAACAGGTTACAATGAAATCCTTCCATAAATATGACCAAAAGACTAAGCTAAAGGTTTTGGGCTCGGGCAGTCATCAAGGCTGAATGGTCGCGACCAAAAGGTGACGTTCTCATCTAGACATTATTTGGACTCATCCTACCGAGGTACAATGAAATCCCTTCATAAATATCACCTGTAGACTGTGCTAAATGTTTTCGGGCTTCAGGCCCCTGTAGCCGTCACAGTTGCCTAATGGTGTCCAAAAGGAGCTGTTCTCATCCAGACATTATATGAAGTCAACCTACCAAGTTACAATGAAATCCCTTCATAAATATGAACTGAAGACTGTGATAAAGGTTTTCGGGCTTTGGGCTCGGCAGCCATCATGGTTGAATGATCGCAACCAAAAGGGGACATTCTCATCTGGGCATCATCTGGAGTGATCCTCTGAAGTTACAATGAAATCCCTTCATAAATATGGCCTGTAGACTGTGCTCAAGATTTTCGGGCTTTGGGCACCTGTAGCCATCACAGTTGACCAATCACAACCAAAAGGGGATGTTATCATCTTGGCATTATATGGAGTCAACCTAACAGGTTACAATGAAATCCTTCCATAAATATGACCTTTTGCCGATGATCAAGGCTGAATGATCATGATCAAAATGGGACGTTCTCATCAAGACATTATTTGGAGTCATCCTACCAAGTTACAATGAAATCCCTTCATAAATATGACCCATAGACTGTGCTAAAGCTTTTTGGGCTTCGAGGCCCCTGTAGCCCTCACAGTTGCCCAATCACGTCCAAAAGGGGACTTTCTCATCTAGACATTATATGAAGTCAACCCACCAGGTTACAATGAAATTCCTCAATAAATATGACCTGTAGATTGTGCTAAAGGTTTTCGGGTTTTGGGTTCAGGCAGTCATCACGGTCGGCAGATCACGCCCAAATGGGGAAATTCTCATCTAGACATCATAAGGAGTCATCCTACCAAGTTACAATGAAATCCCTCCATATTAAACATGACCTGCAGACTGTGCTAAAAGTTTTTGGGTTTCGGGCTTGGGCAGCCATCACGGTTGACAGATCATGCTCAAAAGGGGACGTTCTCATCTAGGCATTATACAGAGGCATCCTACCAAGTTACAATGAAATCCCTTCATAAATACGACCTGTAGACTGTGCTAATAGTTTTCGGGTTTTGGGCTCGGGCAGCCATACTGGTTGACCGATCGCGACCAAAAGGGGATGTTTTCATCTAGATATGACCCCAAACCTGCATATGAAATTTCGTGATGATCAGACAAGAACTGCGGGGTGTAGCCCTTGCTAAAGGAAAATGTGAACAGACTCACAGACTAACAGACTTCCGCACGCGTGATGGCAGTAGCTTATCTTGACTTTGTCAAGTTAAGCTAAAAAACTGTAACAAAACAATTATTGAGGAAGAAATTAGGATGATCAAAATTCCTTGTCTCCTACCAATTAAGTAGTCTGTTAAAATAATCTCTGTTTATCCTCCAAAATATGGGCCTGTGTCACAAAATCACAAAAATGACAATGCAAAAGAACATGGAATGTGACAAGACTATAATAGCAATCAGCAATTCATTTATATTCCTTTATTTAACCGTTTACCTAACATGAAAAGCAGACGACACTAGCAAAAAAAATTCTTGAATAACTATTTTTTTTCATTTTTGGTCTCAAAAACGTAGGTTATGACCCCCTCATTGGAACAAGCTTGACGAGCTCGTTCCAACAAGGGGTCACGACAAGCTTGTTCCAATGAGGGGTCATAACCTATGTTTTTGAGACAAAAAATGAAAAAATAATGAAAATTAATAATTGGCGATTTTTAGAATAGCGCTGGCCAGTTTTGGCCTTTACGTTGGGTAAAGGGATAACAGACATCTAAATAAAACAGAACCCTCATTCCCCATAAAATGAACCTTTGGACCCCCAAACAAGTGCACATTTCCACGGAATAAACACACCAAGGACACTTTGATGAAAGATTACAAGATAAATTTGGAAAGGATAAAATATGTGAGACCTACATATCAGTATTTGATAACTTGGAAGAGAAATACACAATTTGTTTAAATATGAACATACCATTTAAGAATACCAAATAGACATGTTTACTGGTCATCTCCTCTCCACTCAGCAGGTGAATATCTTCTACACCTAGATTGAAGGCTAGTCTGACCAATGGTCCTTCATCATCATCAGTTGTAATATGAGTCATCAAAGCTAAATTTTTAACTAATCCACAAGACTGAAAAATGAAAGTGTCAATGACACTGTAGCTTAACTTGTCTGTGTGTTGTGTTTGATGAAAATGATAATGTTCAATGTTTATGAAAGGATTATGAAATAAGACAAAAATTGTGATAATTGGGAATATATTAATTTCTGTTCCCTGTATGCTAAGTTTTCAATAAAAATAATATGAGGTATAGACTGTATTAAAGAATTGAGGGGTGGGTTAATCTGGCCCTCACAGTTAATGTATGTGGCCCTCACAGTTAATGTATGTCAACGAAAGTTACCAAGTTACAGTGAAATTATTCCAAAACGAGTCATCCTATCAAGTTACATTGAAATCCCTTCATAAATATGTAGAGTGTGCTAAAGGTTTTCGGGCTTTGGGCCCTTGTAGCCGTCAGTTTCCCAATTGCGTCCAAAGGGGACGTTCTCATCTAGACATTATATGAAGTCAACCTACCAAGTTACAATGAAATCTCTTCATAAGTATGACCTGTAGACTGTGCTAAACGTTTTTGGGCTTTGGGCTCGGGCAGCCATCATGGTTGAATGATCGCAACCAAAAGGGGACATTCTCATCTGGGCATCATCTGGAGTGATCCTACGAAGTTACAATGAAATCCCTTCATAAATATGACCTGAGGGGTGGGTTAATATGACCTCACAGTTAATGTATGTGGCCCTCACAGTTAAAGTATATCAACGAAAGTTACCAAGTTACAGTGAAATTATTCCAAAACGAGTCATCCTATCAAGTTACAATGAAATTCCTTCATAAATACGGCCTGTAGATTGTGCTAAAGGTTTTCGGGCTTCAGGTCTGTGTTGCCATCATGGTTGACCAACCAAAAGGGGACGTCCTCATCTCGACATTATACTGAGTCATCCTACCAAATTACAATGAAATCCCTTCATAAATACGACCTGTAGTCTGTGCTAAAGTTTTTCGGGCTCAGGCAGCCATCATGGTTGAATGATCGCAACCAAAAGGGGACGTTCTCATCTGGGCATTATCTGGAGTGATCCCACCAAGTTACAATGAAATCCCTTCATAAATATGACCTGGTGACATGAATATGAATATTGGTGTTTAAGGTCACATATTTTTGCACAATGGCTAATCAATCATGACCACAACATGAGTATCAACTCAAGACCAGGGGTGAGCATTAATAAGCCATGTTGCCCATATTTGAGAGGGTTTACACTTCCCAAGCATTTACGACTGGGTCCTATTTTACCAGTAAAACAGAGCCTGTTTACCACAGTAAACAGGCACTGCTTCACTTTTCGGGGTTCCTATGGGGAAGTTCATGCAATAATATGTCAGAAACAAGAGGCTCCAGGGGGCCTGAGGGCGCTCACCTGACATGGCAGCCTAAATATCAACCCAGAGAATTGATTTCCACAAGTTGCATCTGCTCCTCCTAATAAAAGCTCAAACCAAATATCCAAATATTCTGACCAGTGGATCTAAAAAAAGATTTTTAAAGAATATTCCTCATATTGAACTAAGTCATAATTCGGGCTCCCACAGGGAGCCCATATATGAACCCAGGGACTTGGCTTTAACAAACCTGAAACTCACACCCCTAAGGATTCTGCACACCAATTATCAAAACATTCCGACTGCTGGATCTGAAGAAGAAGATTTTTAAAGAAAATTCCTCATTTTGAACCAAGTTACAATTCGAGTTCCCACAATCAGCCCAAATATGGACCTAGGGACATGGCTTGAACAAACTTGAATCTTACCCCCACTAAGGATGCTGCATAAAAAATATCAAAAGCATTCATCTGCTGGATCTGAAGATTTTTAAAGAAAATTCCTCATTTTGAACTAAGTTGTCATTCAGGCTCCCATAGTGAGCCCAAATATGAACCAAGGGACTTGGCTTGAACAAACTTGAATCTCAGCCCCCTAAGGTTGCTCCATGCCAAATATCAAAACATTCCAACTGTTGAATCTGAAGAAGAAGATTTTTAAAGAAAAATTCCTCATATTGACTAAGTTATAATTTGGGCTCCCACAGGGAGCCCAAATATGGACCCATGGACTTGGCTTTAACACACTTGAATCCCCCCCCCCCCCCCCACCCCAAGGATGCTACTCACCACATATCAAACCATTCCGACTGCTGGATCTGAAGAAGAAGATTTTTTAAGAAAATTCCTCATTTCGAACAAAGTTACAATTCAAGCTCCCACAGTGAGTCCAAATACGGACCTAGGAACATGGCTTGAACAAATTTGCATCTCACCCCCCTAAGGATGCTGCATACCAAATATCACAAGATTCTGCCAACTGGATCTTGAGAAGAAGATTTTCAAAGAAATTTGCCTGAAATGCACTAAGTTCAAATTTGGGCGCCTATACTGAGCCCAAATATAAACCCAGGGAGCCGATTTGAACAAACTTGAATCAGATCCACCCCACAATGTTGCATACCAAATATCACAAGATTCTGCCTGCTGGATCTGGAGAAGATTTTTGAAGAAATTTGCCTGAAATGTACTAAGTTTGAATTTGGGCTTCTATAGTGAGCCCAAATATGAATCCAGGTGGCCGATTTGAACAAATTGGAATCGGATCCACCCCACAATGTTGCATACCAAATATCAAAAGATTCTGCCTGCAGGATCTGGAGAAGAAGATTTTTGAAGAAATTTGCCTGAAATGCACTAAGTTCGAATTCGAGCTTCTAAAGTGAGCCCAAATATGAATCTAGGGAGCCGATTTGAACAAAATAGAATCAGATCCACCCCACAATGTTGCATACCAAATATCAAAAGATTCTGCCTGCTGGATCTGGAGAAGAAGATTTTTTAAGAAATTTGCCTGAAAAGCACTAAGTTCAAATTTGGGCTCCTATACTGAGCCCAAATATAAACCCAGGGAGACGATTTGAACATACTTGAATCAGATCCACCCCACAATGTTGCATACCAAATATCAAAAGATTCTGCCTGCTGGATCTGGAGAAGAAGATTTTCAAAGAAATTTGCCTGAAATGCACTAAGTTCAAATTTGGGCTCCTATACTGAGCCCAAATATAAACCCAAGGGGCCGATTTGAACAAACTTGAATCAGATCCACCCCACAATGTTGCATACCAAATATCAAAAGATTCTGCACACCAATTATCAAAACATTCCGACTGCTGGATCTGAAGAAGATTTTTAAAGAAAATTCCTCATTTTGAACCAAGTTACAATTCGAGTTCCCACAATCAGCCCAAATATGGACCTAGGGACATGGCTTGAACAAACTTGAATCTTACCCCCACTAAGGATGCTGCATAAAAAATATCAAAAGCATTCATCTGCTGGATCTGAAGATTTTTAAAGAAAATTCCTCATTTTGAACTAAGTTGTCATTCAGGCTCCCATAGTGAGCCCAAATATGAACCAAGGGACTTGGCTTGAACAAACTTGAATCTCAGCCCCCTAAGGTTGCTCCATGCCAAATATCAAAACATTCCAACTGTTGAATCTGAAGAAGAAGATTTTTAAAGAAAAATTCCTCATATTGACTAAGTCATAATTTGGGCTCCCACAGGGAGCCCAAATATGGACCCATGGACTTGGCGGCTTTAACACACTTGAATCCCCCCCCCCCCACCCCAAGGATGCTACTCACCACATATCAAACCATTCCGACTGCTGGATCTGAAGAAGAAGATTTTTTAAGAAAATTCCTCATTTCGAACAAAGTTACAATTCAAGCTCCCACAGTGAGCCCAAATATGGACCTAGGAACATGGCTTGAACAAATTTGCATCTCACCCCCCTAAGGATGCTGCATACCAAATATCACAAGATTCTGCCAGCTGGATCTTGAGAAGAAGATTTTCAAAGAAATTTGCCTGAAATGCACTAAGTTCAAATTTGGGCTCCTATACTGAGCCCAAATATAAACCCAGGGAGCCAATTTGAACAAACTTGAATCAGATCCACCCCACAATGTTGCATACCAAATATCACAAGATTCTGCCTGCTGGATCTGGAGAAGATTTTTGAAGAAATTTGCCTGAAATGCACTAAGTTTGAATTTGGGCTTCTATAGTGAGCCCAAATATGAATCCAGGTGGCCGATTTGAACAAATTGGAATCAGATCCACCCCACAATGTTGCATACCAAATATCAAAAGATTCTGCCTGCTGGATCTGGAGAAGAAGATTTTTTAAGAAATTTGCCTGAAAAGCACTAAGTTCAAATTTGGGCTCCTATACTGAGCCCAAATATAAACTCAGGGAGCCGATTTGAACAAACTTGAATCAGATCCACCCCACAATGTTGCATACCAAATATCAAAAGATTCTGCCTGCTGGATCTGGAGAAGAAGATTTTTTAAGAAATTTGCCTGAAATGCACTAAGTTTGAAATCGGGCTCCTATACTGAGCCCAAATATGAACCCAGGGGGCCGATTTGAACAAACTTGAATCAGATCCACCCTACAATGTTGCATACCAAATATCAAAAGATTCTGCCTGCTGGATCTGGAGAAAAAGATTTTTTAATGTTTTTCCCATTGCCTACAGTGTTAAAAAGTGCTGACTCAGCACTTTTTCAAAGTCCCGAAACTGTACCCTATGATAAAACCGATGGCAATTTTTTTTTACCAATTCTTTCTGTTGGTCCTAAGGATGCTTCACACCAAATAAAAATTTTCGGTGCCGTGCAGTTTTGGAGATATGGGCGTTTTAATTTTTTTCTATTTTTAGCTCCTGTGGTTCCCATGGGGCTACGGGAAAAAAAAAATCAGCATAAATTAGGTACTTATGACCCAATAAGCCCTCACATAAAATTTGGTTCAAATCAGCCTCTCGGTTTGGAAAATAGAAATTTTGGGCGGGGCAAAAAATTTTGCCCCTCCCATAACGACGCCAAGTATAGCCCCACAAACTTCTCTTGAACAAATCTGAGTCTACACCTCAAAAGGAAGCTGCACACCAAATATCAAGTCTCTGCTACGGCTGGTTCATGAGAAGAAGATTTTTTAAGATTTCAGCACACTTTTTGGGTGTGGCCCTACCCACGGGCGAGGCAACTTGATTTGAACAAAATCAAATTGCGATGTCATAACAAACTATTATCTCAAATATCAATTAAATTGGTTCAGCGGTTTGGGAGGAGAAGATGCAAACACCATGTTCACGGACGACGGACGCTGGACGACGGACGGTGAGTGATCACTATAGCTCTCCTGACTGAAAGTCAAGTGAGCTAAAAAATATACAAATCATACATAGCCAGTCTATTTTCTTTAACCTTTGATAATCAAGGGATAACAAGTACAACGCCAATCACCTGTGATCAGACAACAGTCTCCCACGGTAAGCGGTGTCACCAAATTTTGGAATATTGCTTTCAATTTCTGTATCAAAATCTAAAAAAATTTACATGCATCAATTTTGTATAATGTCTGATCACTGGTAAAAATTAGAAACAACATCTTCAAAGTGACTCTGAGATAAGGTGGTATATTTATTTATTTATTGGTGTTTAAGGTCACATATTTCTCTGCAATCGTGACCACAACATGGAGATAATAAAAAAAGTCAAGTTTAAGTCTGTTGTTTACACCCATGTTGCCCATTTTAGAATACTTCCACCCTGGCATTGGTGACCAGGTCCTATTTTACCAGTAAAACAGAGATTGTTTACCGCAGTAAACAAGCAGTGCTTCACTTCCTGGAGTTCCCACAGAGAGAGATAAGGTCATTAAGGTGGTAACAGAACACACAAACATATTATGTACAAATATGACTGAAAAAAAATGTATGCTATGTTATTTATCTTATGCTGCTACACCTTCATACCAAAGATTAATGAAATCAGAAAGTCGTTTAGAAGTTCTAGGCAGAAAACTAATTACTCACAATTTCCAACAAAAATGGCAGCCAGTTGGCCATCTTGAATTTAAAAAAATAAATAAAAGGCCGTCTGGCCACACGTCCCCCGAAAAAGTGTGCTATTTGAGGTATTTGAAAAAAATTGAATTTTTTGAAGTTAAAAAGGGGACAGAACTCTGGCAAACATTGTTGGACCAAACCCCAATTTGAACTTGACCTGTGGTTTATGTTGATACACGTATATATACGTAATTTTATTTGAAACAGTCAACAACAACTAAAGTTATCATCGGAAAAGCAGAAAAAAAAAGAATTTTCGAAGTCAAAAAATAGGCATAATTCTGGAAAAATTGTCAGAACACACCCCGATTTGAACTTGACCTGTATTTTATGTTGATACACCTACATACTAAATTTCATTTGATTTGGCAAACTATAACTTAAGTTATCATTGGGAAAGCAAAAAAAAAATAATTTTTGAAGTTGAAGAAGGGACATAACTCTGGCAAAAATTGTTGGACCACACCCCGATTCAAACTTGACCTGTATTTTATGTCGATACACCTACATACCAAATTTCGTTTGATTTCGCCAACTATAACTGAAGTTATCATTGGGAAACTAAAAACAAAAGAATTTTGGAAGTAGAAAAAGAGGCAAAACTCAGGCAAACATTGTTGAACCGCACCCCGATTCGAATTTGACCTGTATTTTATATTGATACACTGACATACCAAATTACATTGGATTTGGCCAACTGTAACTAATGTTAACATTGGGAAACCAAAGTGGGGCAGATGCACATAGACACACGCACAGACACATGTACGCACGGTCAGACGGACACCTGCTATTTTAATTGTCCCTAAAAAAAAAAATTTCAGGGAACAAAAAAAATTGGTGCACATCAATTTTACAAAATGTCTCATCATTGCTGAAAATTTGAAACAGTGGTACCGCGTTGTGTCCGTGGGCAAGGCACTTTAACCCGGTTGCCTACATGGAGCACGATGACGCCGTGTACTAAGGCATACTGCATGTCGATGGTGCACGTCTTCAACCGCTGTAAGCCTGCTTGCGCAGAGCTTGAAAGGAGTTTGCATGTTGAGGAGCTGACAGTTGCTCGCTGATGCTCGGTGATTCTCTACAGGTACTCCAGCTTCCTCCACCTGTAAAACTGTCATGGTCACGATTAGCCATTGTGCATAAGTATGTGACTTTAAAACACCAATAAATAAATGAAACAGAGGTGCCCAAGCATCTCAAAGATGCAGGTGGTAACAGGACACACCAACATAATATATACAAATATGGCTGAAAACTTAAAAAATTTATAGTAATTTATATATTTTTTATACTTACCAATGACCCAGACTTAGCTGGTGCTAACTCTAAAATATCTAGGGCCAAACGCAAATTTTAGCCCCAATCCCCAAAATTTGCATCTAAAACCAAAATTTACATGTCCTATATGGTCCTCCATACTTTTACTCCATTGCGCATGCGCAGTGTCAAGGAGGTCTCGAAACTGCTGCCAAAAGTCATTCTTACAACCAGTGCCTGGTAAGCGTTATGTATGCAGCGGGGAGGCAAGAGCTCCCAACTCCTGGGAGGGCCTTCCCCGTCTGGGTCATTGGTAAGTATAAAAAATATATAAATTACTATAAATTTTTTAAGATTTTTATACTGTACCAATGACCCAGACTTAGCTGAATAGTAAAAAGGTTGGAGGGCCTAGGACATAAGGAAAATCCAATAGACTCAATTACCTGTAACAAACCTATCCCCTCAATGAGAAAAGGAGAGATAGGCTAAATGTATCTTTCTTATTTGTATCAAAAAAGAAAGACACAACACCAATCTGTAATTGAGCACAATAACATCTAGTATAACCCTTTATACTAATATTTTTTAAAGGAAAGCCAATAAATACGGGAGTCTAACGAAATGAGACTCTATATACTCATTTAAAAGTGTTAGAAGAATGTATATCAACACCCAATTAATCACGTGATATATACAGATACTTCACACCAATATTACACCGATGAGTAAACATTAGCTTTACCCTTTAAAATCATCTCGGGACCGACTCGGAATAACTGACTCCAAGGGAGGTATTCCCTTGCTTTACTCTTATAAAGCAGGTGACCCAAGGGAACACCCTCCCCCTCCCCTTTCCCTTGCCCTGGATCAAATACTCCAGAGCAAAGAGGGTAGCAGGACAAAGTCACTGCCGCAACCGAAAGCCTATACACATAAAGTTGCCACTGTTTAGTAGACGACATTCTGAGTAATTGATCTGCAGAAAGGACTCAATATTCTCAGATACAAAATCGTGAAAATGGAGGGCTAAGACCAATATGTAGCCCTCATTAGATCTGTAATATCAACATTATTAGCTTAAGCCTATGATGAAGAAGAACTCTTACTTCATGAGCTTACTTGAGTTAAGCACTGAAAACTTGCCCAAGTCTGAATCTCTTATTCACTTGATTTGACAAGAAGATGTCCGTATCGAGCGAAATAATCTTCACCCTCCAATTCTGAATTAAAAGAAAATTGGAGAGGACAAATGCATAACAGCTCCATTGGAATAAAATCACGGCAGTTCTGCACAACGTATCAGTCACCTGAGATCTCTCGCTGAAAACCTTGTCTGAGCGAAGACAATAGCACGTATAACAACTGATTAATTTCGATCTGGCTAATGGCAGATGAACGAGAACGTTATGCGTCTCGAAGCTCATCCCCCGGTGGGTAAATGACTTGGACGAAACCAGATCCGACTTCTCGTTTACGTATGAAACCGAGACGTCGGATCAATAGGAGCAGAATCTGCACATCGTTCTGCGCTCTGGTTAATGGCAGACAAACAAGAATGTTATGCGTCTCGAAGCTCATCCCCCGGTGGGTAAATGACTTGGACGAAACCAGATCCAACTTCTCCTCGTTTTCTTATGAAACCGAGCCGTCGGATCAATAGAAGCAGAATCTGCACATCGTTCTGAAGCGTTAACTCGTTGCCACACCTCTGAAGAATGTCGTCCAGGTAGGCCGACGTTACCGCAGATGAATGAGCTCGGAAATGAGTCATTACCGAGTTCGTTATTCGAGTGAAAGCACAGGAACTAGATTCAGACCGAAACACATTGGTCGGTGCTGAAACACAATTCCTATGATAAAGAAGCAAAGATACTTTCTGAACGCCTGATGTACCATGGTGTGAAAGTATGCAACTAGAAATCTATGCATGTAGCATAGTCCTACACCCGAATACTCGCTCTGACCGATCAGATGGACTCCATATAGAAACTTGGAGTCACGGTCAGCTTGTTATCCAGCTCAGAATATGAGTGGATGGAACGAGTCGTCTGGTTTGGAACCAGAAAAGGATGGTTGTAGAAACCTGGAAATTCCTGGATTTCTAGGATCTCTATCGAAAACATTCCAGAAGAGACTGGCCTTCTGATGGAAGCGAGCATCTATTCCACTGACTGACATAAGCTGAGTCCAAGTTGGACTCCGAGTTAACAGGGGATTTCGGAACAATTAATCCTTCCGAAATCTCCCCTTGAATCCAAGGGACGTCTGTAATCTAATCCCAAATCATTGAGAAACTCGACAGTCTTCCGCTCACTAGTATACGATAGAGGTTAAAACCATTACCTCCTGGTCCTGCGAGGCTTCTGGAAGCAGGAGCCATGTCCTCCATGGCCCGCACCTCGCCTCGTCGACCTAGGGGCATCTGACCGGATGTCTCGGTCAGAATTATGGCCCCTATCTGAGTCGCTACCCTGACGGTCTCTAGAATAAGACCTAGAGGATGCATAGGAACCTCTATAGGAACTTCCCTTGGACGTATTCGTCCCAGAAGTGCCTGTCCTACTCTTCTCTGCTGAATCCGACTATATGGAAGCGAATTAATAGCAGAGAGTCTGAAGCTTTCTTAGTTAACTGATCATAAACTGCGGAAAGCTTGCCGTCGAAGAAAACTCTCCGGAGACCGGAGCGACTCAGAGAGAGTTTTTCACCTTACTATCTACATGTGTGGATCACCTTACTATCTACATGTGTGGATGTAGCCAGGGCCGCGTCACGTCTAACCAACTCCATATTGCCACTAAAGGACGGAGTTTTACGTGAGGTCCTTGAAAGAGCTCTTAAGGAGGTTGTAAATCCTAGAATTCTTTTTCCTTGAGACGTAATGATAACGTTCTGGTAAGGTGATCCTGGTACGATTATGCGTCTAAGCTGTCCTTGCTAGACGATAATGTTATTTCCAACATCGTGGTTGGAATTGACATAGACGACAGTAAAACAATACTAGTTCCTGAACTGGTCGTCTGGATGCAGAGAACTCTCAGAATGCTCTGTCCTGCCATTTCAAAATATTCAATGAAATGATGAAAGGCAGATGTAGAGCATATTGCTGATAAGAAACCTGACCTGCCCTGCCCATTTAGGTAGCAAGTTATATAAATATAGCGTCATTCAACAGATCAAATGTCCGTGAAACATATCTGGACTATGTCGGAACTGAGGGATGATGTCCCTAAACCGATTAAGAATTCTATATCCAGTGGCGCTATCCGTTTCTTATCTGGCAACGCTGCATTTTGGTCTGGAGGAACAACGTCCGATGATAATGACGGATGCACTCTATGACAATTATGTTGTTCCGAAAAGGGAAAATACAACTTATCCGTATCCCTTTCACCATCCTGTCGGATCACTTGAAATTCTTGGTCGTCCGTGCCTGAACCTGCAGCAGAATGTACCAACCCAGCTTCGTCGGATAATTCCTGATCTGACAGAGTTACTGTCAGTTGCTGGGACGCTGCGATAATTTGTGCTATCTGCGATAGCATATCCGCAACAGAGGCCTGTGGAGCTGCAGTCTTATAGGATTTAGCCGCTGGAAGCTCCTTAGACGTTCACTGCATACCTCAAATATGCGAACGTCCGGAGAATGAAGGCCTCGTATCCTTGGCTACCGGATGGCGTGACCTGGTCGCCGTAGAATCCCTGATCGGCGATGTTGGTTGAATATTACAGGTCACATCGCCAAGATGTGGTCACGTGTGCTGCCGTGAGGATGAGGAAGCCGAAAGAGCAGTCTCTCTGGACTGTCTATGTAACTGAGCGTCCCGAGCGGTAGATGTATACTCCGACTGAGGAACGTTTTGTACCACAACATTTGGGCCCAGATGTTGTAATACGAGAGGGGGACCTCTCTCGCTCGCAGCCCGGATGGACCTGGACGAGCTAGGAACTGGACTTAATAGGCTTCCTCTGTACCATCCTCGTATCCCTCGTCACTGGGTGTGCACATTATATTTTATAGTGCTCGCATCACCCAAATCTCCTTCCTGGACCGCAACAGACGAACCCGGATGCTGAGCCATTCGGTGAATGGTCGCGACACCGGGCGAGCTAGCGGACGCCGACGTCTTCGATAGTACTAGGGAACTCCAGGCAACTGACGTATCTACATGAGCACTTTGCCGCTAACTCTTCATTTGACTGTGACAATGGAAGCACACTTACGAAGACATCATGGTAACATCACCTTGTTTATGTTACTCAATGAGACCCGTGGAGCCGCAGTCCTACGTGAATTATCCGCTGGAAGCTCCCGGGACGTTCATTCCTGCATTTATATAATATGCGAACGTCCCCAGTGGAAAGGTCTCGTATCCTTGGCTAGCACATGGAGTGACCTGGTCGACATGTATTCCTTGGTCGGCGAAGAAGAGCACCATGGACGTTCAATCCTGCATATATATAATATGCGAACGTCTCCTGGAAATCTGTGGTCACATAGCCAAGGTGCGGTCGTGTGTGTTGACGAAGATGAGGAAGCCAATATAACAGCTGCATCGGACTGTCATGCGATGGAGCGTCCCAAACAGACTATCCTCGGATCCGTCATTGCTGGGTGTGCACATCTGAAGTTTTATAGTGCTGACATCACCCAATCTGCTTCCCTGGACCACAACGGACTAACCCGGGTGCTGTAACATTCTTATTTCCTGGTGAATGGGTGAGACCGGGCGGACTAGCGGGCGACAATGCCTTCGATAGAACCAGCTAACTCCCAGCAATTGTCGTAATACCTTGAGCACTTCCCACTAGCCCTAATATTGCAACGACGGAGACACAGTTATTGAAGACATCACGGAAACATCACTCTGAGTTCTGAAAAAGAAACTGATAATATATAGTGACCATACGGAGAGAGGACTGTAATGGACCTCTCACCGCAACAAAATACTGTGACACACGTCTCCAATGTTGTCATATCAATCAACACACACAGAGCAAGAATTAATGCGACTACATTGACTATAAGAAACACAATGAACTCGTGACTTAGAGGAAGATATCCTCGAATTATGATAGAAGAATATTTTTTCAACCAGAAAAATATATACACCGTCATATTATTCGCACTAACTCTTGAAATGAATATACATAATATATTATAATTCATTATAACATTTCAAAAGAAAATAATTTTCAAAAAAAAAAAATTTTTGAAAAAATTTTCAGAAGAGCCCAAGTTCCCAATGGGAACCCTGAGCCCAAAAAATCCTAAGTGTGGACAAAAATTTTAAATCATTTTGAAAAAATTAATGTAACACTTACGGACAATATTAATGTATCTTGCTATGAACTAAATTAAGCAGAAGCCAAGTAATCATTGTCAGAAGTAACAGTTGTCAACATAAGCAAAAGTGTCAACAACCCAGAAACATGACTCCAGGCACTAAAACAAACATGGCCCGAAATCAGTTACCAATTTAAACACTATCTGAAGCAAAGGCTTCCAGAGAAGAAACTGTAGAACATCAGATGATAAATGCAGACCAAAACGCCTAAACACCCCTAGGGTGAGGACATAAACATGGGGAAAAAACAGAAAATAATTCTGTTTCCAAGCCAAAACTCCCAAAACATTTTAGTAATAAACATTACAAAAAATAAGCCAAAAGCATGGGGGAATAGCTAGGGGGGAATAAAGGAAATGGAGAGAGGAAACACTGATTAAACAATGGAAAATTCATAGCAAGAATGACCACAATAAGGTCATGCCACGGAAATAGGTAACATGAATAATTTCGTAAAATAATTATAAGTTACAGTCCTGAACATTTGTTTCCACTGTTTTTTTCTCTCCACGTTCTTTTTCCACCATATATCCACCATTTCTCTCATAATTATGTGTCTGGCACCTTTGAAACTGAGATTTACAAGCACAAATATCAGTCAGTTGTAACTGAATTGAGGGCCAAACAAAGAATGACTTTTGGCAGCTGTTTCGAGACCTCCTTGACACTGCACATGCGCAGTGGAGTAAAAGTATGGAGGACCATATAGGACATGTAAATTTCGGTTTTAGATGCAAATTTTGGGGATTGGGGGGTAAAATTTGTGTTTGGCCCTAGATATTTTAGAGTTAGCACCAGCTAAGTCTGTGTCATTGGTACAGTATAAAAATAATGCCAAGTTCATCTACTTTACATAATTTGTGCACAAGAAAAAAACCTGTATGATATGTTATTTATCTTATTCTGCTACATCTCCATACCACAAATTATTGAAATCGGAAATGTTATTTAGAAGTCGGCCATCTTGAATTTTTGTTTAAAAAAAAAACTGACGTGCATCAATTTTGCATAATGTCTGATCAATGCTGAATATCTGAAACAAAACTGTCAAAGCATCTCTCAAGATACAGGTGGTAACAGGGTAGATGGAAAGACAGTCTGACAGACAAACTGACAGACAAACTGACAGACAGACAGATGGACAGAACGCAATTCATAAGTCCCCTTACAGTAACCTGTGGGGGACTAATAAGTTAAAAGGGTCATATCTTCATACTACTGCTATAATCACAATGTGATTCCAGTTTGTAAAAGTAGCACTGGACCAACATCTATTCCCTTTTGGTGCTAGGACCCATTTACAATAATGGAAACAAGGCTTTGTTAATTTTGCCATGCATGGAAAAATCAATGTACTTATATACCATTACCTATATATTATATTCCATTTTCAAGACTACAGGAATCCTGTGCTAAGCAATCTAGGCACAAGCTTATCAGGCCTAAAAATTTGTCCTGATCATCAAGAATTGGCTTTATACCCTTGTTCAGTGCAACCAGTACACATTCTATAGTTACAAACAAACCTCAGTACAGTTACTAGAGTTTACCCCTTAACTCTTAACCCGCAGAGTATTTTCAAAAGATTTTTCATCAAATCTAGTCATGGCTGCTCCAAAGCAGCCATGACTAGATTTGAAGAAAAATTCTTTAGTGTTTGACTCAAGAAATTGCTGATCAAGAAGTTGGTACAATTTGCAGTTGAAAATATGGTTAGTTGTGCTCAAATTTTACTTATTTTAGAGTGCCAAGTGATTTCCTGTCCTGGCCAGTAATATCCTCCAGCAGCATGCAAAGAGTTAAGGGCTTAGTTCCAATTATGAAATTTAGTAAGTTTCTTGTCTTACATGTGAGTATAGGACTCATGTTTTGACATACAGGCTTTTGGGGTCCTTGCTGATGGAAATTGCAGTATCTTCGCAGTTATTTCTAGTGAAATCTTGGCTATCTGAATAGGCAGTTAAGATGTCTCTAAGTGCCACTGCTAAGTCAATGTGTTACCTTATTACGAGGAAACAAAAAATAAGGACACTTTCCAAATCTATGACAAGAATCAAACAAACATTGCATACAAATCAAAGTCGATTTTCATTGTTTTCCTTACAAGAATCAATTCTGAAGATCATTTGCAACACTTGATTCTTATTCTCAACTTCTAGCTGAAGTCATGTGTTGGAAAACCAGAAACTGAAATATACAAATGCAGTTGAAATGACCAAATATATTGTGGATTATACAACTATTAACCACACATACTTATTCTAATAAATACTATAAGAATTTTACCTCTCCTTCAGGAGTGTCTGATGGACACAACATTCCCCACTGTGAAGCTTGCAAGGATCTTGGTCCACTTACTTTTCGAGTTTTTTCAAACTGCAAAGTAAAACAATTGTCAGGTATATTTTGTATTCAAAAGTGTGGTTACAAACACTAAGATATTTATTTTCATGTCTTTGTATTAGCCAAATATTTCAAAGCAATGATATGACACAAAATATTCTATGTCTGTTTCAACCATGTTTTTAGCAACTGCCAGGTTCCCCAACTTACTAATTTGGTAGAGTTTGTTGTGTTTTGAAGGCAAGTGCACAATCAATGTGAAATACACCTTAGTAGATACCACCACCATGCCCCCACATGGGCAAGCGGATTAACTCTTTCAACGCGAGAGGCCGCTTTTCCAGACCAGGAACATGTTACGTCATAATTTCATTAAGAAGGATGGCTAATAAGTGAACGTGTGTGGTAAAACAATTAATATTTTCAACGTGCAGCCAGTAGGCTGCACGTTGAAAATATTAATTGCTCTACCCCTAAATAATGGATATTGACTCTTCCAATTTCTGCCATTTAACTGACATGGAAGATACCACTAGTGTTGAAAGGGTTAAGGGTCTTCCCAAAGGATACAACACAGTCACCACTGCTCAGGATCGAATTGTTAATCTTTCATTTTAATGTCCAATGCCTTGACCACTGAGCCACAATGCTTCTGCTTTTATGTTTTTGAAGCAAGTGCAATTAAAAATCCTGCAGCCCATTGTTTGACATTCTTTCTGCTGATATCAGAGCATAGGTTAAAACCAAAACTATGTAAAGCTGAACTTGCCTTCTGCATTTAGAAGTAAAATGTTTCACTTTATTACAAATAAGTATATATTTACAAGGCCCAGAAATATTATTTTTAATAAACTGAACCTACGACATGATTTAATCCATGGAAATTCGGAAAGGGGCCTTTTGAGGGATTGATGATCCAGTGGGGTAACTAAAAACCTGCCACATTGGAGTGAAAACATGCTACAATTCCAAGGTACCCCAAGTAAAGAATTCAGTGGTGCATGACAATTTGAAAAGTTCCACTGATCTATTAAGATCCGTGGAATTAAGATAATTAAAACACTCATGCAACTCATCCAAGATTAACTCTTAACTACAGAGTATTTTCAAGTTATTTTTATCAAATCTAGTCAAGGCTGCTGTGAAGCAGCCATGATCAGATTGGATGAAAAATTCATTTACATTTAACTCACAGAATCTTTGGTGGAAAAGTCCATTCATTTTACAATGAGGTCCCGAGATGGTGAATTTGATGATGCTATCCCATATAGTGGGCTAGAATCCCCCAATTTATCCTCTGTGTACCTCTTCTCATTTAGGCCTGAGACCTTGATTCCGACTCCATTCTGAGCCCTTGATTTCGACTGAGGTTCACGAAGGGTAAATTTTGTAATGCTATCCTACTGTGCAGGGTAGCACCACCAAATTCACTCTCTGGGGGGCCTCATTTTGGAGATTACAGTCTGCTTTTTTTCAGGCATTCTTGGCACATGTGTGGGACCAGAAAAACTTGGACAGTTCAACAGGGAAATTGATTTTAGTACCTACACGTATGCATGTAATATGTTCAGAAGTTTGACTTTTATGCTAATCTGCCTGCATAATTGATAGTTGGTATCAAGTCTGGAAATAAGCAATAGTTGGTACCAAGCCTGGAAATAAGCAATCTGTCTTTTGCAGAATGAGATCCCCAGAGGGTGAATTTGCAGATGCTACCCCATACAGTTAGCTGAAATCCCTGTTTAGGCCTGAGACCTTGATTCAGATTGAGGTTAACAAAGGGTAAATTTAGTAGTGTTACCCTGCTGTGAAGGGTAACATCACAAAATTTATCCTTTGAGGACCTCATTATGCAGATGACAGTCTGTTTATTTTCAGGCTTGGTTGGTGTGGAACTAGGAAAACATGGCCTGTTCAACAAAGAAATGTGCTGCCCATTTCACAATGGAAATGAGGTAACATGTTATCAGCCTGGGACAGATGTTTGAAGGCTAATAACAAAACCAAGGGCTGATATGAAGGCTGATATAAAATCAAACAAGTAGTATCCCGTTTATTAATTAGATGATTAAATTTCAATTCAAGTGGAGACCAGCAGATCGAGATATTGTTTACAAGTTACAAGTTATGCCTATAAAAAAAAAATGTCTAGTTTCTCAGGCAATTTTTCCTCAATTTTATGATGACGGAAGAAGGCTTTTTCTTTTGGTTATTTACAAAATAGTTCTGAAAATGGTTGGAATCTGAAATTTATCTACTTACACTATTATGTGGCAAAGCAATGTTTTCACCAGTGAAAGTGACCCATAATGTAGTTGAAAATGTAACCAACTATACCTTGTTTGACACAGCTCTGTGAGCTCTGTCAAACAAGGTATAGTTGGTTAACTATTTGCCATACAAGTGCGAAATAGTGTCATAGAAGATATTTCCGGGTGAAAAAAAGGTGATGAAGCAGATTTTCAATGTCGAGGGAGGTGCCAGAGAAACAAGAATTTTTTTTCAATAGCCTTAGCAACAGGCCTACATGTACACTACAGTTAGGTTATTTACTTGGAAAAACAATATGAAGCAAGCAGCCCCAAGGGAGCTGAAGCACTCAACTGACAAAGGCCCATTGATTCTTCACAATGTGATTTAAACATATTGTCTTAACAATAAATGATCACTTATTATTTACTTTTATTTTTTTTCCACTGACTGGGGCAGTAGTTTGAGAGATCAGGCACTGCCAAAAATCTCAGAGTTACCACAAGAAAATTGCATTATTAAATATACATCATACAAACAGAAAATTATTAATTTTCAGAGAATACCAAGTAATAAAGTTGAAAGGGTTAAAATGAATCAGGCCTTTGACTAGAACAAACTTGAATCTGACCAGACTAAGGATTTCATATACCAACAGATTCTCACTGGTGGATCTGAATAAGAATTCTTTAGAGAATTATACTCATATTGCTAGAAGTTAAAAATTCAGGGCCCTGCAGGGAACCCAAATATGACCTCAGGAACTTCATTTGAGCAAATTTTAATCTGAAACCCCACCCCACTCCAAGGATGTTGTTGACAAATATCAAAAAATTTTAATGAGTGGATCTGAACAAGAATACTTTTAAAGAATTTTCTCATACTGCAGAAAGTTCTCACAGGATGCCCCAGTATGAATCCAGGGACTTGATTAATTTTCCTCATATTGCACTAAGTTAAAATTTGGAATTAACTCACTGACTTCATTTGAACTAAATTTAATTCCATAAGGAAGCTGTCTACCACATATCAGAAGATTCTGAGCGGTGGGTGAGAAGGAGAAGATTTTCAGAGAGTATTCCTCATATTGCACCAAGTTAAAATTTTGTACGAGAGTCAGGGAATTAATTTGAACAAAAATGAATCTGACCCCTATAAGGATGCTGAATACAAAATATCAAAAGATTTTCATGGGTGGATCATAAGAAGATTTTCAAAAAGTATTCCTAATTTTGCACAAAGTTAAAACTTGGGCTTCCATAGGGAGCCCAAATATGATTCATGGGACATGATTTGAACAAACTTGAATCTGACTCCTAAGTATGCTGTATAACAGCTTAAAAGAAAGTTTGACTGGTGTATCTGAAGATATTTCCCGTATTACACAAAGTTATTTATTTATTTATTGGTATTTAAGGTCACATATATGCACCAAGTCAAAATTAGAGGCTTCAACAGCCCAAATTATGAAGCTAGGGACTTGATTTGAATAAAATTGAACCTGATCCCCATAAGATACTGAACACTAAATATCAAAAGATTCTCACTGGTTTATCAGCAGAAGAATATTTTTTTAAGAATTGTCCTCATATTACACCAAGTTCAAATTTGGGCTCTGACAAGGAACACAAATATAAACCCAGGGACTTGATTTGAACAAACTTGAATCTGACACCCATAAGGATGCTGAATACTAACTATCAAAAGGTTCTCATTGGTTGATCAGAAGAAAGATTTTCAAATAGTTTTCATCAAATCACATTAAATTTATATTTGGGTTCCGATAAGGAACCCAAATATGAACTCAGGGACTTGATTTGAACAAACTTGGATCTGACCGACATAGTGATGCCCACAGGGAGCCCAAACATGAAACCAGGGACTTGAATCTGATCCTTCTAAGTATATTGTATATCAAATATCCCTATCATCATTCACATGATATTTAACTGGAATCGGTCCAGTAATTTAGGAGGAAAGTTAAAAAATTTACAGAAATTTATATATTTTTTATACTTACCAATGACCCAGACTTACCTGGTGCTAAACTCTTTAATTCAGGGCCAAACACAAATTTTGTCCCCCCAATCCCCCAAATTTGCATCAAAAACCAAAAATTACATGTCCTATATGGTCCTCCATACATTTACTCCTCTGCGCATGCGCAGTGTCAAGAAGGTCTCGAAATTGGCACCAATTATCATTCTTACAACCAGTGCCTGGTAAGCGTTATCTACTCAGCGGGGAGGTATGAGTTCCCAACTCCTGGGAGGGCCATCCTGTCTGGGTCATTGGTAAGTATAAAAAACATATAAATTACTATAAATTTTTTAACATTTTTATACTGTACCAATGACCCAGACTTAGCTAAATAGTAAATAGGCTGGAGGGCCTAGGACATAAAGGAAAATCCAGTAAGCTCAATTATCTATAACAGAATAGCCTCTCCAGGAGAAAAGAAGAGATAGGCTTTACATGTATCTTTCTTATTTATATTAAAGAAGAAAAACACAATACCGATCAGTAATTGCGCACAATAATAATCAATGATCTCTATTAACATCCAGTATAACCCTTTATACTAATATTTTTAAAGGTAAGCCAATAAATAAAGGAAGTCCAGAGAAATGAGACTCTTCATATTCATTAAAAGTGTCCGAGGATTGTATATTAACGCTCGTTTGACACATGACATATACAAATGCTTCACACCGAGCTACACTTTAAAACTATTACATGGATGAGTAAACATTAGCTTTACACTTTAAAACCATCCCAGTAATGACTCGGAATTACTGACTCTAGGGGAGGTATTCCCTTGCTTTTCACTATAAAGCAGGTGACCTAAGGGAACACCTCCCCACCCCCACCCTTCCCCTTGCCCTGGGTCAAATACCCCAGAGCGAAGAGGGCAGCAGGACAGAGTCACTGCCGGAACAGAAAGCCTACATAACTATAGTTGCAACAGTTTAGTGGACGATATTCTGAGCAACTGATAACGGACCTAAACAATGGAGGTCTCCAGAAATGGACTCAATATTTCTGAGATAGAAATTAGTGAATGTGAAAGGTTGAGACCAATATGCAGCCTTCATTAAATCAGTAATAGCAATACAATTAGCATAAGCCCAAGAAGTAGAAAGAGCTCTTACTTCATGAGCTGAGATCTTGAGTGCTGACTGCTGAGAAGAAGATAATTTTTCATAAGCAGTACAAATAGTTAATTGAATCCATCTAGCAACAGAATGAACCATACTATCCTTTCTATTAGGCATCAAAGACAGAAAGAAACGCTTACATCCCTTTCTGATGAACTCAGATCTACGTTTGTAAATACGTATTGCTCTAACAGGACAAAGTAAAGGCCTACGCCCATCAGATGATGGAAGGGCCTTAACTGGTTCGCTGCTATAATTCTTTCACTGTGCTGTTGAAACATTAGTATTTTTTTCAGAAATGTTTTGAATAAAATACACTATTTATGCTTTGTGGGTTTTTTTATTTCTTTTCAAATAACCTATCAACAACTATACATTTTTTTGAAGGTGGGTATATTTTCTACCTGATCCCAATATTTTTTCAAACTTTGGTTCAGTTTTTTACAGGTGATACAGGTAAAAAGGTAACTAACTAGCAAAAAAATAGGGCAAAAATTAAAAAAATAAGTGAAAAAGAAGGTTTGTGACTTAGTTTTCTTTCCACCCCCAAAACATACCCTTTCCTGAAAGGGAACACTATTGGTTGACTGTGGTGCATAATAGGTGTATAACAGGTAAATTACCATTAACGAGCAAACAGGTAAGAACCCTAATAAAGTTATTTTTTTAAAGAAAATTGGTTTTGTAATTTTTTACAGGCCTCTTCCAAGAAATATCCATGAACAGATAGTACAATGACAGCTAACAACAATATATGCTGTACATTGTTCCAAAAGTTAGTCACAACAGGTATTACCTGTACTTAACGAGAAAACAGGTAAATTAAACAAAAATGCCAATTACTGTAACCATTTTGGAAAAGTCCAACCAGGATACATGTCCAATACAAAAAGTTGAAATCTCATTACCACAGACCACAGACAAGCCATATTTTTTTGTTTGAAGTTGGTCATGTTACAGGTGTGTTACAGGTGTTCCAGGTAATTAACCAACAGGTAAAAATTGAAAAAATTAAAAAAAATGAAATTTACAAAAAATATTTTTGTGAGTACCCCAAGGAACCATCCTTACACCATCTATATACATGTAGAATAACACTAGCATGATTACATGACACATGACAGGTAAATTGCAGGTAAAATGTGTGAATGAACCAACTTATATTTTATATAATGGTACAGGTGTGCTACTGAAACAGTATTTTTCAGAAATGTTTTGAATAAAATGCACTACACGTATATTTACTGCATTTTTTGTTATTTCTTTTTCTACACCCCATCAACAACTATACATTTTTGTAAAAGTAAGTATATTTTCTGCATGATCCCAGTATTGTTTTCCATCTTTGGTTCCATTTTTTTTACATGTTACATAGGTAAAAAACAACAGGTAAAAAGGTAAATGTTTAACCATTTTGTTCAAATTTGGACAGTTGACGTTAATTTCCAGCAATAATACAACCCAGAATATTTCTCCACATTAGAGGTTATGAGCAGACATGTTAACCTCCCAAAATTTTTTTCAGGGAGATTGAAGAAAATTTTCAGGGAGATGACATGATGTTCAGGGAGATTTTTTTTTGCGCGTAGAAACCATGTGTGGATCGATCAATTTTAAATATAAATTAATACCAAATACCCCCCCCCCCCCCCCCCCCCCACACACACACACACATAACAGGAAACAGCCCAACAACAATACATCAAAGGAACATACGTCAACGTTCTACTGACTGGTGGTGAGTGACCCAGACCTGTTAACCTCTGGAGGTGACTGTCCGTGAGATTTTGATGAGCTCCCAGTGAGACTCGGATGCTTGTTAGTGAGATTTTTGCACGTGGGCAGCACATCAATAATTTCCATGTTACCCCCCCCCCCCCACCCCTCACACACACATACATTAAACATTCCACCCTAATGTGTTTTATTTGAACAATTTGTCCTTTCAAAAGCCAAACCATAGAAGTATAGAGAAAAACAGAAATCAGAAATATGGATGTGGTCATGTGCCAATATCTGAGCTTGTTCCAATGACATCCATATTTCAATGGTTTTATGTACAAAATGTTTGGAGATATTTTCGACCTTTTCAGCACTATATCAGTTATGGTGTTGTGTTGAAAGTTTTGGATCCATTTGGGTAATTATGGGTACTTGCGGCGACCTGCGGTAACCTGCGACGATCTGTGGTGTTTAGGCACACCCCAGAGCCCGGTTGTTGTGGTAATTCGATCTTCCAAAGCCCAGCGCCCCACCTAACCACACCGGTTACTCACTGGAAGTAGTTGGTCATTTACGAAGGGGATTTGGAATGGGGTGATCATTTTTCAGTGAAACGTGAAAATTGTGCCACAGCCAGCCCAGGACGAAACATCTCGGGGATATTTTGTTGTCCATTTATCACTACGAATGAAAAAACGTGCAAGATTTTTTTCACCAAAAACATAATTTTTTTCACAGCCTGCTTTATAAAATTGGGAATCGGAAATTTTTCCCAATATATTGAAAATTACAGCAACTCATATGTTTGAGCTGTTTGTCTCCAAAATTGGCTATAATTATCTTAAAGTGAAATCCAAAATGCACAATAAATTTGTGCGTATTTTTGCACATTTTTCGATTGGACAAGATTTTATACGTATGGAATTTATTTTTCGATTTGACTGCTACCTGTATACAAGCAAAGGTGTGCCTTTAATATATAATCAATTTCAGCAATTATCCTGCATCTCAAATTCATTTAATCCGCCTGTCAAACGTGTTGCAATAATCACAACACGGCCATTGACAGAAATGAGAATTGGTCATCAGTTCTTACGTAAGTGGTGACGTTTCACACAAACTTAATGACCTTGCCATTGAGAGTAGAGCACATGCTTTTGTATTTGTAAACAAAAGCTGGTGGATTCAGTTTTTGTCTGGTATGTCGACTTTCCGGGAGATTTTTGGTCCAAATTGACTCCCGGGCGGGAGGGCGGGAGGGGATAGCTAATTCCGGGAGAATCCCGGGCATTCCGGGAGAGTTAACATGTCTGGTTATGAGGTATGCCCCACTGACTGTTAGGTGTATTACATCCGACTGATACAGGTAAAAATATAGCTAACGAATCAATAACTAGAAAAGTTAGATGAAAAAAAAAATTATGTTTCAAGTATCCACAATGAATTGCACCAACACATATCATATTACCTATACATGAGTGTAATATACACGCAACACTCCCGAACTAACCTAACATGATTACTTGTCAAAGACAGGTATATTACAGGTAGAACATGTAATGGGTAAAAGCTCTGGAAATTCACCATGGCAATCGACAATGCCATAGTGAAAGTCGTGGCAGAATGCCACAGCTTTTACTGCAGCATTGCCGATTGCCAGGGTGAATTTTGAGTGCTGGAGTGCACAGGTAAAATTACAACTCACCACTACACTTTTACTTACATTTACAAATGTACTATTTCTTTCAAATATCCAGGCACCCACAATACTTCAAGGAAAACAAAATGTAGTCTTTCATAACAGCAACGAAGTTTGAATGGCAATCAATTTAAACCATGTAACATGAACTAGTAAAATGCAAGCAACGAATGAACGGAAGAAGTTTGACAACATTATTATATAACTTTCTTTGTATGGTAGGCCTCCCAGCATTCTCCTGGACACAACCCTACATCACATGATTTGCATTCAAAGGATGTTCGAACCCTTTTCCCACCCTTCGTGTTACTGCATAAAGCACAGTTACGCCTTTTACCAATTGGTAATTTCTCTGCCCTCAAATGGTTCTTAGTGTTGGTCAGTCTGTCTTCTAAAACCGATATCTTTCGCCCTGGTGCCCTTCTCTCAACTCGGAATGTCCCCACAAGTCCCTTGACACACTGCACAACAAACTGTCTGCGGTCAAGAATTCTGACGGCTCCCCTAGCACCAGGTGTGTTACAAATGGCTTGGTATATTGTATAAGCATTAGAGGTTTGTGCTGCATGCTTGTATAAAATGTATGCATTGAGTGCAAGGCGTCCAAACATGAAAAAAAAAACTTTCTTGGTCCATTTCAATGTGCGACGTTCATCAAGGAACATATATGTCCGCATATCAGCGAGATCTACACCACCCATATATTTATTGTATTCAACAATAACTTGTGGTACGTCTTTATGCATTCGACCCCTATTTGAGATGAACTCGACTGGACAAACTGTTTCCTTTGTTGATAGTATGAACACGGCCTTTCGGTCTTCATAATTAGCAAGCAGTATGGGTCCTTTACGAGCCGCTGTTACATTACCCTTTTGCTGTCGAACCTTTATTAAATCAGGGATACCTTTTCTACTTTTTCTAACGGTACCAGTCAAGTAAGTCTTTGCTCTGTAAAGGTATTCAGCAAGAGGAATACTTGTGAAAAAATTGTCCACAAATAAATGGTACCCCTTCCGAAGGTAAGGGTTTATCAGTTTCGTGCAAACATTAAACGTCATTCCACGAGAGTCCGAATCGTCGTCGACTGATTTGCTAGGAAATGGTTGGGATGAAAGAGTGTATCCTGTTATACTTTCGCACATATTCCAAAGTTTGATGCCAAAACGATGGTGATGTTTATTAGGCATATACTGGATACTTGGGGCTCGTCCTTGAAAGCCAATCAGAGATTCGTCAATCGCTAGCTGCTGATTTGGACAATAATATTTCTGAAACTGGTCATTGAAGTGATGTATGAAGCCAATAACCTTATGCATACGCCCTGGCAAATCAAGGTTAACCTCAGGTACATGAAACATTGAAAGTAACATGAGAAATCGATCCCTGGAAAATATAGTTGCAAAATAGGGGGTAGCCTGAGTCTCGTCTGTATTCCAATATTCGTTAATACAAGATTTGTGGATTAGCCCCATATTCAGAATCACACCAAAAAAAGCTTTCATCTCCTCAATCGTTGTGTGATACCACTTGTGAAATCGAGAGTAGGGCTTGCCCGTTGACTTTTCAGAACTTTTGGCATCCCCGTAGTTATTTGTAGCTCGGACAATGTCATTAATAAAGTTTATACCAAAAAGTAATAGGATGAAATCAACTGGATTAGCACAGTTTGTAGGAATATTTTTGCTTCCAACTGTAGTTGGAAGAAAGGAAAATGGAGTGTCACTGGTGTCGTCTGCCAGGCTTTGCACCTTCTTCCAATTATCATTCACAAAGTTTGTTTCATCACTGGTGAACAAATATTCATCATCACTGTCAGATGAATATTTATCTGCTGCGTGTGACTGAGTGAAAAAGCCATCAAATATTTCGTCACATTCATCATCCGAACAGAAAATTGAATCGTCTGAATCAAAATTTTCAACCGTGTTTACATTTGCCATTTTGACAGGTGAGTGCAAAGGTCAGAAAGTTCATGCGCGTTCACATTGTGGAATCGTATTTTTAGAAATATTTAATAAGATAAAACACCCGGAATCTCACAACAGTATACATACCTGCAGTACCCACCCAATAAAAGGGTTGTTTAGTTGTTTTTATTATAATTATAAATCGCAACAACAATAATACATGTGTGGGTACTGACATTTAGAAATAATTCTGGGCCATGCCGTACCGCAGTCAACTCGACCATGCTGCCTTGGGGAAAAGAAAGATTTATTTACGTTCAAAATAAGAAATTTTCCACCTGGAAAATAAAGTACTGTATTTATACCTAATCCCAAAACGTTGTACCGGTCACGTTGTTGAATGTCATCGCAAAAAAAGTGAAAAAACAAGCGATGAAAAAATATCCCACACCGCTACCAACTCTGACCTGTTTTCAACAAACCAACTTCCTTTCTGCATAAATTAACCTGGAAATCCACACAGGAATTCCGCATTCGTCATTCTCCGGCAGTGATTAAATAAATGAAGAAAAACATATCTTTTTTCTATGGATACATTTTATTTTATTTAGAAATAGATATGATTCAAGATTATTATTGTTTAAATCATTTTTGACAAACAAAACATATTGAATTTTCAATTGTTTGTGACTAAATTTAGAAACGACTCGAAAGTGAATCAAGTGGTGTTGAAAAAACAAACGTCTATTTCCGTTGAAATTTCGAATAAAAAACATTTTTGGAAGACACTTTTTCAAGTGACAGGGACTATTATATATCACGGCTGCAATGAGGTTATTTCTGAAGTAAGCCAACATTTTTTTATTGCATTCGACACACGCTAAAAATGCCCTTGAATTTTTGTCAACACATGCGGATGAATCGAAACCAGGGGATTTCCCCTTTTCTGGAATTCAGTTTCGCAAGTTGTCAACCAAAGTCCAAATAAGTGATTCAAATTAGCCTCCATCAATCAAAAAACTGCATCAAACCGGTTCATAGTTTATATATAGATTACATTCTCAATGCCCAATGCTGTGTTTATTAAGAAAATAAATTCTTTCACCCATGTTCCGACTTTGAAATACTGACAATGCCCAAAGCCACGATCGTGGCTTCCCGCAGTTTACAGGAGAGCCACGATCGTGGCTTCCCGCAGTGTACCAGTTAATAACAATAGGTTCAGGATACTCATTAGGAGCCTGATTCTCAGCCGAAAATCCAACACTGGTGGTAAAGGTAATAGTATTATCAACACTACGGTAGTGAGAATCATCCACAGATAGTGTATGAAGCTCACTAACTCTTCTAGCAGAAGAGAAGGCTAAGAGAAAAGCCTTAAGAATTTGAAGTCCACTGTTCAAGTGGCTCAAAAGGCGCTTCTTTTAGCTTAAGAAGAACCCAAGCCAAATTCCACTTTTGAATTAATCTAAGGGTTCTAGGTCTATTTATCGAAAAATTTCTAACTAATTTAGATAAAGAGACATTAGTTCCAATCATTAAGCTATCATGATGTGCATAGGTATCGGATAGCATAGACCTATAACCCTTAATGGTGATAGGCTGCAGTTTAATCTCATCAAACAAGTATACTAGAAAGTTTGCAATGTCTGGAATGGAAGGATCATAAATATCTACGGAATGATCCCCACACCACTGACGAAAGACTTTCCACTTAGCAGCATAGTTTAGCGAAGAGGAGGTCCTCCTACAGTTAGAAATCGCATCCACTGCTCGTCCTGTAAAATGTTTTCCGTGCAGGAAGGACCGCACAACGGAAATACGTGAAGGTTTAGACCTTACGGACTGTGAGGAGGATGCTCGATTTCCCCTCTGAAAGAAGATCTTCCCGTTGAGGAAGCTTCCTCGGTATGTCCCACAACAGACACCTGAGTAGATTTATCCATGATCCCTGTGGAGACAGAGATGCTACCAAGAGAATCTTGCATTGCAATTGTTTTATCTTGAGCAATATCTGCTGAATCAACGGCGCTGGAGGATACGCATATCCTATCATTCCGTCCCAAGAGATCGAGGGAGCGTCTACTGCAAATGCTCGAGGATCCGGACAAGGTGACACATACGTCTGCAACTGATTGTTGAGATGTGTCGCAAATAAATCTATCATTGGCTGTTCCCACTGGTAGCAAATCTGATTGAATACTTGCTTGTTGAGAGTCCATTCTGATGGCAACAGGCGACCCCTCCATGAAAGGGAGTCTGCTAAGACGTTCAGACAACCCGGAATATGACGGACCGAGAGAAGAATCTGATGTTCTAGTACAAACAGAAGAATTCTTTCCGTTAGATTGAGCAATGGAATGGAATGAGTGCCACCTTGGTTCGGAATATACACAACTACTGTCGTATTGTCGGACAGAATTTTGCACGTGTGCATTCTGAATAACGTCCATCCAATGACATAGAGCAAGCCAAATCGACATCATCTCTTTGATGTTGATGTTCTTGCTTAAAAACTGCAGATCCCAAAGACCCTGGCACTTCAAATCCAATGGGCTCAGTGTCGCGCCCCAACCTGTTTGACTGGCATCCATCATAATCGTAAAACTCGGATCTGGCAATTGCAGTGGAACTCCCTGAGTTAACCACTGTATGTCTGCCCAAGTCTGAATCTCTTGTTTCACTTGGCTTGACAAGAGGATGTCCGTCTCGAGCGAATGAATCTTCACTCTCCAATTCTGAGTCAGATAGACCTGAAGAGGATGAGTGCGTAGCCGCCCCATTGCCATTGAAATGAGATCGGCGGCAGCTCCGCACAGACCTATTAGTCTCATGAAGTCTCTCACAGTAACTTTGTCTGAGTGAAGACAATAGCGAGCGTAACAACTGACTAATTTCGCTCTGGTTAACGGCAGACGAACGAGATTGTTGTGCATCTCGAAGCTCATCCCCAGGTGGGTGAATGACTTGGACGGCACCAGAACCGACTTCTCTTCGTTTACTATGAAACCGAGACGCAGAGCAATAGGAGCAGAATCTGCATATCGTTCTGAAGTGTTAACTTGTTGCCATACCTCTGAAGAATATCGTCCAGGTAAGCCGACGTTACCGCAGACGAATGAGCTCGGAAATAAGTCATTACCGAGTTCATTACTCGAGTGAAAGCCCAGGGTGCTAGATTCAGACCAAAGCACATCGCTCAAAACTGATAAACAACAAATAGGACAGCGAAGCGAAGATACTTTCTGAATGCCGGATGTACCATGACGTGAAAGTGCGCATCCTTGAGGTCTATGCTCGCAGCATAGTCGTTCACTCGAATGTTCACTCTGACTTTGGAGCTACGATCAGCTTGTTTATCCAGCTTAAGTCGATCACTGGACAGAACGAGCCATCTGGTTTCGGAACCAGAAAGAGATGGCTGTAGAAACCTGGAGATTCCTGGTTTTCTACGACCTCTATCGCGTTCTTCTTTAAAAGAGACTGGACTTCTGATAGAAGTGCCGTTCTTTTCTGAAAATTTGACAGAAGCTGAGTCCATCTTGGACTTCGAGTTAACGGAGGTTTGCATTTGAAGGACAGTTTTAGTCCTTCCGAAATAACCCCTCAAACCCAAGGGTCCTCCGTAATTGATTCCCAGTTGCTTGAGAAACTAGACAGTCTTCCGCCCACCGGAACGCGACAGAGGTCTAAACCATCACCTCCTGTATCTGCGAGGCTTGCGGGAGGAGATACTATGTCCTCCGCGACCTGCACCTCGCCCCGTCAGCCAGGGGGCATCTGACCAGTTATTTCGGCCAGCGCAACGGCCCCTACTTGAGTCGCTACTCTGACAGTCTCTAGAGTAAGACCTAGAGGACGCATAGGAACCTCTATAGGAACTTCCCTTGGACGAACTCATCCCAGAAGTGCCTGGCCTACTCCTCTCTGCTGGTTCTGACTTCTTGGAAGCAGACTTAAATAACAGAGAGTCAGAAACTTTCTTAGTTAATTTATCATATATTGCAGAAAGCTTGCCACTGAAGAGAAACTCTCCAGAGACCGGAGCGACTCTAAGAGAGTTTTTCACCTTACTGTCCATGTGTGTGGAAATAGCTAGGTCTGCGTCACGTCTAGCTAACTCCAGATTCGCCACTGAAAGGGTGGAGTTATACGTGGAAAAAGCTATGGCCCTGGACAGAACTCTTAAGGACGTCTGTATATCTTGGAATTCTGGTCCTTCAAAGCGTAATGACAATGCTCTAGTAAGGTGATCTGCGTATGAAAGAACGTCTAAACTAGCTCTGTTAGACGATATCGTTGTTTCTATCGTTGACGAAGGAAGTGACATAGACGACGGCATGGATATTTCAAGGTCTTCAGCCTGGTCGTCTAAACGCAGAGGAACTCTCTGGATGCCCTGACCTGCCGTATCAAATTTATTCCTTTGATTGATAAAAGGCAGTTGTAGAGCAGATGCCGGTAGGAAGGCTGACCTGCCCGTCTTGTTGGCAAGTTTGTCAATAGCGTCATCTAATAATTCAAATATCCCGAGAGACATTCCTGGACTGTGACGGAAATTCCGGGACAATGTGCCTAAACCGATTAAAAAAGTTGGTGTCCAGTGGCGCTATCACCCTCCTATCCAGCTGCACAGCATTCTGGTCCGGCGGAACAACTTCTAGAAGGTAATGCCAGATGAACTCTACGGCTATTTTATGTTGTTCCGAAAGGGAAATATCTAACTCATCGGAATCCCTTTCGCCATCCTGCCGGACCTCTTGCAATTCTCGGTCGTCCGCACCTGATCCAGCGGCAGAACATACCAACCCAGCTTCGTCTGAAAGTTAAAAAATTTATAGTAATTTCTATATTTTTTATACTTACCAATGACCCAGACATAGCTGGTGCTAACTCTTAAAATATAGGGCCAAACACAAATTTTGCCCCCCAATCCCCAAAATTTGCATCTAAAACCAAAGAAAACATGTCCTGAAAGGCCCTCCACACTTCGCCTCTACTGCGCATGCGCAGTGTCAAGGACATTCCGAAATTGGCGCCATTAATCATTCTAATAACCAGTGCCTGGTAAGCGCTATGTACTCAGCGGGGAGGTAAGAGTTCCCAACTCCTGGGAGGGCCATCCCCGTCTGGGTCATTGGTAAGTATAAAAAATATATAAATTACTATAAATTTTTTAACATTTTTATACTGTACCAATGACCCAGACATAGCTGAACAGTAAAAAGGCTGGAGGGCCAAGGACATAGAGCAAGATGGAATACGCTCAATTATATAAAATAGAGTCATCCCCTCTAGGGAAAAAGAAGTATTAGGCCTTACATGTATCTTTCTTATTTATGATAAATTAGAAAGATACAACACCTTCCAAAATTGAGCTTCATACATCCATGTACTCTATTAATATCCAATATAATCCTTATACTAATAATTTTTAAAGTAAGCCAATAAATAAGGTAAGTCTAGAGAATAGAGACTCTTATACTCCTAAAAGTGTCTGAGGATTGCATAATCATGTCCGTTGACATATGCAATAATCAAAAGCTATACTTTAAAAACTAAGACTTGAATGAATTTAAAAACCTAAACTTCTCACTAAACAACCATCCCAATAACAGCTCAGAATTACTAACTCCGGAGGAGGTATCCCCTTGTTTTCATAGTAAAACAGGTGACCCAAGGGAACACCCTCCCCCCCCCCCCCCCCTTTTCTTGCCCTGGGTCAAATAGCCCAGAGCGAAGAGGGCAGCAGAACGGAGACACTGCCGAAACAGACAGCCTACCTAGCTATAGTAGCAACTGTTAAGTGAATGACATTCTGAGCAGTAGATAATAGACCTAACAATAGAGGCCTCCAGAAATGGACTCGATATTTCTGAGATAAAAATTCATGAATGTGGATGGCTGAGCGCAATGAGCGGCCTTCAAAAATCTATAATAGCGACACTATTAATGTAAGCCTAAGATGTAGAAGAACTCTTACTTCATGAGCCGAAATCTTAAGCACAACTGCTAAGTCAATGATATACCATAAGCAGTACCGATAGTTAATAGAATCCATTAACAATAGAATGGAGCGTAACGTCCTTCTACTAGGCATCAAAGACAGAAGAAGATTACGCCCATAGTAATAAACAGATATCTGTTTATAAATACATAAACTCTACCCGGAAAGAGTAAAGGCCTATGCCCGTACAAAGACGGAAGGACCTTAAAAACAATAGGTTCCGGATATTAGGAGCCTAACTCTTATGCAAAAATCCAACCTAAATAGTAACGGAAGTAGTGATTCCGAAACTACGAAAGTGATAATCATCCATCGATAGTGCATGAAACTCACTGACTCAACAGTAAAAGAGAAACCAACAGAATTACTGTCTAAAAGGTCAGAATTTGAAAACTACTGTTTCCAGAGGCTCAAATGATTACTTAGCTAAATAAGAACCGAAGTTAAAATCCATATAGGAATTTAATCTAAAGATTCTAAGTTTATTTATCAAAAAGTTACTAACTGACTTAGATAAAGAGACATAAGACTCAATTGTAAACTATCGTAGAGTGCATAGGTATGAGGTAACATAAACCTATAACCTTAATAATAACAGGCTGCAGTAGATCTTGTGAAACAAGTATACTAAAAAATTGCAATGAGTAGTATGGAGGGATCAACAATATGAACATAATGATCCCTACACCAACGACGGAAGAGCCTCCACTTTAGCCGCATAGAATAGCGAAGAAGAGGATCTCCTATAGTAAGAAATCGCGTCCAAAGCTCGTCCAGTACAATGCTTACAATGCAATACGGACCACACAACGGAATACATGAAGGTTGCGACCTTGCGGGTTGTGATAAAGATGACACGATTTACCCAGTGAAAAAAGATCCTCACATTGAGGAAGATTTCACGTTAAGACCCACAGTAGACAAGAGAGTAAATTACCCATGATCTCTGTGAAGATAGAGATGCTATCAACAGAAATGTATTGTGGTTGTTTATCTTAGCAATACCTGCTGAAACAACAGCGCCGGAGGATACGCGTATCCTATCATTCCGTCCTATAGATCAATAGAGCGTTAACAACATTAGCTCAGAGATCTGGACAAGCCAACACATACGTCTGCAATTGATTAGCAAGCTGTGTCGTAAATAAATCATCATTGGGCGCTCCCATAGATAGCAAATCTGATTGAATACTTGTTTGTTGAGAGTCCATTCTGACAGCAACAAGCGACCCGTAAGTGAACGGGAGTCTGGTAAAACAATCAGACGACCCGGAATATGACGGACCAAAACAGAACTTGGTGTACTATAACCAACAGACGGATTCTTTCCATTAAATTGAATAACGGAAACGAAAGAGTGCCTCCCTGGTTCCGGAGATACGCCACTACTGTCAAATTAAAGGACAGGCTTTGGGCATGCGTTTCTGAATAATGTTCATGCAATGACATAAAGCAAGCCTAAAAAACATTATTCCGCAGAAGAAAACTGGTTGCTAAGAGACTGCGGAACCCAAAGACCCTGGCACTTCGAATCCGTAGGGATCAGTATTATATCCCAATCTGTTTGACTGGCAACCGTCATAACAGCCACACTCGGGTCCGGCAACTGCGGTGGCACTCTCTGAGTCAACCACCGAATGTTTGCCCCAGTCTGAATCTCTTGTAACACTAGATAGACAAGAGAACGTGTAAATCGAGCAATTCATGGATTGCCGAAAAGTTGCCGTCAAAGAGAAGCTCCTCCGAGAACGAAGCGACTCTGAGAGAGTTCTTAACCTTACTATCCACGCGTGTGGATGTAGCTAGGGCTGCGTCACGTCTAACCAACTCCAATCAGCCACTGAAGGGCGGAGTTATACGTGAACAAACTACTGCCCTCAAAAGAAATTACATTGAGAATAATATCCCGTAAATCTTTTCTTGAAGACGTAATGATAACGCCTCAGTAAGGCGGATTACGTATGATAAAGCGTCTAAGTTAAGTCTACTATACATCATGTCGTTTCCAACATTGAAGTTGGAAAAGACATAAACGGCGAAAAAGAATATTTCCAGTCTTTAACCACACCGTCTACACGCATATGAACTCTCGGTATGCCCTGCTCTGCCAAAATAAACTATTCGTATAAATGATAAAACGGCAGAAATGAGCAACGCGGACAAGAAACTAAACTATCATGCTTGGTAGCAGGCTTGTATGTATATATAGCGTCGAAAAATAAAACACATGTTGTAATGACATTATTGGACTGCGTCGGTAAGTCAGGGACAATGTCCCTGAACCGATCGAAAAATCCGAGTCCAATGACGCTATAAGTCTCTTATCCAAGATCGCAGCAATGAAGTCCGAAATAACAATCACTGGAAGATAATGCCAGAAGATATGAAAGGCAGCTTCCGATACTACTAAAGGGAAAACTCGAAATCTTTCAAATCCCTTTCGCCATCCTGTCGGACCCTATAAAGCGTTCGGTCGTCCGTACCTGATGTAACCGCGGACCGCACCGACCCAGCGCCGTCAGATAATTCCTGATTCAACCAAGAAACTGTGAATTGCTGGGATGCTGCGAAACAACTGTGCTAACTCGGATAGCACGTCCGTCACTGAGGCCTGAGGAGAAGCGGTCCTACAATGCATTGCCGCTGGAAGCTCCGTGATCGTTACCCCGTGCATACTACCAATATGCGAGCGAACAGAGTGTATAGGCCTCGTGTCCCTTGGCTACCAGATGGCGCGACCTATTCGCCGTGGAATCACTGAATGACGAAACTGATCGGATACTCGAGGTCACGTAGCCAATGTGCGGTCGTGTGCCCTGCTGTGAGGATGAGGAAGCATTAAGGACAGTCTCTCGGACTGTCAATATAACGGAGCGTCCCGACTGACAAACATGTGCTCCGAATGTAAAATATCTGAACCACAACATGCGGTCCCCTATGTTGTTGGACGAGAGAGGGACCTCTCTCGCTCACAGCCCGGACGGACCTGGACAAGCCAGGAACCGGACTAACAGGCTTCCTCCGATCTGTCCTCAATCTGCCGTCACTGAGTGAGTACTAAAGTAATTAAAGTGCTCGCATCACCCAAATCTCCTTCCTAGACCGCAACGGACGAACCCGGCAGCCGAACCATTCGATGAATGTACGCTACACCGGGTGAGCTAGCGAATGTCACTCCGTAGGCGATAGACATATTCCATGAGCACTTATTGCCGCTAGCTCTTCATTAACTATGACGACAGAGGCACACTTTTGAAAGACATCTTCGTAACTTTGCGAACAAGAAACCAGAAATGCTTGGTTATAGCAAGCATAAAATAAAATATATATAGCGTCGTTCAATAATTCGAAAGTTTGTGTGACATTATTGGACTATGTCGGAACTGAGGGACGATGTCCCTGAACCGAACCAAAAATTCTAAGTCCACCGACGCTATCAGTTTCTTATCCGGCATCGCAGCATTCTGGTCCGACGAAAGAAGCTGTAGAAGACCAAGTCAGATGACATACACAACAGCATATGTTGTTCCGAAAGGGAAAGCTCGAAATCCTCCAAATCCCTTTCGGTATCCCGTCGGACCGGATGAAATTTTCGGACGTCCGTACCCGCTTCCGCGGAGCGTCCCGACCCAGCATCGTCGGATAAAAAATATGCGACAGATTCAGTTGATGCTGGGATGCTGCGATAAACTGTGCTATTTAGGAAAGCACGTCCGTTCCCGAGGCCTGTGCAGTAGCGGTCTTACGATGCATTGCTGCCGGAAGCTCCGTGTACGTTGACTCCCGCACACTTCCTATGCGAACGTCCGGAGTCTGCAGGCCTCGTGTCCCTGGCTATCGGATGGTGTGACCTGGTCGCCGATGAATCTCTGACTGGCGAAGCTGACTGGATATCCGTGGTCACGTAGCCAAGAGCGGTCGTGTGCGCAACTATGAGAATGAGGAAGCCTTATTGACAGTCTACTCCGGACTGACTATATGTCGGAGCGTCCCGAGCGACGGACGTATGCCCGAATGCGAAACATTTTGTACCACAACATCTGGGGCCAGATGTTGTTGAACGAGAGAGGGGCCTCTCTCGCTTGCCGTCCGGATGGACCGGAACGAGCTATGAACCAGACTAAAAGGCTTCCTCCGTTCTCCCTCCGATCCGCCGTCACTGGGTGTGCATTAGGTTGATTTATAGTGCTCGCATCACCCCAAAATTCCTTCTAGACCGCAACGGACGAACCCGGCTGCCGAACCATTCGGTGAATGGACGCTACACCGGGCGAGCTAGCGGACGTCAAAGGCCGTCGAACCTACTAGGGTCCTCTTAGGCAATTGGCGTATTTACATGAGCACTTTTCCGCTAGCCCTTCATTAATTGTGATGACGGAGGCACACTGTTGGAAGACATCACAGATACATCACACTAATCTTGATCGTCTGAAATAGAAATTGATAAAGTAGAGTGACTCTGCGGGGAAAGGACCGGAGTGTCCAATTCCCCAAAAACATACCGTGACATACGCTTCCCATATTGTCATCGAAATCATACGATACAGAACAGGAGTTAATGCGAGTACACTGACCACATATAGAATGATTATAAAGTCAGAGGAAGACTTCCTCTTATTACAATTGATCAATATCCTTTCAATGTGAAAAGAAAACAAGTCCTGGTACTCGCACTAACCCCTGACAATCAAAATACATAATAATAATATGATCCATTAATATAGAAAAAATAATTGAAATCAAAATATTTTGAAAAAATATTTTTTCAGTACAGCCCAAGTTTCTGAAAAGTAACGTTGAGCCCCAATGGATCCCAAGCCTAAGTGTGGACAAAAATTTTAAAAATATTTTAAACAATTTATTCAACACTTACGAACAATAATAATGTATCTAGTTATGATTAAAATAACATCAAGATATTATTTTCCAGAAATCCCCCCCTCACACAGAGGGCTGTTGTAAATGTAAACAATAAGTGTAAAAACACTAAAATAAGACTCCAGGCACCCAGGCCCGAAATCAGTTACCAAAAACACACTATCTGATGCAAAACAGAGACTTCCAGGGAAGAAACTGCAGAACATCAGATGGTAGATGCAGAACACAACGCCTAACCACCCGTAGGTGAAGATGTAAACATGGGGAAAAGAGCAGAATTCATTCTGTTATTCAGCTAAAACTCCCAAGAAAATTTAGTAATAATAATTACAAAAACTATGCCAAAAGCATGGGAGAATAGCAAGGGGGGACTTAAAGGACAGGGAGAAAGGAAAACACTTAAAAAACAGTGTAACTGAATAATCAGAATGACAACAAAATGGCTGCTGCCTCGAAAATAGGTAACTTAACATAATTTCATTAAAAAATTTTAAGTTACAGCCCTGATAATATTCTGTCACACATTTTTTTCCTCTCCTCCTTCTCTATCCTCCTTAGAATCACCATTTCACTAATATTTATGTGTCTGGCATCATTTAAACTGAGATTTATAAGCACAAAGATCAGTCAGATGTTAACTGATGAAGGGCCAAACTTAGAATGATTAATGGCGCCAATTTCGGAACGTCCTTGACACTGCGCATGCGCAGTGGGGGCGAAGTGTGGAGGGCCTTTCAGGACATGTTTTCTTTGGTTTTAGATGCAAATTTTGGGGATTGGGGGGCAAAATTTGTGTTTGGCCCTATATTTTAAGAGTTAGCACCAGCTATGTCTGGGTCATTGGTACAGTATAAAAATATAGGCAACATGAAATAATTTCGTAAAATAATTATAAGTTACAGCCCTGAACATTTTCTTGCACTATTTTTTTCCTCTCCTCCTTATATTTCCTCTTTATTTCCACCATTTCTCTCATCAAAATGTGTCTGGCATCAAGAAAACTGAGATTTAGAAGCACAAATAACAGTGAAGTGTAACTGTTTTGAGGGCCAAACAAAGAATGATAATTGTCGCCAATTTCGAGACCTCCTTGACACTGCACATGCGCAGAGGAGTAAATGTATGGATGACCATATAGGACATATAATTTTCGGTTTTTGATGCAAATTTTGGGGATTGGGGGGACAAAATTTGTGTTTGGCCCTGAATTAAAGAGTTTAGCACCAGCTAAGTCTGGGTCATTGGTACAGTATAAAAATATACTCAAACACCACTTATATGACAGACAACTGCAGACAGACAGTAATCACTATAGCTTGCCCTGACTTTCAGTCAGGTGAGCTAAAAACTCTGCCAATTCGAGCAGATTAAGTTTGGCCATACCCTTCCTTATCCATGTTGTTTTATGTATTCATGACATTGGGGATCCTATCATGTTTGGAGGATTAGTTTACTACTTTGGAAACTTCTGCCTGTAAGGGTTTGTGATCGTTTGATACAGTCATTGACTTATAAATAGAAATGGACAAGCAGTTTTGTGTGTTAATTTGCAATATTTGGCACTTCCAAGTGTTCAAAACACTCCCACTGATTGACAGCTGATAGCAGCAAAGGGTATGCACTGTCATTTAATATTTTTATGAATCTCAGTTTTGTATGTGGTACATCTATAAATTTACCACATCGAAATATAAAGAAACACAATGTGGAACATAAACAACTGCATGAACACACATGCGTTGGTCGCACCGTCTGGCAAAAGAAGAATCTGGCACAATATTGACTAGGTACTTTGTTGGTTCACAATCCCGTTCATGATATTATCACCAAAAAGCTTGGGACAAAAATCTTTAACAGTTTTCTTTGAAATGTGAGGACAAGAAATGTTAATATGATGACATGAAAGTCTAACAAGGGCAATAGCTATTTAACCCTTTACATAACGAATCACCCACATCCGCCCGTGTAATTTGCAAAGTCAGCAGTTGAAAGAAATAAATGTTTCAAAATATTTCAACAAAACCATATCATGTGACTCCTCATTGGAACATGCTCATCAAGCTCATTCCAATGAGGGGTCACATGATATGGTTTTGTTGAAATTTTTGGAAAATTTAAAAAAAAATAGTAATTAAAATACTAAATTTTGATACCGTCTGCATTGGATAAAGGATTAAGAAAGAAAGAAAGAAAGAAAGAAAGAAAGAAAGAAAGAAAGAAAAATAATATTTAATATCATCACCTGACTTGATATCCTTGTCATATGACCCAATGCAGATATGTAAGACAATCTACTCAACACTTGTGTTACACCAGCTCTATCCATCTTGAATCTCTTGATCGACCAATTTCCCTACACGTGAAAAAGTTCAAAGTTGAAATATTAAATTTATGTGATTAGAATATTTTAAAGACTCCAGTGGCTTGAAGCATTCAACAAAGACATTTTGGAACAAAGAAAAGGATGAGAAAGGAATATCATGGAATGTAAATAGATTTAAGGTGATTGGAAAAGTTTTTATCATCTACCCAATGCACATGTGATCAAAATTTATTATTTTAATTACTTTTTTTCAAATTTTAAAAAAATTTCAACAAAACCATATCATGTGAAGACTGCATTGAAACGAGTCTGACGATAGGGCCACATGATATGGTTTTGCTGACATTTTTTTAAAAATAATATTATTCCAATGGCTCAATTTGTAAATTAAATGGGCACTTGCAACCAATTCAATCAGTAAATGTTAAACAAAATTAACTAAATTTTATACTGCCAATGTTCTTACATCCCTGAGAGAAATCTGAGAAGAAGAGCAGTACAGTTTACTGGTATATCAGGACTAAGTAAGCCATGTTTTGAAATCTACACACATCTCACCTCTTCTCATCTACACTTTTGATATAAACCAGCATGTGGAATTTCTTTATGAATGGATCAGGGATATGGGCTGTGTAGCAAAGGATTCCACCATCAATGTAACGGCACTCATGGCTTTTCAGCTATGGCACTGAAAACGATAACTCATATCTAGAAGTTAGACATTATAGTGAATGAGAATATAGAATTTCAAGATGGCTGACTGATAGATTTGGGTTCTAGAGAATGTCAAAAGATTTTAACAGTGAAATCCACCAATGACCATGACTTTTAAGTCACGGTGACAAGATTTAATAGATGTATCAGGATGTCTTCCTGAACCTGCAAATAAAATTCCATGCTGATCAGATGACTGATACAGGTTACAGGGCATACCAAAAGAATTTGCACTGAATAATCTGTATAATCCTAGATGGTCAACCTTTTATCTCTGAAACGCAACATGACTCAATAGTTCAAATCTTTATGGTACTGAAAACAGGCATGTGGAGTTTGATGAAGGGATGCTGGTTGTAGGGTAAGAAGAAAAAAGTTTCTATAAAATTGTCTTGTTACAATTTTTTGGAGAGTGCCAGCAGGCACTCTCCAGAAAACTGTAACAAGACAATTTTTATGAACAAAATCTTCCTAAACTAAGGCTCCCAATACTTATGTTACAAATCACCTTTGAAAAATAATTTACCACTCTACCAGTTAAACCGCAGTACTATGATGGAAAGATATAATTTCCTAAGTTCATACCTTGGAAAAGAAAGCATACCACCCTGGTTCCTGAGGTAAGTAGCAATTGTTTAGCAGGTGACAGAATGCAATTCTTTTTGATGGATTTGTAGAACTGCTTGTTCTGCAGTCCAAGATCACTGAAATTCATTGATTCATTAGATTCAAAGTGCTCTCCAGCTTTGGTCGCTTTCATTGACAGAAAATATCTGCTCCAGAGATTGGAAGTGTCAAGGAGAAATCTTTGCATCACCCAAAGAAAATTCAATCACCTGTATGAGTGACAGATAGTCGACTTGATAGAAAGGTCAACATTTTCTATTTAACTATTTGTTCGACTTCCATTAATGAAGCAGAAACAGCTGATGAGGTGTAGTTTAAATATCCAAACAATGAAACTAAGTCTGTCACTGAGATGCAAGGGTGGAGAGAAAGGGAGGGGATAGCCTCCTTCCAAAAAGTTCTGGAGATGTCTGCACACTGGCATCATCAATTGTGGGTCTGATGCTGCCATGGCACTCCAATATCTCAAGTTGGCAGTAAAATGGCTGAGCAGAGAGAGAGACACACTCCATGCAGACTAAAGATCCTTGTGTTGTATTCGAAATAAGCAACGCCACTGAGTCGGTTCGAATCCCGCCTGCGGCAACCGCGTTGTGTCCTTGGGCAAGACACTTCACCCCGATTGCCTACATGGGGGCACGATGACGCTGTGTACTAAGGCGTACTGCACGTCGATGGTGCGCATGTCTTCAACCAATCTAACTCTGCCTGTGCTGCGGTGCAGAGTTCAGAGTTACGATGTTGGAGAGCTGACAGCTACTCGTCGTTGCTTGGTGGTTCTCTCCGGGTACTCTGGCTTCCTCCACCCATAAAACTGTCACGGTCACGATTAGCCATTGTGCATAAGTATGTGACCTTAAACACCAATAATAAATAATACGCCACTGAGTTCCTGTGATAAAGATCATCCAATATTACCTGTATGATTGAGCCTAGAAGAGCCATTAACATAAGTGGCTGACAATTCCTGCCAATCCTTGTAAAGAAAAATAATCTGAAACCAAACTAAACTATGTTTTGTTTCTTTTTCTGAAAAGTGTTTGGTGATTGATTAAAATGGAATTGAGAAAAGTAAATGAAAAATGTTGTTACAAAACTAAATAAGAAAACAAGCAGTGAATCTATGCATTTCCAAATAAATTATTATTTACAAACTAAAACAATCATCTGCAGAGAAATATAGGCTATTTCCACCAGGTGAGTTTCAAAGATAATTTATTGAAGTTGGACATACATGGGCAAGTCTTCTAGGAAGAGTTGATATTTGACCCAGAGGTGAGGTCAAGAGTAATGTATTGAACATTAGTAATAACCAATTTCATCTGACAATATTCCACCATTTCCTGACTTGTTCGCATACATTTTGACAATCATTCAGCATCTGTCAATTGATTTTTTGTGAATGAACCAAGATCATAACATCATGTTATTGTGTTTTGCGCTGTACATGATTAATCCCCAATTATTCTTGTACTATAACCACTGAAGTTTATAGTAGGGTTTCAGTTCTGTGTTTCTTTGTTTTAATTTTCATGTTTAACATATGATAGGCCAATGTAAAAATATAATCATGGCAAAATATGATCAGGTCAAATTTAATTTATTGAGCTGTTGATTTTATTTATCATTTAATTACTGTTATAAAAATTGTTAGCCTTGACATGCTTAATAACTAAATGCCAATTAAGTGCAGGTAAAAAAAAAACGTTCTTTTCCTGAATAGAATGATTTCAAGTGTACTTGCTCCTCTCAGTATAGATTTGAATTTTGTCTTGATGTTTTTCCTTGTACAGTGGAACCCTGTTAATTGAAGACACTTTGCCAATGACAATTATTCAATTGACATTGAATTTTGTCTAGATGTTTTTCCTTGTACAGTGGAACCCTGTTAATTGAAGACACTTTGCCAATGACAATTATTCAATTGACAGGAGTATTCTATTAACAGGGATTATGTCACTTTCGGGTATACTAGAGATAAACTTAGCATTTATTCTATTATATCTTGTTTGACAGAGCTCCATGAGCGCTGCCAAACAAGATATAATAGATTAAATGCCTGTGTTTGATTACTGAGGCCAAATAGGTCTATAAACAAAGGAAAACTGGGGAGGGTCAGGGTTATTTCTCAACAGGTTACTAGATTTTTTATTTAATTAACAGGAGTTTATTCTATAACCTATATTCAATTAACAGGTCAAATTTGTACTGGAGGTGAGGAAAATGGTTCTGTGTTGGGAAATTATATTAAATTAACAGGGATATACAATTAAGAGATATCCAATTAAGTGGGCTCCACTGTACTGGGGGAAATAAGTTCTTGTTGTAAGATAAAACATGATACTTACTGTAGAGATAGCATTTACAAGTCCATTTGTTATCTGATCCTGTCTCATATGCTTAACAATGTCAAACTGTGCAGCTCTAGGCTTGGGTATGGTCATATCTGCTATCTTTTTTAACTGAAATAATTAAGTATTTATTTATTTATTGTTGTTTAGGGTCACATACTTCTGCACAATGGCTAATCATGACCACAACATGGAGATAAAGTCAAGGTCAGTGAATCGTTTATACCCCATGTTGCCTATTTTAGAGGACTCGCACCCCAAGCATTAGTGACTGGGTCCTATTTTACCAGTGAAACAGAGCATGTTTACCACAGTAAACAAGCACTGCTTCACTTCTCGGGGTTCCCACGGGGGAAATAATTAAGTAAAAATTATACTATTAAGAAGATCTATAACATCATTACACTTCAGTTCTTTAATAACAAATTTGAGGTATATGAACAGCTTAATGTTCTGATATTTTTTACTTAGTTTGTTGAATACTTTGAGACAAGCTGCTTACTTCACATTCTGTTTTCCTAATGATGGACAGACAAAACACATGAACTGGCACATGTCTATGACAGAAGCACAGTGATGTCCTTTTTAGTTTGACCTTGAACTTTAACTCTTAACCTTTGATGAAAACTTCAAATGAGAGTGACATTAAGAAATATCTGACCAGGACTTTGCTCTTAATCCTTTACCAAAACACACTTGGTAACAAAATTTAATATTTTAAATAATGTTTTTTTCAAATTTTACAAAAGAAATTCAACAAAATCATATCATGTGACCCCATTATTGGAACCAGCTCGTTCAAATGAGGGGTCACATGATATAGTTTCATTGAAATAATAAATTTTGATATTGTCTGCGTTGGGTAAAGGGTTAATACATGACTCATATCCATCAAATTAAAGCTTGACTGTCATTTATTACCTTAACCCTGTACCCAACACGAATAGAAGGTGGCACTTGATAATAGAAGTCTTGAATAGCTACAAATTTGCATTTTTGGGACAAAAAACCCTGTTAGCTGAATAGCCACCGAGCCAGAGAGAAATTTTCAATTAACAGGAGAATACAATTAACAGGAGTTGAGTCATTTTTCTATCCTCTAGTTTTAAACTGAGCATTTATTCTATATCTTGTTTGATAGAGCTCACAGCAGTATACAAAATGTTGGAAATTCAGTGGATATCAGAGTCATTCTTCAACAGATTTATTTATTTATTTATTTAAAAAGTCCAGTCCATTTATTTATTTATTTATTTATTTATTTAAAAAGTCCAGTCCAGCTAATAGTTTGTATCCATGTTGCCCACTTTAGAGGACTTCCACCCCAGTTATTGTTTACCAGGTCCTATTTTTTCAGTAAAACAGCTTGTTTACCACAGTAAACAAGCACTGCTTCACTTTCTGGGCTTCCCATTGGGATTTCAACAGATTATAATAGCATTTATTCTATTAACAGGCATTTACTCTACAACCTATATGCAATTAACAGGCCAAATTTGTACTGAAAGTATGGTAAATGGTTTGGTGTTTGCAAGTTACATACAATTAATAGGGTTATTCAATTCAAAGATACACAATTATATTGGCTCCATTGTATAGCAATTAAAAGGAATTTGTCTACCACAGTAATACAGTACAGTCGCCGTGGATTGGTCGTAATCCACACGTGGGCAGTTATGACCACGCATGTGTTTACCGTGTAGTAAAAATCATCAGCAGCAAAATTTTAATTAATGAAGCACCGAGTTGTACCCGGTGCTTCATTAATTAAATTGTTGATGATTATTCCTGTAATTAGTGCTTGGAATCTAATATTATTGCCTTCGTGGAAATATTGCCCACGCGTGGAAAGTGGCCAGTCCATGGCGACTGTACTGTAGATGTTTCACCTCCATTGCTTCCCATGGGAAATCTTCAAAACTAAATCGACTTAAAATAAAGGTCTCAACACAAACTACTATCAATGTTAGTTTCTTTGAGTGTTCCTTAACCCTTTACCCAATGTAACGGCCAAAACCGGCCAATGCTATTCACAAAAATCGCCAATTAATTCTCATTATTTTTTTCATTTTTTGTCTCAAAAACATAGGTTATGACCCCTCTTTGGAACGAGCTCGTCAAGCTCGTTCCAAAGCAGGGTCATAATCTATGTTTTTGAGACAAAAAATGAAACAAATTAGTTATTCAAGAATTTTGTTTGCATGTGTCGTCCTCTTTTCATGTTAGGTAAAGGGTTAACTAGTTTGTAAGTATGGGCTTGAATATAATCAATAATTAATTTCTGGAGAAGCTTTCTCTGAAATGTAGAATTTAAATTATCCCCAAATTTGAGAATTTTTTTTTACTTTAATCCTTATACACAACGAATCGCCCGCATGTAATATGAAAATTCAGTAGTTGAAAAATTTCAAGAAAACCATATCATGTGATCCCTCGTTGGAATGAGCTTGTCGAGCTCATTCCGAGGGGTCACATGATATGTTTTTTTTTTTAAATTGTTTGAAAAGTTTGAAAAAATGATATTTAAAATAATAAATTTTGATATCGTCTGCATTGGGTAAAGGGTTAATTCACATACCATATCTCCATTGTATCTCAAGGTACAATTTTCATCTCATTTTGATATGCCCATAATTTTTTAATCAGTGATTCAGAATTCAGAACCTGAGTGAGTAAGGAGAGGGCCTCCCTAAGCTCACTGCCTGTACCGACCGGTTCGACAGGGGAGCGAACCGGCAAAGTGGCTTCACCTCTGACCCTCTTAACCAGCGAAGGGTCAAGATCCTCCAAAACACCCGACGCGGGACGACGGGTGACAGCCGAAACATCTGAAGGCAGACGTGTATAGGGGTACGATGCACCCCGAGGATCAATATTGCGAGAACTCATGAGAGTCACCGCGGACCTCTGCGGGGCAGAAGGTCCAGGCTGCACAAAAGGCGTTGGTCCCCCAAAACTGGTTGTGTGACCAGAGTGAGTAGACGGAAATGCCACGGAGTTCATAGTGTTTCCACTACGAACATCTGAATCCAAAGACACAACTGTGGTGCTCGACGGCGAAGAGACCACAGCGATGGGTTCGGCCGGCAGCCCCTTCCGACTTCGCCGAGTTGAAGTCAGGGAAGGCTGAGGCCGATATCCCACGTCTACAGTATCGGACATTCCTGCAGTCCCCTGCAGCGAAAAGCCGAGGCCGGCTGAAACAGATAACGAAGCAGACGGACCAGCAGCAGTAGTAGATACGTTGAGAGTCGTTGAGGCTGGTGAAATAGCGGAGAGAGCACACCGGCTCGGCTCCGAAGGAGGAGTCACAACCCTAGTGACAGCCTCAGATGTCGACTGGAGGGGGACCGTAGTCCCGGAACCAGGCCTCTCTACACCAGAACACTCAACGGCTCCCGCAGTATCCACCACAGGAAAAGACTGCACATCCCCCACGAAGGAGGAATAACTCTCACCAGACAAAGTCAGCTCGGGAGGCCCCGAACGACCACGTTCTCCTTTCCCGCGGGAGCGGGAGGCACGGCCACGAGAACGAACGACACGGTTTACTGATGCCCAGAAGGTGGAAGACCATGTTCCACAGACACCACACGGCCGCTCGGCCGAACACCCATTACAGGAGGAACAAGACGAATGTACATCGTCCACATGCTTTGGCAGCAGACATTGCCCACAAGGAATTGTCCTGGGCATGATAGAGGTGAGAGGAGCAGAGAAGGTGAGATCAGAAAACAGAACACCCCCAAAGAAGAGAGAAAGGTGACAGAAACAAAGACCCCAGACGGTCGACCGGGAACCACACAACAGGAAGACTACTCTCAAAAGAAAGAAGAAACACTGTAGGAGTGGTACCCCGCTGACACCTAACTCTAACACAATTAGAAAATTTGGCAAAAAAAGCATTAACAATAATTGTGAAAAATCTAAGTCCGAACCGTGTGGCACGCAAAATTTGTGCGCGACTCGAGAGAGAGCAAATAAATATACATTATGGACATATAATAGAAAAGAGAATATAAAACACTGTTCCTGAGAATACAAAGGATACACTGTGGTATAATGAATCAGGAATCATCAAACATCGAGCTGGTGGAACACTGATAAGCGTGCAAAAACATCTCGACACGAAGCGGATTATAAAAAGAATGAGTCTTTAGAGACGGTATATGCGCACTGGCAACAGAAGTCGTGGAGTTGTACTTGGGAGAGAGCGTCCCGTACTGGGTCTGTGCCAGTTGCACTCAACCCAGTTTTGGCTTATTTTTATTGGTGCTTTTGCACCACTTTTCTTTCCCAACTTGCTTGGGAAAGACAAAAATAGAGAGTATTTTATCCGAGTTAGGGACTTCCACTGTAGTGCAAGCCTGTAGTAAACAATTGTGAGTAGGTTGATAAGAAACTAAATATGAATATTAATATCCACTGGTGTCAATATAATATAATTGTCCATTGTGAGTGAAAATCATATTTGGCAAGTAGTGTCTTTTTGTTTGTTATTTATTAGCGTTTAAGGCCACTTTCAGCAGCTAGGGCTATGGGCTATGGCATGACCACAACAAAGATATGAAGTCAAATTTAACCAATAGCTTACAGCAATGCTGCCTACTTTAGAGGATTTCCACCACAGGCAATGGTTACCAACTCCTATTTTAACAGTGACCAACTAATTATCCATGGGGCAAGTAGATTTTTTTAACAATAAATTTTAAAATCTTATCTTTGGCATTTTTTTTTTTGCAAGAAACTAAGAAATCTATATCCTAAAATATGATCTTCAATACATGCTAAAAGATGCTGATGAAACCTTTACTCAACATGTTCACAACAATCAAATATATTAACTTCCTGCAAACTAATGTTGAAAAATCAAAACGACTGAACCAGAGGTGCTGGCATGCCCCAACAGGTGTCAAGATGAAGGACGGGGGCTGTGTCGGGATGGACAAAATAAAAAATCTGAAAATTTGACAAAGTTAGGGCAGCAACTCAGGGGAAAGTTAAAAAATTTATAGTAATTTACACATTTTTTATACTTACCAATGACCCAGACTTAGCTGGTGCTAACTCTAAAATATTTAGGGCCAAACGCAAATTTTACCCCCCCCCCCCCCCCCCCCCAATCCCCAAAATTTGCATCTAAAACCGAAAATTACATGTCCTATATGGTCCTCCATACTTTTACTCCACTGTGCATGCGTAGTGTCAAGGAGGTCTCGAAATTGTCGCCAAAAGTCATTCTTACAAACAGTGCCTGGTAAGCATTATGTACGCAGCGGGGAGGCAAGAGTTCCCAACTCCTGGGAGGGCCATCCCCGTCTGGGTCATTGGTAAGTATAAAAAATATATAAATTACTATAAATTTTTTAACAGTTTTATACTGTACCAATGACCCAGACTAAGCTGAATAGTAAAAAGGTTGGAGGGCCTAGGACATAAGAAAAATCCAATATTTTTTAAAGGAAAGCCAATAAATACGAGAGTCTAACGAAATGAGACTCTATATACTCATTTAAAAGTGTTCGAAGAATGTATATTAACGCCCAATTAATCACGTGATATATATAGATACTTCAGACCAATCAACATTTAAAAAATATTACACAGATGAGTAAACATAGGCTTTACCCTTTAAAAACATCTCGGAACCGACTCGGAATTACTGACTCCAAGGGAGGTATTCCCTTGCTTTACACTATAAAGCAGGTGACCCAAGGGAACACCCCCCCCTCCCCCCCTTCCCCTTGCCCTGGATCAAATACTCCAGAGCCAAGAGGGCAGAGTCACTGCCGGAACCGAAAGCCTATACACATATAGTTGCCACTGTTTAGTAGACGACATTCTGAGTAAAAAATAACGGACCTAAACAATGTACATCTGCAGAAAGGACTCAATATTCTCAGATACAAAATCGTGAAAATGGAGGGCTAAGACTAATATGCAGCCCTCATTAGATCTGTAATATCAACATAATTAGCTTAAGCCTATGATGTAGAGGAACTCTTACTTCATGAGCTTAAAACTAACACACAGACTGCTGAATGAAGATATAATCATTAGCAGAACTGATAGTAGATTGAATCAAACTGACCACAGAATGGACCGAAATGTGGAGGAAGCTTCCACGGCATGTCCCACAATAGACGCCTGAGTAAATTAATCCTCAGTCTATGTGGATCTAGAGAAGCTACCAACAGAATTTGCATTGAAATAATTACATTGAGCAATATCTGTTAAATCAACAGCACTGGAAGATACGTATATCTTATTATTCCGTTCACAAGATCGATAGAACGTTTACTGCAAACACTTGAAGATCCAAACACTGTGACACATACGTCTGCAACTAATTCTTGAGATGCGTCGCGAAAAAGTCGATCATTGGCCGCTCTTCTTGGTAGCAATCTGATTGAATACTGGTTTGTTGAAAGTCCATTCTGGTGGCAACAAACGGCCCCTCTGTGAAGGGAGTCCGCTAATACATTCAGACGACACGGAATATGACGGACCAATAGAAGAACTTGATGTTCTAGTACCAACCAAAAGATTCCTTCCGTTAACATGAATAACAGGATGGAATGAGTGCCTCCATAATTCCGAAAATACGCTAATACCGTCGAGTTGTCGGACAGAATTAGCATATGAGCATTTTGAATAACGTTCATCAATAACGTAGCGCAAGCCAAAATGACGTCAATCTTGATGTTTGTGTGCTTGATAAGGAACTGCGGAAACAAAAGACCCTGGCACTTCAAATCCATTGGGTTTAATGAAACTACCCAAAGTGTTTGACTGACATCCAGCAAAACTGAAAACTTGCCCAAGTCTGAATCTCTTATTCACTTGATTTAGACAAGAAGATGTCTGTATCGAGCGAAATAATCTTCACCCACCAATTCTGAATTAAAAGAAATTTGGAGAGGACAAATGCGAAACCACCTCATTGAAATAAAATCACGGCAGTTCCGCACAACGTATCAGTCAAATGAGACCTCTCGCTGAGACCTTATCTTGAGTGAAGACAATAGCGAGTATAACAACTGATTAATTTCGCTCTGGATAACAGCAGACGAACGAGAATGTTATGCATCTCGAAGCTCATCCTCATGGTGGGTAAATGACTTGGACGAAACCAGATCCGACTTCTCCTTGATTACTTATGAAACCGAGACGTCGGATCAATAGAAGCAGAATCTGCACATCATTCTGCGCTCTGGTTAACGGCAGACGAACGAGAATGATATGCGTCTCAAAGCTCATCCACCGGTGGGTAAATGACTTGGACGAAACCAGATCAGACTTCTCCTCGTTTACTTATGAAACCGAGACATCGGATCAATAGAAGCAGAATCTGCACATCGTTCTGAAGCATTAACTCGTTGTGAAGAATGTTGTTACCACAGACGAATGAGCTCAGAAATGAGTCAGTACCGAGTTCGTTATTCGAGTGAAAGCCCAGGAACTAGATTCAGACCGAAACACATCGGTGCTGAAACACAATTCCTATGATAGAGAAGCAAAGATACTTTCTGAACGCCTGAAGTACCCTGACGTGAAAGTATGCAACTAGAAATCTATGCATGTAGCATAGTCGTACACCCGAATACTCACTCTGACCGATCGGATGGACTCCATATAGAAACTTGGAGCCACGATCAGCTTGTTATCCAGCTCAGAATATGAGTGGTCGGAACGAGCCGTCTGGTTTTGGAACCAGAAAAGGATGGTTGTAGAAGCCTGGAAATTCCTGGATTTCTACGATCTCTATCGCGATCATTCCAGAAGAGACTGGACTTCTGATGGAAGCGAGCATTTATCGTACTGACTGACGGAAGCTGAGTCCTTCCGAAATCACCCCTTGAATCCGAGGTACGTCTGTAATCTAATCCCAAATCATTGAGAAACTTGACAGTCTTCCGCTCACTAGTACATGATAGAGATTAAAACCATTACCTTCTGGTCCTGCGAGGCTTGCGGAAGGAGAAGCCATGTCCTCCACTGCCTGCACCTCGCCTCGTCGACCTAGGGGCGTCTGACCGGATGTCTCGGTCAGAATTACAGCCCCTATCTGAGTCGCTACCTTGACGGTCTCTAGAATAAGACCTAGAGGATGCATAGGAACCTCTATAGGAACTTCCCTTGGACGTATTCGTCCCAGAAGTGCCTGTCCTACTCTTCTTTGCTGAATCCGACTATATAGAAGCGAATTTTAAAAGCAGAGAGTCTAAAGCTTTCTTAGTTAACTGATCATAAACTGCAGAAAGCTTGCCGTCGAAGAAAACTCTCTGGAGACTGGAGCGACTCTGAGAGAGTTTTTCACCTTACTATCTACACGCGTGGATGTAGCCGGGGTCGCGTCATGTCTAACCAACTCCATATTGCCATTAAAGGACGGAGTTTTACATGAGGCCCTTGAAAGAACTCTTAAGGATATTGTCATCCTAGAATTCTTTTCCCTTTGAGACGTAATGATAATATTCTGGTAAGGTGATCTGCATATGATTATGCGTCTAAGCTGTCCCTGCTAGACGATATAGTTATTTCCAACATCGTGGTTGGAATTGACATAGACGACAGTAAAACAATACTAGTTCCTGACCTGGTCGTCTAGACGCAGAGAACTCTCAGAATGCTCTGTCCTGCCCTTTCAAAATATTTAATGAAATGATGAAAGGCAGATGTAGAGCATATTGCCGATAAGAAAGCAAGTTATATAAATATAGCGTCATTCAACAGATCAAATGTCCGTGAAACATATCTGGACTATGTCGGAAACTGAGGGATGATGTCCCTAAACCGATTAAGAATTCTATATCCAGTGGCGCTATCCGTTTCTTATCCGGCAACACAGCATTTTGGTCCGGAGGAACAACATTCGATGATAATGCCGGATGCACTCTACGGCAAACATGTTGTTCCGAAAAGGGAAAATACAACTCATCCGTATCCCTTTCACCATCCTGTCGGACCACTTGAAATTCTTGGTCATCCGTGCCTGAAACTGCAGCGGAATGTACCAACCCAGCATCGTCAGATAATTCCTGATCTGACAGAGTTACTGTCGGTTGCTGGGATGCTGCGATAATTTGTGCTATGAGCGATAGCATGTCCGCACCAGAGGCCTGTGGAGCCACAGTCTTATAGGATATAGCCGCTGGAAGCTCCTTGGACGTTCACTCCTGCATACCTCTAATATGCGAACGTCCGGAGAATGAAGGCCTCGTATCTTAGGCTACCGGATGGCGTGACCTGGTCGCCGTAGAATCCCTGATCGGCGATGTTGGTTGAATATCACAGGACACATAGCCAAGGTGTGGTCGCGTGTGCTGCCGTGAGGATGAGGAAGCCGAAAGAGCAGTCTCTCCGGACTGTCTATATAACGGAGCATCCCAAGCGGTAGACGTATACTCCGACTGATGAACGTTTTGTACCACAACATCTGAGCCCAGATGTTGTAATACGAGAGAGGAACCTCTCTCGCTCGCAGCCCGGATGGACCTGGATGAGCTAGGAACCGGACTAATAGGCTTCCTCCGAACCATCCTCGTATCCGTCGTCACTGGGTGTGCACATTGTATTTTATAGTGCTCGCATCACCCAAATTTCCTTCCTGGACCGCAACGGACGAACCCGGGTGCTGAGCCATTCGGTGAATGGTCACGACACCGGGCGAGGTAGCGGATGCCAACGCCATCTATTGTACTAGGGAACTCCAGGCAATTGACGTATCTACATAAGCACTTTTGCCGCAAACTCTTCTCTTGACTGTGACAACGGAAGCACACTTTACGAAGACATCACAGTAACAATATCTAGTTCATGTTACCCAATGAGACCTGTGGAGTCGCGGCCCTATGTGAAATATCCACTGGAAGCTCCTGGGACGTTCATTCCAGCATTTATACTAGAGTGATGTCACGCATGCAGCCCGACTGTCCCAGGAATGGCAATGCTTAGATGCAAAATAGTCGGAGCCATTTTTTGTTAACAGTTTACCTAACGAATCTGCAATATCTGCACTCGCGATATACAAAATTTGCTATTCAAATTTTATTTTTTCATTTCTCTACTTCAAAACATACCTCATGACCTTAATATTAATGGAACAAACTTGATGAGCTTGTTCCAATAAGGAGTAATAAGTCATGGTTAGAAGTAAAAAAAAAATGAAAAAATCTGATGTTTCAGAAAAATAATTTGTACTGTTGGCTTCAATTTGTGTTAGGTAAAAGATTAAAGATGCAGTACATAAAGAAATGTGGGCTATATGAGTCAATTTTCTTTTTTGCATGTAATAACTCCCAATCCTTCAAAATGCATCTTGGGAATAATTGCCTAAGTGCCACGTTTGTGTGTGCGTGTGTGTGTGTGTGTGTGTGTGTGTGTGTGTGTGTGTGTGTGTGTGTGTGTGTGTGTGTGTGTGTGTGTGTGTGTGTGTGTGTGTGGGAGTTGTGGAACCTATACTGAAACCTGGCCTGTATTACTAGCTGGAAAATACACATATCAACTTTGGTTGAAAACAAATAAAAATATAGAACCTTAGTGAGCATGCTCACATACCCCACGTGCCCCGATATTTCAAGCTCTAATCATTTTTTTCAAAATAAACATAGATTCTAGGAATACTGCAGAAAACAGTGTATGGGGCCGTATTTTTGGTAAAAATCAGTGGAGCGGAACAAAACGCAAACTTGATCTGTAGGCCACCATGTTAGACTAACATACCAAAAATCAGCTCAATATCTGGAAGCGTGTAGGAAAAAAGTCTGCAAAACTGTAATTTTGATGAACTTTTCGAAGTTCAAGGGCCGTAATTTCAGTAAAAATCAGTGAAGCGGAACAAAACGCAAACTTGTTCTGTAGGCCACCATGTTAAACTAACATACCAAAAATCAGCTCAATATCTGGAAGCGTGTAGAAAAAAAGTCCAGAAAACTGTAATTTTGATGAATTTTTCAGAGATCAAGGGCCGTAATTTTGGTAAAAATCAGTGGAGCAGAACAAAATGCAAACTTGATCTGTAGGCTACCATGTTAGACTCACATACCAAAAATCAGCTCAATATCTGGAAGCCGTGTAGAAAAAAAGTCTGGAAAACAAGTAGGGCTGACTGACGGACTGACAGACTGCCGGACTGACAGACTGACGGACGGACCAGTCAAAAACATTATACCCCTGCAACTTTGTTGCGTGGGGTATAATAATCCAAACTGGAGTAATCAGTTGGAAACCGTGTGGGGGGGGGGGGGGGGTACATAAGTTTAAAAAAAGGTTCCGCGTATAGTGACTATAAATAGTTCAAAATGCATATTGGAGAAAAGAAGAAAAAAAAAGCCTAATTGGGGGTGGGGGGGGGAGGGGGAGGGTAGGGGGTGGTTTTGTTTGTTTGGGTTTTTAACCACAAACTTGGAGTCACCCTACCAAGCTACAATGAAATTCCTTCATAATTATGGCCTGTGGAATATTCTAAAGGTTTTCGGGCTTCAGGCCTTTGTTGCCGTCACAATTGCCCAAAAGGGGACGTTCTCATCTAGACATTATATGAAGTCAACCTATCATGTTACAATGAAATCCTCCATAAATATGACCTGTAGACTGTGCTAAAGGTATTCAGGCTTTGGGCCCCTGTTGCCGTCACAGTTGTCCAAAAGGGGACGTTCTCATGTAGACATTATATGAAGTCAACCTATCAAGTTACAAGGAAATCCCTCCATAAATATGATGTGAATACTGTGCCAAAGGTTTTCGGGCTTCGGGCTCAGGCAGCCATCATGGTTGAATGATCGGAACCAAAAGGGGAGATTCTCATCTGGGCATCATGTGGATTGATCCTACGAAGTTACAATGAAATCCCTTCATAAATATGACCTGTAGACTGTGCTGAAGGTTTTCAGGTTTCGGGCACCTGTAGCCGTCAAAGTTGCCCAATCACATCCAAAAGGGGACTTTCTCATGTTGACATTATATGAAGTCAACCTATCAAGTTGCAATGAAATCCCTCCATAAATATGACATGTAGACTGTGCTAAAGGTTTTCGGGTTTTGGGCTCAGGCAGTTGTGACGGTTGATTCGCCCAAATGGGGAAATTCTCATGTAGACATCATACAGAGGCATCGTATCAAGTTACAACGAAATGCATCCATATTAAACATGACCTGCAGACTGTGCTAAAAGTTTTTGGGTTTCGGGCTTGGGCAGCCATCATGGTTGACAGATCATGCCCAAACATGGACGTTCTCATCTAGGCATTATACAGAGGCATTCTATGAAGTTGCAATGAAATCCCTTCATAAATACAACCTGTAGACTGTGCTAATGGTTTTCGGGTTTTGGGCTCGGGCAGCCATACCGGTTGACCGATCACGACCAAAAGGGGACGTTCTCATGAAGACATGACCTATAACCTGCATATGAAATTTTGTGACGATCAGACAAGAACTACCGGTATGGCCTGTACTTGAAGGTTGAACAAAAAACTTTAACCACAAACTTTAACCAAAACTCCAAATGTCAACTAAACAGGAAAACAGAGAAAAAAAAAAAAAAACCCACTTGAACCTTCAGTAAAAAACTTTAACCACAAACTTTAACCAAAAACTCTAAATGTTAACAGACAGACGGACGGACGGACGGACGGACGGACGGACGGACGGACGGACGGACGGACGGACAAAAGTCATTACTATACCCCTTACCGTAAACAGGTGGGCTAATAATATGCGAACATCCCAATTGGAAAGGTCTTGTATCCTTGGCTAGCAGATGGAGTGACCTGGTCAACGTATATTCCTAGGTCGGCAAAGCAAGAGCACCAGAGACGTTCAATCCTGCATTTATATAATATGCGAACGTTCCTTGGAAATCTGTGGTCACATAGCCAAGGTGCGGTTGTGTGTGTTGACGAGGATGAGGAAGCCAATGTAACAGCCGCATCGGACTGTCATGTGACGGAGCATCCCGAACAGGAGGAGTGGACGTAAGCTCCAACTAAGCGGACAACATACAACAACATCGCAGCGCAGATGTTGATGCAAGAGAGAGGGGGCCTCTGTCGCTCGCGGTCCGGGGGACCTGGACAAGCTAGCTATTGGACTGACAGGCTTCCTCCGTACTATCCTCGGATCCATCGTTGCTGGGTGTGCACATCTGAAGTTTTATAGTGCTCGCATCACCCAATCTGCTTCCCTGGACTGCAATAGACTAACCCGGGTGCTGAGCCATTCTATCCTGGTGAATGGTCACGACACCGGGCGGACTAGCGGGTGACAATGCCTTCGATAGAACTAGCTAACTCCCAGCAATTGTCGTAATACCTTGAGCACTTCCCGCTAGCCCTAATATTGCAACGACGGAGACACAGTTATTGAAGACATCATGGAAACATCACTCTGAGTTCTGAAAAAGAAACTGATAATATACTCGTCCAAAAAAGAAATTGTGCATTGCAGAAATTGATCAAACTCCACAAAAACAAGGGCAACGCCCCCGGTCCCCCGACCAAGATGGCAAATTCAAGGGAGCTGTTAGGATGCAATTTGTTCCAAGAGCATGGTCTTTATGAGAGGTTAAGGGTGTTAATTTCAATCAAATGATCAAAAGTAAAGTTATCATCTGGACAACACAAAAAGTGTATTTTATAAGTCGAAAAAGGGGAATAACTCCTGTAAAAATAAACAGAGCATGGCCTTTTTTAACTTGACCTGTATTTCCAACCAATTAAACCACATACTTAGTTTCGTTTCAATCAAATGATCCAAAGTAAAGTTATCATCCGGACAACACAAAAACCATATTTTCTAAGTAGAAAAAGGAGAATAAATCCAGTAAAAATCAGTGGAGCGTGCCCATTTTTGAACTTGACCTGCATTTCCACCCAAATAAGCGGCATACTAAATTTCGTTTCAATCAAATGATCCTAACTAAAGTTATCATCCGGACAACACAAAAACTGTATTTTTTAAGTCGAAAAAGGGGAATAAATCCAGTAGAAATCAGTGGAGCGTGCCCATTTTCGAACTTGACCTGCATTTCCACCCAAGTAAGACACATACCAAATTTAGTTTCAGTAAAATCATCCAAACTAAAGTTATCATCCGGACAAGGGTGTGACGGACGGATGGACGGATGCATGCAAGGACAGACGGACGGATGGACACTGCTGATTACAATAGTCCCCCGAAGGGTCGGGGGACAATAATTTCGTAGGTGTAAAGAGTGTTAACCTGTTCATGAATAAGTTATATTGAACATCTTCGGAACCGGCAACAAACGGCAACAACGACAGCCAGGAACATCCCCAACCTGAGACGGATACATCCTCAAACAGTAATCAACCGACTGAGAGAATATGGCTTACGTCCTCGAAGACCTGCAATTCGTCCAATTTTGACATTACGTCATCGTCGTGCTCGACTGCAGTGGTGTAGACAACATCTCAGGCATCCCTTACACTGGTGGCGACGTGTTTTATTCACAGATGAAATGTCGTTTCCATCTTTCATCATCAGATAGCCGCCAGAGAGTGTACAGATGTCGAAACGAACGCTCCGCAGATCCATGTGTCGTGGAGCGGAACCGTTATAAGGGAGGGTCTCTCATGGTGTGGGGTGGCATCACTGCCCGTAACAGAACTGAGCTGGTCATTATTGATAGCAATCTCAATGCAGCCAGATATCGTGATGAAGTGCTTACACCTGTTGTTGTCCCATTTCTGCAACGTCACGGCCCCGGCGTCATTCTACAGCAGGACAACGCCCGACCCCACGCTGCTCGTGTTGTTCAACAGTATCTGCCGCAACAACAAGTGGATGTTCTTCCCTGGCCCGCAAATTCGCCCGATATCTCACCCATTGAGCACGTATGGGATGAAATGAAACATCAGCTATGCCGGCTTCCCCATGCACCGTCAACGCTTGTGGAACTCCAAAGACAGCTTATCAGAATATGGAACAACATACCACAACACTTCCATGCTAACTTGTTCGCTTCCATGAGGCATAGATGCACAGCAGTAGTCGATGCAGACAGAGGTCATACCAGATATTGAGTGTTTGACTTTTGTGTTTGACCCTTAGTGTCTTTGACTCTCCATGGCACCAAGAGTTTTCGTTGTAGCGTAATGAAATTTCTCGTGTTGATCACAAATTGATTCATCTGTGATTGAATAAAATTTCCATGAATGAAAATGATATATACCTTTTTTTAGTGTTATTTTTTAGCATGCACACTTTCTTTTTTGGGAGAGTATATATAGTGACACTACAAAGAGAGAGGACCGTAATGGACCTCTCACCGCAACAAAATACCGTGACACACATCTCCAACTTGTCATATCAATCAACACACACAGAGCAAGAATTAATGCGACTACATTGACTATAAGAAACACAATGAACTTGTGAATTAGAGGAAGATATCCTCACATTACGACTGAAGAATATTTTTTCAACCAGAAAAAATATACACCGTCATATTACTCGCACTAACTCTTGAAATAAATATACATAATATATTATAATTCATTATAACATTTCAAAAGAAATTAATTTTCAAAAAAAAAATTTTTCAAAAATTTTCAGAAGAGCCCAAGTTCCCAATGGGAACCCTGAGCCCAAAAATGCCTAAGTGTGGACAAAAATTTTAATCATTTTGAAAAAATTAATGTAACACTTACGGACAATATTAATGTATCTTGCTATGAACTAAATTAAGCAGAAGACGAGTAATCATTGTTAGAAGTAACAGTTGTCAAAATAAGCAAAAGTGTCAACAACCCGGAAACATGACTCCAGGCACCAAAACAAACATGGCCCGAAATCAGTTACCAATTTAAACACTATCTGATGCAAAACAGAGGCTTCCAGAGAAGAAACTGTAGAACATCAGATGATAGATGCAGACCAAAATGCCTAAACACCCCTAGGGTGAGGACGTAAACATGAGGAAAAAACAGAAAAAAAAAAAATTCTGTTTCCAAGCCAAAACTCCCAAGAAATTTTAGTAACAAAAAATAAGCCAAAAGCATTGGAGAATAGCTAGGGGGGAATAAAGGAAAGGGAGAGAGGAAACACTGATTAAACAATGGAAAATTCATAGCAAGAATGACCACAATAAGGTCATGCCACGAAAGTTAAAAAATTTATAGTAATTTATATATTTTTTATACTTACCAATGACCCAGACTTAGCTGGTGCTAACTCTAAAATATCTAGGGCCAAACACAAATTTTACCCCCTAATCCCAAAATTTGCATCTAAAACCGAAAATTACATGTCCTATATGGTCCTCCATTCCTTTACTCCACTGCGCATGCGCAGTGTCAAGGAGGTCTCAAAATTGCCGCCAAAAGTCATTCTTACAACCAGTGCCTAGTAAGCGTTATGTACTCAGCGGGGAGGTATGAGTTCCCAACTCATGGGAGGGCCATCCCCGTCTGGGTCATTGGTAAGTATAAAAAATATATAAATTACTGTAAATTTTTTAACATTTTTATACTGTACCAATGACCCAGACTTAGCTGAATAGTAAAAAGGTTGGAGGGCCTAGGACATAAGAAAAACCCAATAGACTCAATTACCCAAAACAGATATCTTCCCATAAGGAGAAAAGGAGAGATAGGTTTACATGTATCTTTCTTATTTGTATCAAAAAAGAAAGACACAACACTATTCTGTAATTGAGCACAATAACATCAATGATCTCTATAAACATCCAGTATATCTCTTTATACTAATATTTTTTAAGGAAAGCCAATAAATACAGGAGTCTAGATAAATGAGACTCTATATACTCATTTAGAAGTATTCAAGGATTGTATATTAACATCCAATTAATCACGTGATATATAAAATGTTTCACACCCATCAATACTTAAAAATTACACCAATGAGTAAACATTGGCTTTACCCTAAAAATCATCTCGGAACCAACTCAGAATTACTGACTCCAATGGAGGTATTCCCTTGCTTTACACTATAAAGCAGGTGACCTAAGGGAACAACCACCCCCGCCCCCCCCCCCCCCCCCTTTCCCTTGCCCTGGATCAAATACTCCAGAGCAAAGAGGGCAGCAGGACAAAGTCACTGCCGGAACCGAAAGCCTATACACACATAGTTGCCACTGTTTAGTAGACAACAATTCGAGTAAAAAAAATAACGGACCTAAACAATGTAGATCTGCAGAAAAGGACTCAATATTCTCAGATACAAAATCGTGAAAATGGAGGGCTAAGACCAATATGCAGTCCTCATTAGATCTGTAATAGCAACATTATTAGCTTAAGCCCATGATGTAGAAGAACTCTTACTTCATGAGCTTAAAACTAAAGCACAGACTGCTGATTGAAGATATTATAATAAGCAGTACTGATAGTAAATTGAAATCATCTGGTTATAGAATGGACCGAAATGTCGAGGAAGCTACCACGGCATGCCCCACAACAGACGCCTAAGTAAATTTGTCCACAGTCTTTGTGGAGCTAGAGAAGCTACCAACCGAATTTGCATTGAAAAAATTACACTAGAGCAATATCTGCTGAATCAACGACGCTGGAAGATATTCATATTTTATATTCCGTCTCACAAGATCGATAGAGCGTTTACTGCAAACGCTCAAAGATTCAAACATTGATACATACATCTGCAATTGATTGTTGAGTTGCGTCGTGAATAAGTCGATCATAGACCGCTCTCCTTGGTAGCAATCTGATTGAATACTCATTTGTTGAAAGCCCATTCTGGCGGCAACAAATGGCCCCCCCGTGAAGTGAGTCTGCTAATACGTTCAGATGACCCGGAAAATGACGGACCAACAAGAAAACTTGATGTTCTAGTACCAACCGAAAGATTCATTAGGAATTAGTGCTTCTATAATTCCGAAAATACGCCAATACCGTCGAGTTATCGGACAAAATTAGCATACGAGCATTCTGAATAACGTTATCCAATAACATAGCGCAAGCCAAAATGATATCATCCTTGATGTTTGAGGGCTTGATAAGGAACTACAGAATCAAAAGACCCTGGCACTTCAAATCCGTAGGGCTCAATGAAACGACCCAACGTGTTTGAGTGGCATCCATTAAAACTGTAAAACTCGGATCCGGCAATTGCAGTGGAAGCACTGAAAACTTGCCAAAGTATGAAACTCTTATTCACTTGATTTGACAAGAAGATGTCGTATCGAGCGAAAGAATCCTCACCCTCTAATTCTGAATTAAAAGAAAATGAAGAGGACCAATGCGTAACCGCCCCATCGGAATAAAATCACAGCAGTTCCGCATAAGCGTATCAGTCTCATGAGATCTCTCGCTGAGACCTTGTCTTTTGAAGACAATAGGGAATTATCAACTGATTAATTTCACTCTGGTTAATGGCAGACGAACAAGAATGTAATGCATCTCGAAACTCATCCCCAGGTGGGTAAATGACTTGGATGAAACCAAATCCGACTTCTCCTCGTTTACTTAAGAAACCGAGACGTCGGATCAATAGAAGCAGAATCTGCACATCGTTCTGAAGCATTAACTCATTGCCATACCTCTGAAGAATGTCGTCCAGGTAGGCCGATGATACCGCAGACGAATGAGCTCGGAAATGCGTCATTACCGAGTTCGATATTCGAGTGAAAGCCCAGGGGCTAGATTCATACCGAAACAGATTGCTCGGTGCTAATACAAAATTCCTATGATAAAGAAGCAAAGATACTTTCTAAACGCCTGATGCACCATGACGTGAAAGTATGCAACTAGAAATCTATGCATGTAGACTCCATATAAATATTTGGAGTCACAATCAGCTTGTTATCCAGCTCAGATCATGAGTGGACGGAACGAGCTGTCTGGTTTGGAACCAGAAAGGATGGTTGTAGAAACCTGGAAATTCCTAGATTTCTATGATCTCTATCGCGATCCCACCAAAAGAGACTTGACTTCTAGTGGAAGCAAGCCTCTTTCCTGCGTACTTGACGGAAACTGAGTCCATCTTGGACTTTGAGTTAACGTAAGTTACGTTTGAAGGACAATATAGTCCTACCGAAATCACCCTTCGAAACCAAGGGACGTCCGTAAACTACTCCCAAAAGTTTGAGAAACTCGAGTCTTCCACTCACTGTACACGACAGGATAAGACCAAAACCTCCTGGTCCTGCAAGGCTAGCGGAAGGAGAAACCATGTCTTCCACGGCCCGCATCTCATCCTGTCGACCTAGGGGCGTCTGACCGGATGTCTCGGTCAGAATTAAGGCCCCTACCTGAGTCGCTACCCTGACAGTCTCTAGAGTAAGACCTAGAGGACGCATAGCCCCAGAAGTGCCTGTCCTACTTTCTCCGCTGAATCCGACTATAGGAAGCGGATTTGAATTGCAGAGAGATTAAGCTTTCTTAGTTATCTGATAATATATTGCGGAAAGCTTGCCGTCGAAGAGAAACTCTCCGGAGACCGGAGCGACTCTGAGAGTGTTTTTCACCTTACTATCCGCACGTGTGAATGTAACGAGGGCTGCGTCATGCCTAACCAACTCCATATTGCCACTAAAGGGTGGAGTTCTACGCGAGGCCCTTGAAAGAATTTATAGGAGGATATACATCCTGGAATTCTTTTTTCTTGAGGCGTAATGATAACGCTCAGGTAAGGTCATCTGCGTACGATAATGTGTCTAAGCTTGCCGTATTAGACAATATTAACGTTTCCAACATGGTTGGAATAGACATAGAAGAAAGTATAGACAACTCTAGGACTTAGACCTGGTCGTCTAGATGCAGAGGAACTCTCAGAATGCCCTGTCCTGCCGTTTCAAATTATTCCAGGAATTGATGAAAGGCAGATGAAGAGCACTTGCCGATATGATACCGGACTTGCTCTATTAATAGCAAGTTATATATATATAGCGTCATATAAAAATTCAAATGTCTCTGAGACATTTCTGGACTGAGACAGAAACTGAGGGACGATGTCCCTGAACTGATTAAAGAAATCTGTGTCCAGTTGCACTATCAGTCTTTTATTCGTCAACGCAGCATTTTGGTCCGGAGGAACAACGTAAGAAAATTAAAGCCGGATAAACTCCATGGCAATTATGTTATTCCAAAAGGGAAAAATTCAGCTATTCCGTATCCCTTTCGCCATCCAGTCGGACCACTTGTAATACTTGGTCGAACATGTCTGCACCTGCAGTGGAATGTACTGACTCAGCTACTACGGATAATTCCTGATCCGACGGCAATTATGTTGTTCCAAAAGGGAAAAATTCAACTATTCCGTATCCCTTTCGCCATCCAGTCGGACCACTTGTAATACTTGGTCGTCCATGTCTGCACCTGCAGTGTAATGTACCTACTCAGCTACTACGGATAATTCCTGATCCGACAGAGTTTCTGTCGGTTGCTGGGATGCTGCGACAATTTGTGCTAACTGCAGTAGCACGTACGTAACAGAGGCCCGTGGATCTGCGATCTTACAATATTTAGCCGCTGGAAGCTCCTAAGACGTTGACTCCTGCATACTTTATAATGCGAACGTCCGAAGTATGAAGGCCTTATATCCTTGGCTACCGGATGGCATGACCTGGTCACCGTGAATTCCTGACCGGCGAGATTGTCTGGATATCACTGGTCACATAGCCAAGGTGCGGTCGTGTGCACTGCCGTGAGGATGAGGAAGCCAATAAAGCAGTCTCTCCGGACTGTCTATATCACGGAGCGTCCCGAGCGGTGGACGTATGCCCCGACTGAGGAACATTCTGTACGACAACATCTGTACCCAGATGTTGTTGTACGAGAGAGGCACCTCTCTCGCTCGCAGCCCGTGCGGAGCTGGATGAGCTAGGAAACGGACTAATAGGCTTCCTCCGTACCATCCTCGTATCCATCGTCGCTGGGTGTGCATGTGTATTTATAGTGCTCGCATCACCCAAACCTCCTCCTGGACCGCAAAGGACTAACCCGGGTGCCGAGCCATTCGCTGAATGGTCGCTACACCGGGCAAGCTAGCGGACGCCAAAGCCGTCGATCCTACTTGGCACCTCTTAGGCAATTGACGTATCTGCATGAGCACTCTTGCCGCTAGCTCTTCATTTGATTGAAACGACGGCAGCACACTTTGAAGACATCACAGAAACATTACTCTGTTCTTGATCGTCAAAGAGACCTGTGGTGCCGCGGTCTTACGTAAATAGCCACTGGAAACTCCAGAGACTTTCATTCCTGCATTTATATAATATGCGAACGTCCCAACTGGAAAGGCCTCGTGTCCTTGGAAAGCAGATGTAGTGACCTGGTTGACGTGGAATCCCTGGACGGCAAAGCAGAAGATACTGGAATGTTCCTTCCTGCCTTATATCATATACGAACGTCCTCCGGAATCTGTGGTCACAAAGCCAAGGTGCGGTCGTGTGTGCTGACATGAGGATGAAGAAGCCAATAGAATAGCCACGTTGGACTGTCTATGCGACGGAGCGTCCCGAACAGGAGGAGTGGATGTATGCTCCGACTATCAAACGAACATACAACAACATTGCAGCGCAGATGTTGATGTAACAGAGAGGGGGCCTCTCTCGCTAGCGGTCCGGATGGACCTGGACGAGCTAGGAACCGGACTAACAGGCTTCCTCCGTACTATCCTCTATTCTGTCGTCACTGGGTATGCACATGGTATGTTTATAGTGCTCGCAACACCCGAAATTCCTTCCTGGACCAACCACAATGGACGAACCCGGGCGCTGACCCATTAGGTAAATGGGGGCGACACCGGCCGAGCTAGCAGACATTGACGTCAATGCCGTCAACCCTACTAGGGGCCTCCTAGGCAATTGCCGTATATCCATGAGCACTTTTGCCACTAGCTCTTCACTGTGACGACGGAAGCACACTCCTGGACGACATCATGGAAACATCACTCTGTTCTTGTTCCTCTGAAAAACTAGAGTGACCCGACCACTAACAACCTACCGTGACACACGCCTCCGATGTTTGTCATCCCAATTAATACACATAAAACAAGGGTTAGTGCGAGTATGTTGATTATAATTAATACAGAAATCAGAGGAAGATTTCCTCCCATTACAATTGAACAATACATTTTTCAAAGTGAAAAAGTAAACAGTCAAAGTACTCGCATCAAACCCTGAAAACAAAGATACATAATAAAATAATCCATTATAACATTGCGAAAAAATTATTCAAAAAGAAAAAATTTTTGAAAATTTTTTTTTCGAAGAGCCCAAGTTCCCAATGGGAACCCTGAGCCCAAATGGATCCCAAAAAAGCCTAAGTGTGGACAAAAATTTAAAATCATTTTGAGAAATTAATGTAACACTTACGGACAATATTACTGTATCTTACTATGAACTAAATTAAGCAGAAGACAAGTAATCACTGTCAGAAGTAACAGTTGTCAACATAAGCAAAAGTGTCAAAAAAATGGAAACATGACTCCAGGCACTGAAACGAACATGGCCCGAAATCAGTTACGAATTAAAACACTATCTGATGCAAAACAGAGGCTTCCAGAGAAGAAACTGTAGAACATCAGATGGTAGATGCAGACTAAAATGCCTAAACACCCCTAGGGTAAGGACATAACATGGGGAAAAAACAGAAAATAATTCTTTTACCAGGCCAAAACTCCCAAGAAATTTTAGTAATAAACATTACAAAAATAAGCCAAAAGCATGGGAGAATAGCTAGGGGGAATAAAGGAAAGGGGAGAGAGAAAACACTGATTAAACAATGGAACATTCATAGAAAGAATGACCACAACAAGGCCATGCCTTGAAAATAGGTAACATGAATAATTTCATAAAAAAATTATAAGTTACAGCCCTGAACATTTGTATCCACTGTTTTTTCCTCTCCACCTTCTATTTCCACCATATATCCACCAATTCTCTCATAATTATGCGTCAGGCATCTTAAAACTGAGATTTACAAGCACAAATAACAGTGAAGTGTAACTGTATTGAGGGCCAAACAAAGAATGACTTTTGGCGGCAATTTTCGAGACCTCCTTGACACTGTGCATGCGCAGTGGAGTAAAGGTATGGAGGACCATATAGGACATGTAATTTTTGGTTTTAGATGCAAATTTTGGGGATTGGGGGGTAAAATTTGCGTTTGGACCCAGATATTTTAGAGTTAGCACCAGCTAAGTCTGGGTCATTGGTACAGTATAAAAATATAGGTAACATGTAATAATTTCGTAAAATAATTATAAGTTACAGCCCTGAACATTTGTTTCCACTGTTTTTCCCTCTCCACCTTCTATTTCCACCATATATCCACCATTTCTCTCATAATTATGCATCTGGCATCCTTAAAACTGAGATTTACAAGCACAAATAACAGTGAAGTGTAACTGTATTGAGGGCCAAACAAAGAATGACTTTTGGCGGCAGTTTCGAGTCCTCCTTGACACTGCGCATGCGAAGTGGAGTAAAAGTATGGAGGACCATATAGGACATGTAATTTTCGGTTTTAGTTGCAAATTTGGGGGGGGGGGGGGGGTAAAATTTGTGTTTGGCCCTAAATATTTTAGAGTTAGCACCAGCTAAGTCTGGGTCATTGGTACAGTATAAAAATATTATGTGAGCAAAAACATGTGGTGGAAGTGGGGCATTCCAAGAAAACCGCATACCAAATTTTGTTGAAATTCATCCATTCATCCACTCACTGCTGGGATATGGATCTGTATGGACGTTCTTACACATTCTTATTTGTGGGTTTTTTCCCATGGACAGAGGGATAGACAGATGGATGGACAGACAGACAGATGGATGGATGGACAGATGGACGGATGGAAGAGTGGGAGTATAGCAAGCAGCAAATTTTTCCAATAATGCAACTAGGAACTTAATCAATTCAATCTTGTTTGACAGAGCACACTGTGCTCTGTCAAACAAGATTGAACTGATAAAATTCCTAGTTGCATTATGGGGAAAATTTGCTTCTTGAAATCTTGGTATTTTGACATCAGAGTGCTGCAGATTAAGGATTTATCCAGAAAATGTTCCGAGATACCAAGTAATGTCATGTCACAGAGCTAACTGTTTTGTTTTGATAGCAGCATCTTTCAAACAATCTGGTTCAGATGAAGTCTGAACTTGAACAGTAAGGATATATAAGTTAATTTTGGGGATTCATCCCAGGGGGCATACCACACACCAAACTAACTTATAATCCTACCATTTGGTCAAGCACTGCCTTTTTGGTTTTATTTAAGAGGGAGAATTCTTATGTCTTTGTTTCTATTCTTTTTTAAAGTATAAGAGACGTTATAACTTGCATTTTGTTTGTATAGTGTTCTTTGAGGTATGAACAGGTTTTTGACCCCACACATGTTCAGTGGCCACGGAAGGGGGTTGGGGTGGGGGTGGGGGGATTCAGCCCCCCCCCCCACACTTTTTTGGCCGGGCCATGTTTTTTTTTATGCATATATTTTACACAACCAATGACTGGCAAAACAAGGGGCGGATCCAGAACCTCCCCCATATTTTTGCCAGCTATATTCTCTCGTACTGGTTCAGTTTCGATGGATTTCGAATAATTTTTTGCAATAAGTGGCAGCAAACGCTAAAATGTTAAAAAATTTATAGTAATTTATATATTTTTTATACTTACCAATGACCCAGACATAGCTGGTGCTAACTCTTAAAATATAGGGCCAAACACAAATTTTGCCCCCCAATCCCCAAAATTTGCATCTAAAACCAAAGAAAACATGTCCTGAATGGCCCTCCACACTTCACCTCTACTGCGCATGCGCAGTGTCAAGGACATTCCGAAATTGGCGCCATTAATCATTCTAATAACCAGTGCCTGGTAAGCGCTATGTACTCAGCGGGGAGGTAAGAGTTCCCAACTCCTGGGAGGGCCATCCCCGTCTGGGTCATTGGTAAGTATAAAAAATATATAAATTACTATAAATTTTTTAACATTTTTATACTGTACCAATGACCCAGACATAGCTGAACAGTAAAAAGGCTGGAGGGCCAAGGACATAGAGCAAGATGGAATACGCTCAATTATATAAAATAGAGTCATCCCCTCTAGGGAAAAAGAAGTATTAGGCCTTACATGTATCTTTCTTATTTATGATAAATTAGAAAGATGCAACACCTTCCAAAATTGAGCATGATACATCCATGTACTCTATTAATATCTAGTATAATCCTTATACTAATAATTTTTAAAGTAAGCCAATAAATAAAGTAAGTCTAGAGAATAGAGACTCTTTATACTCCTTAAAAGTGTCTGAGGATTGCATAATCATGTCTGTTGACACGTGCTATATTCAAAAGCTATACTTTAAAAACTAAGACTTGAATGAATTTTTAAAACATAAACTTCTCACTAAACAACCATCCCAATAACAGCTCAGAATTACTAACTCCGGAGGAGGTATCCCCTTGTTTTCATAGTAAAACAGGTGACCCAAGGGAACACCCTCCCCCCCCCCCCCCCCCTTTTTCTTGCCCTGGGTCAAATAGCCCAGAGCGAAGAGGGCAGCAGAACGGAGTCACTGCCGAAACAGACAGCCTACCTAGCTATAGTAGCAACTGTTAAGTGAATGACATTCTGAGCAGTAGATAATAGACCTAACAATAGAGGCCTCCAGAAATGGACTCAATATTTCTGAGATAAAAAATTCATGAATGTGGATGGCTGAGCGCAATGAGCAGCCTTCAAAAATCTATAATAGCGACACTATTAATGTAAGCCCAAGATGTAGAAGAACTCTTACTTCATGAGCCGAAATCTCAAACACAACTGCTGAGTCAAAGATATACCATAAGCAGTATCGATAGTTAATTGAATCCATTAGCAATAGAATGGAGCGCAACGTCCTAATAGGCATCAAAGACAGAAGAAGTTTACGCCCGTAGTAATAAACAGATATCTGTTTATAAATACATAAACTCTAACCGGACAGAGTAAAGGCCTATGCCCGTACGAAGACGGAAGGACCTTAATAACAATAGGTTCCGGATATTAGGAGCCTAACTCTTATGTAAAAATCCAACCTAAATAGTAAAGGAAGTAGTGATTCCGAAACTACGAAAGTGAAAATCATCAACCGATAGTGCATGAAACTCACTGACTCTTCAGTAAAAAAGAAGCCAACAGAATTACTGTCTAAAAGGTCAGAATTTGAAAACTACTGTTTCCAGAGGCTCAAATGATTACTTAGTTAAATAAGAACCGAAGTTAAATTCCATATAGGAATTTAATCTAATGATTCCAAGTCTATTTATCAAAAAGTTACTAACTGACTTTAGATAAAGAGACATAAGACTCAATTGTAAACTATCATAGAGTGCATAGGTATGAGGTAACATAAACCTATAACCTTAATAATAACAGGCTGCAGTAGATCTTGTCAAACAAGTATACTAAAAAGTTGCAATGAGTAGTATGGAGGGATCAACAATATGAACATAGTGATCCCTACACCAACGACGGAAGAGCCTCCACTTTAGCCGCATAGAATAGCGAAGAAGAGGATCTCCTATAGTAAGAAATCGCGTCCAAAGCTCGTCCAGTACAATGCTTACAATGCAATACGGACCACACAACGGAATACATGAAGGTTGCGACCTTGCGGGTTGTGATAAAGATGACACGATTTTACCCAGCGAAAAAAGATCCTCTCATTGAGGAAGATTTCGCGTTAAGTCCCACAGTAGACATCAGAGTAAATTTACCCACGGTCTCTGTGAAGACAGAGATGCTATCAACAGAAATGTATTATGGTTGTTTATCTTAGCAATACCTGCTGAAACAACAGCGCCGGAGGATACGCATATCCTATCATTCCATCCTATTAGATCAATAGAGCGTTAACAACATTAGCTCAGAGATCCGGACAAGCAAACACATACGTCTGCAATTGATTAGCAAGCTGTGTCGTAAATAAATTATCATTGGGCGCTCCCATTGATAGCAAATCAGATTGAATACTTATTTGTTGAGAGTCCATTCTGACAGCAACAAGCGACCCATAAGTGAACGGGAGTCCGGTAAAACAATCAGACGACCCGGAATATGACGGACCGAAACAGAACTTGGTGTACTATAACAAACAGAAGGATTCTTTCCATTAAATTGAATAACGGAAACGAATGAGTGCCTCCCTGGTTCCGGAGATACGCCACTACTGTCGAATTAACGGACAGGATTTGGACATGCGTTTCTGAATAATGTTCATCCAATGACATAAAGCAAGCCTAAAAAAACATTATTCCGCGGAAGATAAGTGCTTGCTTAGAGACTGCGGAACCCAAAGACCCTGGCACTTCGAATCCGTTGGGATCAATATTATATCCCAACCTGTTTGACTGGCAACCGTCATAATTATAAAACTCGGATCCGGCAACTACAGTGGCACTCTCTGAGTCAACCACTGAATGTTTGCCCCAGTCTGAATCTCTTGCAACACTAGATAGACAAGAGAACGTGTAAATCGAGCAATTCATGGATTGCTGAAAAGTTGCCGTCGAAGAGAAGCTTCTCCGAGAACGAAGCGACTCTGAGAGAGTTCTTCACCTTACTATCCACGCGCGTGGAGGTAGCTAGGGCTGCGTCACGTCTAACCAACTCCAATCAGCCACTGAAGGTTATACGTGAACAAACTACTGCCCTCAAAAGAAATCACATTGAGGATAATATCCCGTAATTCTTTTCTTAAAGACGTAATGATAACGCCTCAGTAAGGTGGATTACGTATGATAAAGCGTCTAAGTTAAGTCTACTAGACATCACTGTCGTTTCCAACATTGTGGTTGGAAAAGACAAAGACGGCGAAAAAGAATATTTCCAGTCTTTAACCACGCCGTCTAGACGCATATGAACTCTCGGTATGCCCTGCTCTGCCAAAATAAATTATTTGTATAAATGATAAAAAGGCAGAAATGAGCATTGCGGACAAGAAACTAAACTATCATGCTTGGTAGCAGGCTTATATGCATATATAGCGTCGATAAATAATACACATGTTCTAATGACATTATTGGACTGTGTCGGTAAGTCAGGGACAATGTCCCTGAACCGATCCAAAATTCCGTGTCCAATGATGCTATAAGTCTCTTATCCAACATCGCAGCAATGTAGTCCGAAATAACAATCACTGGAAGATAATGCCAGAAGATATGAATGGCGGCTTCCGATGCTACGAAAGGGAAAACTCGAAATCTATTGAATCCCTTTCGCCATCCTGTCGGACCCTATAAAGCGTTCGGTCGTCCGTACCTGATGCAACCGCAGACCGCACCGACCCAGCGCCGTCAGATAATTCCTGATTCGACTAAGAAACTGTCGATTGCTGGGATGCTGTGAAAAAACTGTGCTAACTCGGATAGCACGTCCGTCACTGAGGCCTGTGGAGAAGCGGTCCTACAATGCATTGCCGCTGGAAGCTCCGTGATCGTTACCCCCGTGCATACAACTAATATGTGAGCGAACGGAGTGTATAGGCCTCGTGTCCCTTGGCTACCGGATGGTGTGACCTATTCGCCGTGGAATCACTGAATGATGAAACTGATCGGATACTCGAGGTCACGTAGCCGTGTGCCCTGCTGTGAGGATGAGGAAGCATTATCGACAGTCTCTCGGACTGTCAATATAACGGAGCGTCCCGACCGACGGACATATGCTCCGAATGTAAAATATCTGAACCACAACATGCGGTCCCCTATGTTGTTGGACGAGAGAGGGACCTCTCTCGCTCACAGCCCGGACGGACCTGGACAAGCCAGGAACCGGACTAACAGGCTTCCTCCGATCTGTCCTCAATCCGCCGTCACTGGGTGAGTACTAAAGCAATTATAGTGCTCGCATCACCCAAATCTCCTTCCTAGACCGCAACGGACGAACCCGGCAGCCGAACCATTCGATGAGTGTACGCTACACCGGGTGAGCTAGCGAATGTCACTCCGTCGATCCTACAAGGGACCTCTTAGGCGATAGACATATTCCATGAGCACTTATTGCCGCTAGCTCTTCATTAACTATGACGACAGAGGCACACTTTTGAAAGACATCTCCGTAACTTTGCGAACAAGAAACCAGAAATGCTTGGTAATAGCAAGCATATAATAATAATATATATAGCGTCGTTCAATAATTCGAAAGTTTGTGTGACATTATTGGACTATGTCGGAACTGAGGGACGATGTCCCTGAACCGAACCAAAAATTTCTAAGTCCACCGACGCTATCAGTTTCTTATCCGGCATCGCAGCATTCTGGTCCGACGAAAGAACCTGTAGAAGATCAAGTCAGATGACATACACAACAGCATATGTTGTTCCGAAAGGGAAAGCTCGAAATCCTCCGAATCCCTTTCGGTATCCCGTCGGACCGGATGAAATTTTCGGACGTCCGTACCCGCTTCCGCGGAGCGTCCCGACCCAGCATCGTCGGATAAAAAATATGCGACAGATTCAGTTGATGCTGGGATGCTGCGATAAGCTGTGCTATTTAGGAAAGCACGTCCGTCCCCGAGGCCTGTGTAGTAGCGGTCTTACGATGCATTGCCGCCGGAAGCTCCGTGACCGTTGACTCCCGCACACTTTCCTATGCAAACGTCCGGAGTCTGCAGGCCTCGTGTCCCTGGCTACCGGATGGTGTGACCTGGTCGCCGATGATTCTCTGACTGGCGAAGCTGACTGGATATCCGAGGTCACGTAGCCAAGAGCGGTCGTGTGCGCTACCATGAGAATGAGGAAGCCTTATTGACAGTCTACTCCGGACTGACTATATGTCGGAGCGTCCCGAGCGACGGACGTATGCTCCGAATGTGAAACATTTTGTACCACAACATCTGGGGCCAGATGTTGTTGTACGAGAGAGGGGCCTCTCTCGCTCGCCGTCCGGATGGACCAGAACGAGCTATGAACCGGACTAAAAGGCTTCCTCCGTTCTCCCTCTAATCCGCCGTCACTGGGTGTGCATTTGGTTGATTTATAGTGCTCGCATCACCCCAAAACTCCTTCTAGACCGCAACGGAAGAACCCGGCTGCCGAACCATTCGATGAATGGACGCTACACCAGGTGAGCTAGCGGACGTCAAAGGCCGTCGAACCTACTAGGGTCCTCTTAGGCAATTGGCATATTTACATGAGCACTTTTCCGCTAGCCCTTCATTAATTGTGACGATGGAGGCACACTGTTGGAAGACATCACAGATACATCACCCTAATCTTGATCGTCTGAAATAGAAATTGACAAAGTAGAGTGACCCTGCGGGGAAAGGACCGGAGTGTCCAATTCCCCACTAACATACCTCCCATGTTGTCATCGAAATCATACGATACAGAACAGGAGTTAATGCGAGTACACTGACCACATATAGAATGATTATAAAAGTCAGAGGAAGACTTCCTCTTATTACAATTGATCAAAATCCTTTCAATGTGAAAAGAAAACAAAGTCCTGGTACTCGCACCAACCCCTGACAATCAAAATACATAATAATAATATGATCCATTAATATAGAAAAAATAATTGAAATCAAAATATTTTGAAAAAATATTTTTTCAGAACAGCCCAAGTTTCTGAAAAGTAATGTTGAGCCCCAATGGATCCCAAGCCTAAGTGTGGACAAAAATTTTAAAAATATTTTAAACAATTTATTCAACACTTACGAACAATAATAATGTATCTAGTTATGATTAAAATAACATCAAGATGTTATTTTCAAGAAATCCCCCCCCTCACACAGAGGGCTGTTGTAAATGTAAACAATGAGTGTAAAAACACTAAAATAAGACTCCTGGCACCCAGGCCCGGAATCAGTTACCAAAAATACACTATCTGATGCAAAACAGAGACTTCCAGGGAAGAAACTGCAGAACATCAGATGGTAGATGCAGAAGACAACGCCTAACCACCCGTAGGTGAAGACGTAAACATGGGGAAAGAACAGAATTCATTCTGTTATTCAGCTAAAACTCCCAAGAAATTTTAGTAATAATAATTACAGAAACTATGCCAAAAGCATGGGAGAATAGCAAGAGGGGACTTAAAGGAAAGGGAGAGAGGAAAACACTGAAAAATCAGTGTAACTAAATAACCAGAATGACAACAAAATGGCTGCTGCCTCGAAAATAGGTAACTTAACATAATTTCATTAAAAAATTTTAAGTTACAGCCCTGATAATATTCTGTCACACATTTTTCCTCTCCTCCTTCTCTGTCCTCCTTAGAATCACCATTTCACTAATATTTATGTGTCTGGCATCATTTAAACTGAGATTTACAAGCACAAAGATCAGTCAGATGTTAACTGATGAAGGGCCAATCTTAGAATGATTAATGGCGCCAATTTCGGAACGTCCTTGACACTGCGCATGCGCAGTAGAGGTGAAGTGTGGAGGGCCATTCAGGACATGTTTTCTTTGGTTTTAGATGCAAATTTGGGGGATTGGGGGGCAAAATTTGTGTTTGGCCCTATATTTTAAGAGTTAGCACCAGCTATGTCTGGGTCATTGGTACAGTATAAAAATGTATACAGTCTGTTAAAAAATCGGTTAACTAAAATAGATTGTAATCTTACAGACAGACACGTACCAAATCCACCCCCAGACAAGATAATCCACAGACAGTATAATTGCTGTTAACATCTGGTAAAGCTGATAAATAGACCTCACCTGTATGCTTTACCGACATTTTTTAACGGCTCTTAAAGAGTGAAATCTTTCAAATACATCTCCTGAAAAATCTCAAAATATCCGCTTAGATGCATGGAAATGAGGGTTTTGGGACCCTGGAATATAAAATTTTCGTACGCCGGGACGAACAATGGTCGGCCCATCATACCGACAACCATCCATCGCCCGATCCAGCCCCCCCCCCCCACCCCCCCCCCCTCACTTTGAAAATCATTCTGTCGCCCCTCATGTTGTCTGGACAGGTGGTTTGAAAAAAAATTTCAGAGCCCTAAAACAATATCACTGAAAGCAAAACTCAAAGCATAGTTCCGAGCTGTACTAATGCAAAGTAGAAGAGACTTGATTCTTGCAAAAAAAAATGTTTGCTTGTTATGGGAGATTCCACCCAAAATAGTTTTCACTGAAATTTACTCATGTTAGAGGTTAATTACCTCTGCATTAAATTTCTTGAACAAATCTTCAAATAAGAGTGACATCATTTGCCCAGCCAACTCCAACCTTTTATTCCCAACATAATCTTTATCATCAACTGTTATCACAGAATTTTTAGCTAAAATGCACCTACGACACATCAATGCCAGATATGCAGCTTTCACTTTAAAATTCCACTGAACAACCTGGAATAAGAAAAAAAAACATGTGTAAACTGCTGCAAAAATAATTGGTAGATTAGAAAAATATCTATGTTTCCAAAGGGAAGTGTTTTTTATTGCACGTCTGTTCTATGAAATCCCCATCCACAGTAAGGCTTCAACATTTAGGAATTTTCGTAAACGGTTAAATGACCGTATGTAAATGAAATGCAAACGTTTACACATACAAATGTGCTACTACAACTAATACGGGTGAAAGTAGTCCTGGGAAATGGTATTCGGCAGATTTTTGCGATGATCACCATCAAAATATCTTGGCAACAAGAATGTTCAAGCCAATGAAGTATCTATTGAAGATCATTAAGAATCATACTGGCATTCAATGGCAGACAAACTCATGCAGTCATTAGCAACGTTATAACTGCTGCCGTAAACTAGGTGGGAAGTTGCCGACTCGTTTCAGTTGGGCGGATATTATGATAATCATGGCGAAGGTTGCACACTCAAACAACCCTATTCTATTATTTCTATGGAGTTTTTAGTTTTATAGCAGAATATAGCTCAGGCCTACTCTGCGAAGTGCACATACACAGAAGAGAAGGGCACAATATTTAAGAGGAACGATTTTATCATTCATCTGGTGCTTAGCTAAACTAGAGGCTCAAGAGAGCCTAAAACGCTCACCTGGACCAAGTTGTCCTGAACTGTAAAGGTTATGGGTATGGAGAGAATGTAATCTGAATGAACCATATGACAGATTTACCAGCAATTTTTTTGTCCAATTGTTTCAACTGCTCAGAAAAAAAGCTTCATACCAAATACAAAATCTCTGGTCTGTGCAGTTTGGGAAATATTTGACTTTTCATTTTTGTTCTATTTTTAGCGCCAGGTGTTCCCACGGGGAACCACGAAAAATTTGGGGGGGCGTGAATGAAGTACTTGGGTCAACTAATGCCACATATCAAAATTGGTTCGAATCGCTCCATTGGTTCTTGAAATAGAAATTTTCAGGGGAGCTCAAAAGTGAGCCCACCCCCTGGAGAGCCCAAATATGGACATATCAACTTTCTTTAAACAAGTTTTAATCTTGAACACAGAGGAAGTTTCATAACAAATATCAAAGCATTCCCACTTGTGGTTCATGAGAAGAAGATTTTTAAAGAATTTCATCATATTTGGGCATAAGACAATGCCCAAAGAGGGCAGAGACCCCATTTAAACAAAACTAAAACAGAATACCCCCAAGATGATGTGGCCCATATATGTTTCAATTTTGGCCATTGGTTTGTGAGGAGAAGATTGTTTTGTAAAAGCTAACGTACGATGGACGACGGATGACGGAAGACGGACGGTGGATGCCAAGTGATGGCAATAGCGCACAGTGACTTTCAGTCAGGTGAGCTAATAAAAAGGCAGATGAACAATAAATCGTTCATCTGCAATTACAAGCAGTTCATCTAGAAATGGCCTCTTATTTACCTTTCAAGGCCCAAGAGGGACAAGGACCCAACTACTGCGCTTTATGATGCTTAAACTTTAAAGCACGGCAGTTGGCTCCTCTCTCACTCCCACTCACACTAGCTAAACTCCATCCCATGTAAACGTTTACGAAATTTGTAAATGTTTACCATCGTGAAATGAAACGTTTCCGTTTACATGTTTAAATGTAGAAGCCTTAATCTACAGCAATATTAAACCATGTGGGAAATGAAAATCTGTTCTGCACACATGTCAAATGGAAATCGTTGATGGACTATTTTTAAATAGAAGCGAAATTTCACTGGAATTTTCTACAAATTGTGCACCGCAATTAAACTTTGAATTGCTAGCTTGATAAAAACAAGAAAGACGCCAATGCCATATAGCTCACCAACATTCCTCTTCGATAGTAACTTTGGCAAACACAAGAACTGTATCAAACAGGCTCATAACATGTGACAAAGCTGACCTAAACACAACCTCTTAAAAGTAAAACACAGAAACTGACAAAAACACTTAGTTAAACATGAAATTCCGAGCTAAACAGAAAACTAAACGCAACTAAAAATGTCAGGAAAAATGTTTAAAATGCAGAGTATGAGGGGTTAATCATGGAACAATGATACTGAGGAACACGTATGATGAATATAAGTGCCACCGGGAGAGAAGGAGCACAGCAGCTAACCTAAACACTAAGTTAAACATGAAATTCCGAGCTAAACAGAAAACTAAACGCAACTAAAAATGTCAAGAAAAATGTTTAAAATACAGGGGATGAGGGGTTAATCATGGAACAATGATCCTGAGGAACACATATGATGAATATAAGTGCCATCGGAAGAGAAGGAGCACAGCAGCTGAACTAAACACTTAGTTAAACATGAAATTCTGGTCTAAACAGAAAACTAAACGCAACTAATAATGTCAAGAAAAATGTTAACAAGAGGGATGTTACATCCCAACGCTCACCTACATTCGCACTTGATAATGTCGTTCCAATGTAACATGCCTAATATTTTGTTAATATAAATCATTAACTAGGCATCAAATGATTAATGTGGTTTATGTGATGGCTTTGGAAAGTCTATATTTCTGCATTTATTATATATCAATTCAACATAGAATCATTGGATATATATATATTTTAGAAATGTTTATGATTAAGAATGTGAATCGTGAGGCCAGATATTAAATCATAAATAAGAATTAGGAAAGGCTTTCATAAATCACTGAAATTGTAATTGAAGTACATTCATTGGTTAAAGAGGAGTTGCGGAAAAACATTCATTCAAGAAAGTGACTATAAGTCCCAACAAAAATACATCACATCAACAACTAAAATAAGCCTTAATGTTACTAGTAACAAGTATGAGAAAGTATTAAATAAAAAAAAAAAAGTTAAAAAAAATTTTTTTTAAAGAAAGTGAATATAAGTCCCAAAAATCCCCCTCAAATTCCTCAAATATGCATGTAATAAGGGCGCAACGTTACCGCAATGTAGTTTAGTAACCCATGCGTATCAATTGCCTGGAAAGACACATAGAAACAGAACTCACCTTAACACCTCACCTTAACACAAACTTTTAGAACTTAAAATTGAGTAAGTCAGAGAAAAAGGTGAACATTGTGACTGAAAAAAAGAAAAGAAATCAGTTAAATTTCTGCATACAGTAGGGTTAATACCTACAGTTGTTATTGAAATGAGAAAATAAACAGTAATGAGAGGTGAAGGCACCACAATCTACACAAAAGCTGACTTGAACGCAAATTCTTACAACACCTAAACGCTAATTCTTACAACAAGTTTTGGCAGAAAATCAGCCTCGAATTCCTCAAATATGCATGTAATGAGGGTTAAATATTACTGCAATGGAGTTCAGTAACCCAAGTGTAGAATATTAATCGCCTGGAAAGACACACAGAAACACAACTCACCTAAACACAAAGTTTACAAAGTTTTACAACTTAAAATTTACTAAGTCCGAGAAAAACATGAAAATTTTGACTGAAAAAAAAGAAAATTTCCGTTAAATTTCTGCATACAGTAGGGTTAATACCTACAGTTGTTATTGAAATATGAAAATCACCAGTAATGAGAAGTTAAAGCAGCACAATCTGCACAAAAGCTGACTTTAACGCAAATTCTTACAACACCTAAATGCAAATTCTTACAACAACTTTTGGCAGAAAATTTTAGGTGAAATTTGGAAAAAAGTCGTAGTATCAGGGTTAAATACTGTTCTGATAGTCCCCTACAACCTACATATGCTATATCAAAGGCCTGAGCCCACTGATCTTTGAGAACTCACCGTAACACTTCACCTAAACACAAACTTTTAGAACTTAAAATTTACTAAGTCCGAGAAAAACATGAAAATTTTGACTGAAAAAAAAGAAAATTTCCGTTAAATTTCTGCATACAGTCGGGTTAATACCTACAGTTGTTACTGAAATATAAAAATCAACAGTAATGAGAAGTTAAAGCACCACGATCTGCACAAAAGCTGACTTTAACGCAAATTCTTACAACACCTAAACGCTAATTCTTACAACAACTTTTGGCAGAAAATTTTAGGTGAAATTTGGAAAAAAAGTCGTAGTATCAGGGTTAAATACTGTTCTGATAGTCCCATACAACCTACATATGCAATATCAAAGGCCTGAGCCCACTGATGTTTGAGAAATTAACCTTAACATTAAATCTTACAATATTGGACACGTCGGACGCCGACGCCGACGCTGACGCCCGAGGTTATCACAATAGCTCACCACATCTTACAGATGTAGGTGAGCTAAAAATGCAGTGTATGAGGGGTTAATCATGGAACAATGATACTGAGGAACATGTATGATGAATATAAGTGCCATGGGAAGAGAAGGAGGCACTTATATTCATCATACGTGTTCCTCAGTATCATTGTTCCATGATTAACCCTTCATACTCTGCATTTTAAACATTTTTAGCTCACCAACTTTAGTTGTGTGAGCTTATGGCATGGCTCGATCAGGCAGCATCAGCGTCGACATCGGCATCGGCGTCGGCGTAAGCGTACGTGTCCAATAATGTTAAAGCTTCTGTTTAGGTCACTTATTCACCCTATTTCCACATCATGGCTTTTATAATGCCGCTATATGATGATTATTATCATTTTACCATGATTTAACCCCTCATACCCTACATTTTAGACATTTTTCTTGACATTTTTAGTTGCGTTTAGTTTTCTGTTTAGCTCAGAATTTCATGTTTAACTTAGTGTTTAGGTCAGCTGCTGTGATCCTTCTTTTCCCATGGCACTTATATTCATCATACATGTTCCTCAGTATCCATGAAATTCCGAGCTAAACAGAAAACTAAATGCAACTAAAAATTGCAAGAAAAATGTTTAAAATGCAGGGTATGAGAGGTTAATCATGGAACAATGATACTGAGGAACACGTATGATGAATATAAGTGCCATGGGAAGAGAAGGAGCACAGCAGCTGACCTAAACACTAAGTTAAACATGAAATTCCGAGCAAAACAGAAAACTAAACGCAACTAAAAATGTCAAGAAAAATGTTTAAAATGCAGGGTATGAGGGGTTAATCATGGAGCAATGATACTGAGGTACACGTATGATGAATATAAGTGCCACCGGGAGAGAAGGAGCACTGCAGCTGACCTAAACACTAAGTTAAACATGAAATTCTGAGCTAAACAGAAAACTAAACGCAACTAAAAATGTCAAGAAAAATGTTTGAAATGCAGAGTATGAGGGGTTCATCATGGAACAATGATACTGTACTGATGCCAAAATAGGTCTATAAACAAGGGGAATTCTTTGATTGTCAGGGCTAAATTTTTGACATATTACAAGATTTGTCATTCAATTAACAGGCATTTACTTTATAAAATCTATATGAAATTAACAGGTCAAATCTGTACTGAAGGTATGGTAAATGGTTTTGTGGTTGGAAATTATACTCAATTGACATGGTTACTCAATTAAAAGATATCCAATTAAGTGGGCCCCACTGTATCAACAAGAAAATCAGTAAACAAGGAGACTGCACTTCCAAAGAGTGTGACTGTCCTCTGAAGGAATGGTGTTTTAAAAATTGAAAAAAGCTGTGTTACAAATTGCTTTTAATTATGAAGCAAAGGAAAGTTTTAAGTAATTTTAAGTAATTTTTATATATATTATACTGAACATTGACCAAAACAAGCTTACTCATTTCTGACAGATATAAACAGGCCATATGCATAATTATAACTTAAAAACTCTCTGAAATTAAGCCAAAACAACAACATAAGCTATTGCAGACAGCAATTATACCTCCACTGCAGAGCTGGACTGATGAACCATAAATGAATTAAAAATAAAGTGAGGACCGTAACTCTGTTGAAAAAACGCGGGCAAATGTTTTATAACATTACAGGAGTGGCTTGCCATAAGGATCCCTCAAAACAAATTTGATTAAAATCCATCCACTCACTGATAAGATATCGCTGCAGATGGATGAATGTATGGAAGGATAGACAGATGCATGGATGGATGGACACATGGATGCATGCATAGATGGATGCAGGTGATCCAGTATACCACCCCCATTCTTTTTGAGAGTAGGAGTATAAAAAATTGAGTCCTGTACTGTAACTCTATAGTTTATTTTTTGTGGATGCATAGGTAACCAGGAAATACTGCTTACTTTCACAAACTTCATTCTCAAACATCAATGATGTGCTGGATCATATTGCAGTCTCTCCATATGGAAATATGCACTAAATTAGGTGCCCCCCCCCCCAAAGAGATCACCGAGATAATTCATCTCCCTTGCCTCAATATCTGTCAGGCATGTGCATCTTTAATACCTTTTATTTAATCTTTTTTAGATAAGGATATAAATGTGAGCATCAGGGAGGCTGTTAAATTTCAATAAATTTCAATTTAAAGGGATTGCTATCTGTTCATTGTGATTTGGTAGGTGATTTGGAAAAATTCAATCCCCAAAATTTGCATCTAAAACCAAAGAAAACATGTCCTGAATGGCCCTCCACACTTCACCTCTACTGCGCATGCGCAGTGTCAAGGACGTTCCGAAATTGGCGCCATTAATCATTCTTATAACCAGTGCCTGGTAAGCGCTATGTACTCAGCGGGGAGGTAAGAGTTCCCAACTCCTGGGAGGGCCATCCCCGTCTGGGTCATTGGTAAGTATAAAAAATATATAAATTACTATAAATTTTTTAACATTTTTATACTGTACCAATGACCCAGACATAGCTGAATAGTAAAAAGGCTGGAGGGCCAAGGACATAGAGCAAGATGGAATATGCTCAATTATATAAAATAGAGTCATCCCCTCTAGGGAAAAAGAAGTATTAGGCCTTACATGTATCTTTCTTATTTATGATAAATTAGAAAGATACAACACCTTCCAAAATTGAGCATCATACATCCATGTACTCTATTAATATCTAGTATAATCCTTATACTCATAATCTTTAAAGTAAGCCAATAAATAAAGTAAGTCTAGAGAATAGAGACTCTTTATACTCCTAAAAAGTGTCTGAGGATTGTATAATAATGTCCGTTGACACGTGCTATATTCAAAAGCTATACTTTAAAAACTAAGACCTGAATGAATTTTTAAAACATAAACTTCTCACTAAACAACCATCCCAATAACAGCTCAGAATTACTAACTCCGGAGAAGGTATCCCCTTGTTTTTATAGTAAAACAGGTGACCCAAGGGAACACCCTCCCCCCCCCCCCCTTTTTCTTGCCCTGGGTCAAATAGACCAGAGCGAAGAGGGTAGCAGAACGGAGTCACTGCCGAAACAGACAGCCTACCTAGCTACAGTAGCAACCGTTAAGTGAATGACATTCTGAGCAGTAGATAACAGACCTAACAATAGAGGCCTCCAGAAATGGACTCGATATTTCTGAGATAAAAATTCATGAATGTGGATGGCTGAGCGCAATGAGCAGCCTTCAAAAATCTATAATAGCGACACTATTAATGTAAGCCCAAGATGTAGAAGAACTCTTACTTCATGAGCCGAAATCTCAAACACAACTGCTGAGTCAATGATATACCATAAGCAGTATCGATAGTTAATTGAATCCATTAGCAATAGAATGGAGCGTAATGTCCTTCTATTAGGCATCAAAGACAGAAGAAGCTTACGCCCGTAGTAATAAACAGATATCTGTTTATAAATACATAAACTCTAACTGGACAGAGTAAAGGCCTATGCCCGTACGAAGACGGAAGGACCTTAATAACAATAGGTTCCGGATATTAATTAGGAGCCTGACTCTTATGCAAAAATCCAACCTAAATAGTAAAGGAAGTAGTGATTCCGAAACTACGAAAGTGAAAATCATCCACCGATAGTGCATGAAACCCACTGACTCTTCAGTAAAAGAGAAGCCAACAGAATTACTGTCTAAAAGGTCAGAATTTGAAAACTATTGTTTCCAGAGGCTCAAATGATTACTTAGCTAAATAAGAACCGAAGTTAAATTCCGTATAGAAATTTAATCTAATGATTCCAAGTCTATTTATCCAAAAGTTACTAACTGACTTAGATAAAGAGACATAAGACTCAATTGTAAACTATCATAGAGTGCATAGGTATGAGGTAACATAAACCTATAACCTTAATAATAACAGGCTGCAGTAGATCTTGTCAAACAAGTATACTAAAAAGTTGCAATGACTAGTATGGAGGGATCAACAATATCAACATAGTGATCCCTACACCAACGACGGAAGAGCCTCCACTTTGGCCGCATAGTATAGCGAAGAAGAGGTTCTCCTATAGTAAGAAATCGCGTCCAAAGCTCGTCCAGTACAATGCTTACAATGCAATAAGGACCACACAACGGAATACATGAAGGTTGAGACCTTGCGGGTTGTGATAAAGATGACACGATTTTACCCAGCGAAAAAAGATCCTCTCATGGAGGAAGATTTCGCGTTAAGTCCCACAGTAGACATCAGAGTAAATTTACCCACGGTCTCTGTGAAGACAGAGATGCTATCAACAGAAATGAATTGTGGTTGTTTATCTTAGCAATACTTGCTGAAACAATAGCGCAGGAGGATATGCTTATCCTATCATTCCGTCCTATTAGATCAATAGAGCATTAACAACATAAGCTCAGAGATCCGGACATGTAAATCTGCAATTGATTAGCAAGTTGTGTCGTAAATAAATTATCATTGGGCGCTCCCATTGATAGCAAATCTGATTGAATACTTGTTTGCTGAGAGTCCATTCTGACGGCAACAAGCGACCCATAAGTGAAAAAGGAGTCCGGTAATACAATCAGACGACCCGGAATATGACGGACCGAAGCAGAACTTGGTGTACTATAACAAACAGAAGGATTCTTTCCATTAAATTGAATAACGGAAACGAATGAGTGCCTGGTTCTGGAGATACGCCACTACTGTCGAATTAACGGACAGGATTTGGACATGCGTTTCTGAATAATGTTCATCCAATGACATAAAGCAAGCCTAAAAAACATTATTCCGTGGAAGATAAGTGCTTGCTCAGAGACTGCGGAACCCAAAGACCCTGGCACTTCGAATCCGTTGGGATCAATATTATATCCCAACCTGTTTGACTGGCAACCGTCATAATTATAAAACTCGGATCCGGCAACTGCAGTGGCACTCTCTTGAGTCAACCACCGAATGTTTGCCCCAGTCTGAATCTCTTGCTACACTAGATAGACAAGAGAACGTGTAAATCGAGCAATTCATGGATTGCTGAAAAGTTGCCGTCGAAGAGAAGCTTCTCCGAGAACGAAGCGACTCTGAGAGAGTTCTTCACCTTACTATCCACGCGCGTGGATGTAGCTAGGGCTGCGTCACGTCTAACCAACTCCAAGCAGCCACTGAAGGGCGGAGTTATACGTGAACAAACTACTGCCCTCAAAAGAAATCACATTGAGTATCATATCCCGGAATTCTTTCTCTTGAAGACGTAATGATAACGCCTCAGTAAGGTGGATTACGTATGATAAAGCGTCTAAGTTAAGTCTATTAGACATCATTGTCGTTTCCAACATTGTGGTTGGAAAAGACATAGATGGCGAAAAAGATTATTTCCAGTCTTTAACCACGCCGTCTAGACGCATATGAACTCTCGGTATGCCATGTTCTGCCAAAATAAATTATTCGTACAAATGATAAAAAGGCAGAAATGAGCATTGCGGACAAGAAACTAAACTATCATGCTTGGTAGCAGGCTTATATATATATAGCGTCGATAAATAATACACATGTTCTAATGACATTATTAGACTGTGTCGGTAAGTCAGGGACCATGTCCCTGAACCGATCCAAAATTCCGTGTCCAAGTCTCTTATCCAACATCGCAGCAATGTAGTCCGAAATAACAATCACTGGAAGATAATGCCAGAAGATATGCATGGCAGCTTCCGATGCTACGAAAGGGAAAACTCGAAATCTTTCGAATCCCTTTCGCCATCCTGTCGGACCCTATAAAGCGTTCGGTCGTCCGTACCTGATGCAACCGTGGAACGCACCGACCCAGCGCCGTCGGATAATTCCTGATTCGACCGAGAAACTGTCGATTGCTGGGATGCTGCGAAAAAACTGTGCTAACTCGGATAGCACGTCCATCACTGAGGCCTGTGGAGAAGCGGTCCTACGATGCATTGCCGCTGGAAGCTCCGTGATCGATACCCCGTGCATACTACTATTATGCGAGCGAACGGAGTGTATAGACCTCGTGTCCCGTGGCTACCGGATGGCGTGAACTGTTCGCCGTGGAATCACTGAATGACGAAACTGATCGGATACTCGAGGTCACAGAGCCAATGTGTGGTCGTGTGCACTGCTGTGAGGATGAGGAAGCATTATCGACAGTCTCTCGGACTGTCAATATAACGGAGCGTCCCGAGCGACGGACATATGCTCCGAATGTAAAATATCTGAACCACAACATGCGGTCCCCTATGTTGTTGGACGAGAGAGGGACCTCTCTCGCTCACAGCCCGGATGGACCTGGACAAGCCAGGAACCGGACTAACAGGCTTCCTCCAATCTGTCCTCAATCCGCCGTCACTGGGTGAGTACTAAAGTAATTATAGTGCTCGCATCACCCAAAACTCCTTCCTAGACCGCAACGGATGAACCCGGCAGCCGAACCATTCGATGAATGTACGCTACACCGGGTGAGCTAGTGAATGTCACTCCGTCGATCCTACAAGGGACCTCTTAGGCGATTGACATATTCCATGAGCACTTATTGCCGCTAGCTCTTCATTAACTATGACGACAGAGGCACACTTTTAAAAGACATCTCCGTAACTTTGCAAACAAGAAACCAGAAATGCTTGGTAATAGCAAGCATATAATAATAAATATATAGCGTCGTACAATAATTCGAAAGTTTGTGTGACATTATTGGACTATGTCGGAACTGAGGGACGATGTCCCTGAACCGAACCAAAAATTTCTAAGTCCACCGACGCTATCAGTTTCTTATCCGGCATCGCAGCATTCTGGTCCGACGAAAGAACCTGTAGAAGATCAAGTCGGATGACATACACAACAGCATATGTTGATCCGAAAGGAAAAGCTCGAAATCCTCCGAATCCCTTTCGGTATCCTGTCGGACAGGATGAAATTTTCGGACGTCCGTACCCGCTTCCGCGGAGCGTCCCGACCCAGCATCGTCGGATAAAACATTATGCAACAGATTCAGTTGTTGCTGGGATGCTGCGATAAGCTGTGCTATTTAGGATAGCACGTCCGTCCCCGAGGCCTGTGCAGTAGCGGTCTTACGATGCATTGCCGCCGGAAGCTCTGTGTACGTTGACTCCCGCACACTTTCCTATGCAAACGTCCGGAGTCTGCAGGCCTCGTGTCCCTGGCTACCGGATGGTGTGACCTGGTCGCCGATGATTCTCTGACTGGCGAGGCTGACTGGATATCTGAGGTCACGTAGCCAAGAGCGGTCGTGTGCGCTACCATGAGAAAGAGGAAGCCTTATTGACAGTCTCTCCGGACTGACTATATGTCGGAGCGTCCCGAGCGGCGGACGTATGCTCCGAATGCAAAACATTTTGTACCACAACATCTGGGGCCAGATGTTGTTGTACGAGAGAGGGGCCTCTCTCGCTCACTGTCCGGATGGACCAGAACGAGCTATGAACCGGACTAAAAGGCTTCCTCCATTCTCCCTCTAATCCGCCGTCACTGGGTGTGCATTTGGTTGATTTATAGTGCTCGCATCACCCCAAAACTCCTTCTAGACCGCAACGGACGAACCCGGCTGCCGAACCATTACGATGAATGGACACTACACCAGGCGAGCTAGCGGACGTCAAAGGCCGTCGAACCTACTAGGGTCCTCTTAGGCAATTGGCGTATTTACATGAGCACTTTTCCGCTAGCCCTTCATTAATTGTGACGACGGAGGCACACTGTTGGAAGACATCACGGATACATCACCCTAATCTTGATCGTCTGAAATAGAAATTGATAAAGTAGAGTGACCCTGTGGGGAAAGGAGCGGAATGTCCAATTCCCCACTAACATACCGTGACATACGCTTCCCATGTTGTCATCGAAATCATCAGATACAGAACAGGAGTTAATGCGAGTACACTGACTACATATAGAATGATTATAAAAGTCAGAGGAAGCCTTCCTCTTATTACAATTGATCAAAATCCTTTCAATGTGAAAAGAAAACAAAGTCCTGGTACTCGCACCAACCCCTGACAATCAAAATACATAATAATAATATGATCCATTGACATAGAAAAAATAATTGAAATCAAAATATTTTGAAAAAATATTTTTTCAGAACAGCCCAAGTTTCTGAAAAGTAACATTGAGCCCCAATGGATCCCAAGCCTAAGTGTGGACAAAAAATTTAAAAATATTTTAAACAATTTATGCAACACTTACGAACAATAATAATGTATCTAGTTATGATTAAATTAACATCAAGATATTATTTTCAAGAAATCCCCCCCTCACACAGAGGGCTGTTGTAAATGTAAACAATGAGTGTAAAAACACTAAAATAAGACTCCAGGCACCCAGGCCCGAAATCAGTTACCAAAAATACACTATCTGATGCAAAACAGAGACTTCCAGGGAAGAAACTGCAGAACATCAGATGGTAGATGCAGAACACAACGCCTAACCACCCATAGGTGAAGACGTAAACATGGGGAAAAGAACAGAATTCATTCTGTTATTCAGCTAAAACTCCCAAGAAATTTTAGTAATAATAATTACAGAAACTATGCCAAAAGCATGGGAGAATAGCAAGAGGGGACTTAAAGGAAAGGGAGAGAGGAAAACACTGAAAAATCAGTGTAACTAAATAAGAAGAATGACAACAAAATGGCTGCTGCCTCGAAAATAGGTAACTTAACATAATTTCATTAAAAAATTTTAAGTTACAGCCCTGATAATATTCTGTCACACATTTTTCCTCTCCTCCTTCTATATCCTCCTTAGAATCACCATTTCACTAATATTTATGTGTCTGGCATCATTTAAACTGAGATTTACAAGCACAAAGATCAGTCAGATGTTAACTGATGAAGGGCCAAACTAAGAATGATTAATGGCGCCAATTTCGGAACGTCCTTGACACTGCGCATGCGCAGTAGAGGTGAAGTGTGGAGGGCCATTCAGGACATGTTTTCTTTGGTTTTAGATGCAAATTTTGGGGATTGGGGGGCAAAATTTGTGTTTGGCCCTATATTTTAAGAGTTAGCACCAGCTATGTCTGGGTCATTGGTACAGTATAAAAATATAGGTAGTGAAAATGAGATGAGTTAAGATTTAGGCCCATTAAAAAATTATTATTGTTTCTAAGGCAATTTGTCATCCCCCCACCCCACCCCCCACCCCACCCCCCACCCCATTTTTTGATGAGGGGGGAAAGCTTTTTTCTATCCGCAAAATAGCTCTAAAAATAGTTGAAATTATTAATTTAACACCTTGCACTATTCACCAAGGTTTTTCACCAGTGAAAATTTCCCACACTCCATTTCATTTCCAAATTAACCAACTATATCTTGTTTGACAGAGCTCAGTGAGCCAAAAATTTTTTTTTCAATAGCCTTATACAAACAATACTTACCGGAACATGTGCTAACACAACATTATGTAACACATCTCTTGCCTCTTCTATTTTTGTTTTCTTTGGTCCTCCCCATAATCTTCTAGTTCTAACACGGCTACCAATATACTTCAGTGCCTGTTACCAAAAGAATACAAACATACTAACATATATAGAAGATACCTATGGTTTTCGTTTGAAGACCTGAATTATCTCAGGAGTGACTGGAAAGAAATACAGAATTTTCACTCAAGGCTGAAAGCTGTGAGTGAAAATTCCGTATTTCTTTTCAGTCACGAATAAGATGTGTCAGGTATTCAAATGAAAACCATAGGTATTCTTTTTATTATATGCCCCTGGTGTTAATTGTGGCAGTTGTAAGTTTTGTGTCAAGTGCAATTTTTTATGGAGAATTTCATCCAAATGATGTTTAAAACAACAACCGATTGAATGAAATAACTTCAAGTTCAATCAGCTGATTGATGACAAACCACTGTGAAGGCCAAACTGATTGCTTCTGCAGATCAAAATACTTCCTCTTCATTCTTCCTTAAAATGGAGCAAACATGACTATAAACACATTTAATCACAACTAACAACGCCAATAAAGCAAGGAAAAAATATGTGAACCATATTAACCATAACTTCCAAGAAACATTTTCTAAGAATATCACTAGCATCCAAGCATTTCAAACAGATATGTTTCAAATGTCCTGAAACCGGCATGTATTGATATCTTTTACATGGTATGGTGATACACTGGTCGAGATCGACTAAAAGAGAAATATGATTTTTAAATATGACTCTCGTATACATCGAGTCGGTCAAAGATATATCGCATTTTATGTTTCAGCAAATTCTCAGTATTTTTGTGGCTATCACATAATAAAATACTTTATGCAATGCATTTTTGGTACCATTTTGTTGACTTTTCTATTCTTTATCTTTAAGAAATGAAGAGCCAAAAGCAATTTCATTTTTTAAAAGAATGAACCTATATGACGAAAAATTCCTAAAACACGAGTCACAAAAAAGAAAATGCTACTTTTGTATGTAACAGAACTCAATATTCATATATTTTATTTTAAAATTTTGTTCTCAAAATATGATCCATTATTGGAACAAGCTCATTCCAATAGGGGGTGGGGGGGTGCATAAATTATCTTTTGAGGACAAAGAATGAAGATTCTTTTAGAAATTAAAGAAAATTTAATGCAAGTATTGTCTGAGGAAATGTAGAAAAGTGCAGAATTTGTTTTTAGAGGTGATTTGAAACACAAGTAGCATCTAAACAGCAAGGTGTTGGCAGTGTGGGTAAAATTACTTTGTGAAAATTATTTTGAGGAAATTAATTGGAAAATCTGCCAGATGGTAATCTCTAACAAGAGACCCTGGGGGCCTGAGGGTGCTCACCTGACATGGTAGCCTAAATATCAACCTAGAGAATTGATTTGAACAAGTTGCATCTGCCCCTCCTAAGAAAAGCTTATACCAGATATCCAAAGATTCTAACCAGTGGATCTAAAATAAAAACAAACCCTGATTTTTAAAGAATATTCCTCATATTGAACCAAGTTATAATTTGGGCTCTCAAACATGAACCCAGGGACTTGGCTAGAACAAACTTGAATCTCACCCCCAAGGATGCTTCATACCAAATATCAAAAGATTGTGATTAGTGGATTAGAAGAAGATTTTTAAAGAATACTCCTCACATTGAATATGTGAGCTCCCAAAGAGAGCCCAAAAGTTAAAAAATTTATAGTAATTTCTATATTTTTTATACTTACCAATGACCCAGACATAGCTGGTGCTAACTCTTAAAATATAGGGCCAAACACAAATTTTGCCCCCCAATCCCCAAAATTTGCATCTAAAACCAAAGAAAACATGTCCTGAAAGGCCCTCCACACTTCGCCCCTACTGCGCATGCGCAGTGTCAAGGACGTTCCGAAATTGGCGCCATTAATCATTCTAATAACCAGTGCCTGGTAAGCGCTATGTACTCAGCGGGGAGGCAAGAGTTCCCAACTCCTGGGAGGGCCATCCCCGTCTGGGTCATTGGTAAGTATAAAAAATATATAAATTACTAAAAATTTTTTAACATTTTTATACTGTACCAATGACCCAGACATAGCTGAATAGTAAAAAGGCTGGAGGGCCAAGGACATAGAGCAAAATGGAATACGCTCAATAAAATAAAATAGAGTCATCCCCTGTAGGGAAAAAGAAGTAATAGGCCTTACATGTATCTTTCTTATTTATGATAAATTAGAAAGATACAACACCTTCCAAAATTGAGCTTCATACATCCATGTACTCTATTAATATCCAATATAATCCTTATACTAATAATTTTTAAAGTAAGCCAATAAATAAAGTAAGTCTAGAGAATAGAGACTCTTATACTCCTAAAAGTGTCTGAGGATTGCATAATCATGTCCGTTGACATATGCAATATTCAAAAGCTATACTTTAAAAACTAAGACTTGAATGAATTTTTAAAACATAAACTTCTCACTAAACAACCATCCCAATAACAGCTCAGAATTACTAACTCCGGAGGAGGTATCCCCTTGTTTTCATAGTAAAACAGGTGACCCAAGGGAACACCCTCCCCCCCCCCCCCCCCTTTTTCTTGCCCTGGGTCAAATAGCCCAGAGCGAAGAGGGCAGCAGAACGGAGACACTGCCGAAACAGACAGCCTACCTAGCTATAGTAGCAACTGTTAAGTGAATGACATTCTGAGCAGTAGATAATAGACCTAACAATAGAGGCCTCCAGAAATGGACTCGATATTTCTGAGATAAAAATTCATGAATGTGGATGGCTGAGCGCAATGAGCGGCCTTCAAAAATCTATAATAGCGACACTATTAATGTAAGCCCAAGAAGTAGACGAACTCTTCTTTCATGAGCCGAAATCTTAAGCACAACTGCTAAGTCAATGATATACCATAAGCAGTACCGATAGTTAATAGAATCCATTAACAATAAAATGGAGCGTAACGTCCTTCTACTAGGCATCAAAGACAGAAGAAGCTTATGCCCATAGTAATAAACAGATATCTGTTTATAAATACATAAACTCTACCCGGAAAGAGTAAAGGCCTATGCCCATACAAAGACGGAAGGACCTTAAAAATAATAGGTTCCGGATAATAGGAGCCTAACTCTTATGCAAAAATCCAACCTAAATAGTAACGGAAGTAGTGATTCCGAAACTACGAAAGTGAAAATCATCCATCGATAGTGCATGAAACTCACTGACTCTACAGTAACAGAGAAACCAACAGAATTACTGTCTAAAAGGTCAGAATTTGAAAACTACTGTTTCCAGAGGCTCAAATGATTACTTAGCTAAATAAGAACCGAAGTTAAAATCCATATAGGAATTTAATCTAAAGATTCTAAGTCTATTTATCAAAAAGTTACTAACTGACTTAGATAAAGAGACATAAGACTCAATTTTAAACTATCGTAGAGTGCATAGGTATGAGGTAACATAAACCTATAACCTTAATAATAACAGGCTGCAGTAGATCTTGTGAAACAAGTATACTAAAAAATTGCAATGAGTAGTATGGAGGGATCAACAATATGAACATAATGATCTCTACACCAACGACGGAAGAGCCTCCACTTTAGCCGCATAGAATAGCGAAGAAGAGGATCTCCTATAGTAAGAAATCGCGTCCAAATCTCGTCCAGTACAGTGCTTACAATGCAATACGGACCACACAACGGAATACATGAAGGTTGCGACCTTGCGGGTTGTGATAAAGATGACACGATTTACCCAGTGAAAAAAGATCCTCACATAGAGGAAGATTTCACGTTAAGACCCACAGTAGACAAGAGAGTAAATTACCCATGATCTCTGTGAAGATAGAGATGCTATCAACAGAAATGTATTGTGGTTGTTTATCTTAGCAATACCTGCTGAAACAACAGCGCCGGAGGATACGCGTATCCTATCATTCCGTCCTATAGATCAATAGAGCGTAAACAACATTAGCTCAGAGATCTGGACAAGCCAACACATATGTCTGCAATTGATTAGCAAGCTGTGTCGTAAATAAATCATCATTGGGCGCTCCCATAGATAGCAAATCTGATTGAATACTTGTTTGTTGAGAGTCCATTCTGACAGCAACAAGCGACCCGTAAGAGAACGGGAGTCCGGTAAAACAATCAGACGACCCGGAATATGACGGACCAAAACAGAACTTGGTGTACTATAACCAACAGACGGATTCTTTCCATTAAATTGAATAACGGAAACGAAAGAGTGCCTCCCTGGTTCCGGAGATACGCCACTACTGTCGAATTAAAGGACAGGATTTGGGCATGCGTTTCTGAATAATGTTCATGCAATGACATAAAGCAAGCCTAAAAAACATTATTCCGCGGAAGAAAACTGGTTGCTAAGAGACTGCGGAACCCAAAGACCCTGGCACTTCGAATCCGTAGGGATCAGTATTATATCCCAATCTGTTTGACTGGCAACCGTCATAACAGCCACACTCGGGTCCGGCAACTGCGGTGGCACTCTCTGAGTCAACCACCGAATGTTTGCCCCAGTCTGAATCTCTTGTAACACTAGATAGACAAGAGAACGTGTAAATCGAGCAATTCATGGATTGCAGAAAAGTTGCCGTCGAAGAGAAGCTCCTCCGAGAACGAAGCGACTCTGAGAGAGTTCTTCACCTTACTATCCACGCGTGTGGATGTAGCTAGGGCTGCGTCACGTCTAACCAACTCCAATCAGCCACTGAAGGGCGGAGTTATACGTGAACAAACTACTGCCCTCAAAAGAAATTACATTGAGAATAATATCCCGTAAATCTTTTCTTGAAGACGTAATGATAACGCCTCAGTAAGGCGGATTACGTATGATAAAGCGTCTAAGTTAAGTCTACTATACATCATGTCGTTTCCAACATTGAAGTTGGAAAAGACATAAACGGCGAAAAAGAATATATCCAGTCTTTAACCACACCGTCTAGACGCATATGAACTCTCGGTATGCCCTGCTCTGCCAAAATAAACTATTCGTATAAATGATAAAATGGCAGAAATGAGCAACGCGGACAAGACACTAAACTATCATGCTTGGTAGCAGGCTTGTATATATATATATAGCGTCGAAAAATAAAACACATGTTGTAATGACAATATTGGACTGCGTCGGTAAGTCAGGGACAATGTCCCTGAACCGATCGAAAAATCCGAGTCCAATGACGCTATAAGTCTCTTATCCAAGATCGCAGCAATGAAGTCCGAAATAACAATCACTGGAAGATAATGCCAGAAGATATGAAAGGCAGCTTCCGATACTACTAAAGGGAAAACTCGAAATCTTTCGAATCCCTTTCGCCATCCTGTCGGACCCTATAAAGCGTTTGGTCGTCCGTACCTGATGCAACCGCGGACCGCACCGACCCAGCGCCGTCGGATAATTCCTGATTCGACCGAGAAACTGTCAATTGCTGGGATGCTGCGAAACAACTGTGCTAACTCGGATAGCACGTCCGTCACTGAGGCCTGAGGAGAAGCGGTCCACGATGCATTGCCGCTGGAAGCTCCGTGATCGTTACCCCGTGCATACTACTAATATGCGAGCGAACGGAGTGTATAGGCCTCGTGTCCCTTGGCTACCGGATGGCGCGACCTATTCGCCGTGGAATCACTGAATGACGAAACTGATCGGATACTCGAGGTCACGTAGCCAATGTGCGGTCGTGTGCCCTGCTGTGAGGATGAGGAAGCATTAAGGACAGTCTCTCGGACTGTCAATATAACGGAGCGTCCCGACTGACGGACATATGCTCCGAATGTAAAATATCTGAACCACAACATGCGGTCCCCTATGTTGTTGGACGAGAGAGGGACCTCTCTCGCTCACAGCCCGGACGGACCTGGACAAGCCAGGAACCGGACTAACAGGCTTCCTCCGATCTGTCCTCAATCTGCCGTCACTGGGTGAGTACTAAAGTAATTAAAGTGCTCGCATCACCCAAATCTCCTTCCTAGACTGCAAAGGACGAACCCGGCAGGCGAACCATTCGATGAATGTACGCTACACCGGGTGAGCTAGCGAATGTCACTCCGTAGGCGATAGACATATTCCATGAGCACTTATTGCCGCTAGCTCTTCATTAACTATGACGACAGAGGCACACTTTTGAAAGACATCTCCGTAACTTTTCGAACAAGAAACCAGAAATGCTTGGTTATAGCAAGCATAAAATAATAATATATATAGCGTCGTTCAATAATTCGAAAGTTTGTGTGACATTATTGGACTATGTCGGAACTGAGGGACGATGTCCCTGAACCGAACCAAAAATTTCTAAGTCCACCGACGCTATCAGTTTCTTATCCGGCATCGCAGCATTCTGGTCCGACGAAAGAAGCTGTAGAAGACCAAGTCAGATGACATACACAACAGCATATGTTGTTCCGAAAGGGAAAGCTCGAAATCCTCCAAATCCCTTTCGGTATCCCGTCGGACCAGATGAAACTTTCGGACGTCCGTACCCGCTTCCGCGGAGCGTCCCGACCCAGCATCGTCGGATAAAAAATATGCGACAGATTCAGTAGATGCTGGGATGCTGCGATAAACTGTGCTATTTAGGAAAGCACGTCCGTTCCCGAGGCCTGTGCAGTAGCGGTCTTACCATGCATTGCCGCCGGAAGCTCCGTGTACGTTGACTCCCGCACACTTCCTATGCGAACGTCCGGAGTCTGCAGGCCTCGTGTCCCTGGCTACCGGATGGTGTGACCTGATCGCCGAAGAATCCTTGATCGGCGAAGCTGGTAATATATCGGCGGTCACGCAGCCAAGGTGCGGTCGTGTGCGCTGACGAGAAGAGGAAGCCTTAGCAGTCTCCGCGGACTGCCTATACAATGGAGCGTCCCGAGCGACGGACGTATGCTCCGCTTGCGACACATTTTGTACCACAACATCTGGGGCCAGATGTTGTTGAACGAGAGAGGGGCCTCTCTCGCTTGCCGTCCGGATGGACCGGAACGGGCTATGAACCGGACTAAAAGGCTTCCTCCGTTCTCCCTCCGATCCGCCGTCACTGGGTGTGCATTAGGTTGATTTATAGTGCTCGCATCACCCCAAAATTCCTTCTAGACCGCAACGGACGAACCCGGCTGCCGAACCATTCGGTGAATAGACGCTAGCGGACGTCAAAGGCCGTCGAACCTACTAGGGTCCTCTTAGGCAATTGGCGTATTTACATGAGCACTTTTCCGCTAGCCCTTCATTAATTGTGACGACGGAGGCACACTGTTGGAAGACATCACAGATACATCACCCTAATCTTGATCGTCTGAAATACAAATTGATAAAGTAGAGTGACCCTGCGGGGAAAGGACCGGAGTGTCCAATTCCCCAATAACATACTGTGACATACGCTTCCCATATTGTCATCGAAATCATACGATACAGAACAGGAGTTAATGCGAGTACACTGACCACATATAGAATGATTATAAAGTCAGAGGAAGACTTCCTCTTAATACAATTGATCAATATCCTTTCAATGAGAAAAGAAAACAAGTCCTGGTACTCGCACTAACCCCTGGCAATCAAAATACATAATAATAATATGATCCATTAATATAGAAAAAATAATTGAAATCAAAATATTTTGAAAAAATATTTTTTCAGAACAGCCCAAGTTTCTGAAAAGTAACGTTGAGCCCCAATGGATCCCAAGCCTAAGTGTGGACAAAAATTTTAAAAATATTTTAAACAATTTATTCAACACTTACGAACAATAATAATGTATCTAGTTATGATTAAAATAACATCAAGATATTATTTTCCAAAAATCCCCCCCTCACACAGAGGGCTGTTGTAAACGTAAACAATGAGTGTAAAAACACTAAAATAAGACTCCAGGCACCCAGGCCCGAAATCAGTTACCAAAAATACACTATCTGATGCAAAACAGAGACTTCCAGGGAAGAAACTGCAGAACATCAGATGGCAGATGCAGAACACAACGCCTAACCACCCGTAGGTGAAGACGTAAACATGGGGAAAAGAACAGAATTCATTCTGTTATTCAGCTAAAACTCCCAAGAAAATTTAGTAATAATAATTACAAAAACTATGCCAAAAGCATGGGAGAATAGCAAGGGGGGACTTAAAGGACAGGGAGAGAGGAAAACACTTAAAAAATGGTGTAACTAAATAATCAGAATGACAACAAAATGGCTGCTGCCTCGAAAATAGGTAACTTAACATAATTTCATTAAAAAATTTTAAGTTACAGCCCTGATAATATTCTGTCACACATTTTTTCCTCTCCTCCTTCTCTATCCTCCTTAGAATCACCATTTCACTAATATTTATGTGTCTGGCATCATTTAAACTGAGATTTACAAGCACAAAGATCAGTCAGATGTTAACTGATGAAGGGCCAAACTTAGAATGATTAATGGCGCCAATTTCGGAACGTCCTTGACACTGCGCATGCGCAGTAGAGGCGAAGTGTGGAGGGCCTTTCAGGACATGTTTTCTTTGGTTTTAGATGCAAATTTTGGGGATTGGGGGGCAAAATTTGTGTTTGGCCCTATATTTTAAGAGTTAGCACCAGCTATGTCTGGGTCATTGGTACAGTATAAAAATATGGACCCTGGGATTTGATTTCAACAAACATGTGACTGAATCTTCCAAAGATGTTATATGTGAAAAATGAAAGCCTTTGGAGCAGTGGTATGGGGGAAGAAGATTCTTTAATGTTTTTCCTATTACTCTCAGTGTTAAAAAATGATGACTCAGCATTTTTTCAAAGTCCTGGAAAAGTCCCCTATGACAAAACCAATGGCAATTTTTTATGGACAATTCATTTCTGCTGTTCCTAAGGAAGCTTCACACAAAATAAAAATTCTCAGTGCTGTGTAGTTTTGGAGTCTCCGAGATATGGACATTTGAAATTTTGTCTATTTTTTGGTCCTCCGGTTCCCATGGAGAGACAGGAAAACTTTTTTTGGCATAAATTAGGTACTTATGACCCAATAAGCCCTCATATCAAATTTGGTTCAAATCAGCCTCTCAGTTTGGAATATAGGATTTTTTGTACAATTCGGTCTCCCACAGGAAGACCAAATATGAACCCAGGGACTTGGCTTTTACAAACTTATATCTCACCTCCCTAAGGATACTGTATACCAAATATCAAAAGATTCTGATTGGTGGATGGGAAGAAGAATATTTTTGAAGAATATTCCTCCTATTGAACTAAGTTATGATTCAGGCTCCCACAGGAAGCCCAAATATGAACCCAGGGACTTGGCTTGAACAAACTTGAATCTCATCTCCATTAGAATGCTACATACCAAATATCAAAACATTCCAACTGCTGGATCTGAAGAAGAAGATTTTTAAAGAAAATTCCTCATTTTGAACTAAGTTATAATTCAGGCTCCCACAGTATTATTTATTTATTTATGGATGTTTAAGGTCACATATTTATGCACAATGGCTAATCATGACCGTGACAGTTTTACGGGTGGAGGAAGCCGGAGTACCCGGAGAGAACCACCGAGCAACGACGAGCAGCTGCCAGCTCCCCAACATCATAACTCCGCACTGCAGCACAGGCAGGGTTAGATTGGTTGAAGACATGCGTACCATCGACGTGCAGTACGCCTTAGTACACGGCGTCATCGTGCCCCCACATGGGAAATGGGGGTGAAGTGTCTTGCCCAAGGACACAACGCAGCTGCCGCAGGTGGGATTCGAACCGAGGACCGGCTCCCACAGTGAGCCCAAATGTGAACCCAGAGACTTGGATTGAACAAACCTGAAACTCACCCCCCAAAGTATGCTGCATACCAAATATCAAAAGATTCTGATTGGTGAATCTGAAGAAGAAGATTTTTAAAGAATATTCCTCATACTGCACTAATTTAAACATATGGGCTCCCATAGAGCTCAAATATGGACCCAGGAATTTGATTTCAATAAACCTGTGAAACAATCTTCCAAAGATGTTATATGTGAAATTTGAAAGATTTTGGAGTAGTGGTTTGGGAGAAGAAGAGTCTTAAATGTTTTCCCATTACCCACAGTAATGTTACCCATACTGTTAAAAAATGTGGACTCAGCACTTTTTCAAAGTCCCGAAAAAGTACCCTATGATAAAACTGATAGCAATTTGTTTGGACCATTCCATTCTATTGGTCCTAAGGAAGCTTCATACCAAATAACAGTTCTCAGTGCCACGTAGTTTTGGAGATATGGGCGTTTTAAATTTTTTTTCTATTTTTAGCTTCTGCGGTTCCCATGAGGCAACAGGAAAAAATTGTTTGCATAAATTAGGTACTTGTGACCCAATAAGCCCTCATATCTAATTTGGTTCAAATCAGCCTCTCGGTTTGGAAAGTTAAAAAATTTATAGTAATTTATATATTTTTTATACTTACCAATGACCCAGACATAGCTGGTGCTAACTCTTAAAAATCTAGGGTCAAACACAAATTTTGCCCCCCCAATCCCCAAAATTTGCATCTAAAACCAAAAGAAATCATGTCCTGAAGGACCTCCATACTTTGCCCTTACTGCGCATGCGCAGTGTCAAGGACGTTCCGAAATTGGCGCCAATTATCATTCTTACGGGCAGTGCCTGGTCAGCGCTATGTACTCAGCGGGGAGGTATGAGTTCCCAACTCCTGGGAGGGCCATCCTCGTCTGGGTCATTGGTAAGTATAAAAAATATATAAATTACTACATATTTTTTAACATTTTTATACTGTACCAATGAATAGTAAAAATGCTGGAGGGCCTAGGACATAGAGGAAAATCCAATAAGCTCAACTATATAATATAGAGTCAACCCCTCAAGGAAAAAAGGAGTATTAGGCTTTACATGTATCTTTCTTATTTTATGATAAATTAGAAAGATACAATACCCTTTATAATTGAGCACAATAACATTCATGTTCTCTATTAACATCCAGTATAACCCTTTATACTAATTATTTTTAAAGTAAGCCAATAAATAAAGTTAGTCCAGAGAATTGAGACTCTTTATATTCTTTAAAAGTGTCCGAGGATTGTATATTAACGCCCGTTTGACACTTGACATATACAAATGCTTCACACCGAGCTACACTTTAAAAATATGACATGAATGAATTTTAACATTAATATTACACTTTAAAACCATCCCGGAAACGACTCAGAATTACTGACTCCGGAGGAGGAATTCCCTTGCTTTTCACTATAAAGCAGGTGACCTAAGGGAACACCCTCCCCCCCTCTTCCCCTTGCCCTGGGTCAAATAGCCCAAAGCGAAGAGGGCAGCAGGACGGAGTCACTGCCGGAACAGAAAGCCTGCATAACTATAGTTGCAACTGTTTAGTGGACGACATTCTGAGCAACAGATAACGGACCTAAACAATGCAGGTCTCCAGAAATGGACTCAGTATTTCTGAGATAAAAATTCGTGAATGTGGATGGCTGAGACCAATAAGCAGCCTTCATTAAATCTGTAATAGCCACACTATTTGCGTAAGCCCAAGATGTAGAAAGAGCTCTTACTTCATGAGCCGAAATCTTAAGCACAGACTGCTGAGAAGAAGATAAATTTTCATAAGCAGTACGGATAGTTAACTGAATCCATCTAGCAAAAGAATGGACCGAAATGTCCTTTCTATTAGGCATCAGAGACAGAAAGAAACGTTTTCGTCCCTTTCTGATAAACTGAGATCTCTGTTTATAAATACGCAAAGCTCTAACAGGACAGAGTAAAGGCCTACACCCGTCTGAAGACGGCAGCGCCTTAATAACAATAGGTTCCGGATATTTATTAGGAGCCTGATTCTTAGCTAAAAATCCAACATTAGTAGTGAAGGTGATAGTGTTCCCGACACTACGATAGTGAGAATCGTCCACCGATAGTGCATGAAGCTCACTGACTCTTCTAGCAGAAGAGAAAGCTAAGAGAAAAGCTGTCTTATAAGACAAGAATTTGAAATCTACTGTCCCAAGAGGCTCAAATGGCTTTTCCTTTAGTTTAAGAAGAACCCAAGCTAAATTCCACTTAGGAATTAATCTAAGAGTTCTGGGTCTATTTATCGAGAAGTTTCTAACTAACTTAGATAAAGATACATTAGATCCAATTTGTAAACTATCGTGGTGTGCATAGTTATCAGATAACATAGACCTATAACCCTTAATAGTAACAGGCTGCAGTTTGATCTCGTCAAACAAGTATACTAGAAAATTTGCAATGTCTGGTATGGAGGGATCAAAAATATCAGCAGAATGATCCCTACACCAACGACGAAAAACCTTCCACTTAGCCACATAATTTAGCGAAGAGGAGGTCCTCCTACAGTTAGAAATCGCGTCCACTGCTCGTCCTGTAAAGTGCTTGCCATGCAAGAAGGACCGCACAACGGAAAAACGTGAAGGTTGAGACCTTGCGGGTTGTGATGAAGTTGACGCGGTTTACCCTGCGAAAGAAGATCCTCCCGTGGAGGAAGCTTTTGCGGTAGGTCCCACAACAGACACCTGAGTAGATTTATCCACAGTCTCTGTGGAGAAGAGATGCTACCAACAGAATCTTGCATTGAGATTGTTTTATTTTTAGCAATACTTGCTGAATCAACGGCGCTGGAGGATACGCATATCCTATCATTCCGTCCCATGAGATCGATAGAGCGTCTACTGCAAATGCTCTTGGATCCGGGCACGGTGACACATACGTCTGCAACTGATTGTTGAGATGTGTCGCAAATAAGTCTATCATTGGCCGTTCCCATTGGTAGCAAATCTGATTGAATACTTGTTTGTTGAGAGTCCACTCCGACGGCAACAAGCGACCCTTCCGTGAAAGGGAGTCTGCTAGTACATTCAGACGACCCGGTATATGACGGACCGAAAGTAGAACTTGATGTTCTAGAGCAAACAGAAGGATTCTTTCCGTTAAATTCAATAACGGAACGAAATGAGTGCCTCCCTGGTTCCGTATATATGCCACTACTGTCGTATTGTCAGACAGGATTTGGAAATGAGCTTTGTGAATAATGTCCATCCAATGACGTAACGCAAGCCAAATTGACATCATTTCCTTGATGTTTATGTGCTTGCTTAGGAACTGTGGATCCCAAAGACCCTGGCATCTCGAATCCGTTGGGATCAACGATGCACCCCAACCTGTTTGACTGGCATCCGTCATAATCGTAAAATTCGGATCCGGCAACTGCAGCGGAACTCCCTGAGTTAACCACTGAATGTTTGCCCAAGTCAGAATCTCTTGTTTCACTTGATCTGACAAGAGAACGTCTATGTCGAGCGAATGAATCTTCACACTCCAATTCTGAGTCAAGAAAATTTGGAGAGGACGAGTGCGTAACCGCCCCATCGGAATGAGATCCGCAGCAGCTCCGCACAGACCTATCAGTCTCATGAACTCCCTCGCTGTGACTTTGTCTGCATGAAGACAATAGCAAGCGTAACAACTGACTAATTTCGCTCTGGTTAACGGCAGACGAACGAGATTGTTGTGTGTCTCGAAGCTCATTCCCAGATGAGTGAATGACTTGGACGGCACCAGATCCGACTTCTCCTCATTTATAACAAAACCGAGACGTCGGAGCAATAGAAGCAGATTCTGCACATCGTTCTGAAGCATTAACTCGTTGCCGTACCTCTGAAGAATGTCGTCCAGGTAGGCCGACGTTACCGCAGACGAATGAGCTCGGAAATACATCATTACCGAGTTCATTACCCGAGTGAAAGCCCAGGGTGCTAGGTTCAATCCGAAGCACATCGCCCGGAATTGATACACCACTCCTAGGACTGCGAAGCGTAGATACTTTCTGAATGTCGGATGTACCATGACATGAAAGTACACATCCTTGAGATCTATGCTTGTAGCATAATCGTTCACCCGAATACTCGCTCTGACCGATCGAATCGTCTCCATATAGAACTTCGGAGCGACGATCAGCTTGTTTATCCAGCTCAGATCTATGACTGGACGGAACGAGCCGTCTGGTTTCGGAACCAGAAACAGATGGATGTAGAATCCCGGTGTTTCCTGGTCTTCTACGACCTCTACCGCGTTCTTCATTAAAAGAGACTGCACCTCCGATAACAGAGCGTCTCTTTTCAGCGTATTTGACTGAAGTTGAGTCCATTTTGGACTTCGAGTTAATGGAGGCTTTCGTTTGAAGGATATTCTTAGACCTTCCGAAATCACCCCTCTCACCCAAGGGTCGTCCGTAATCGACGCCCACTCTTCTGAAAAACTCTACAACCTTCCGCCAACCGGAACACGATAGAGGCTGAAGCCATCACCTCCTGGACCTGCGAGGCCTGCGGGAGGAGAAACCACGTCCTCCACGACCCGCACCTCGTCCCGTCGACCTCGGGGCGTCCGACCGATTGTCCCGGCCCGAAGGACGTCCCGCACGTTAGTCGCTGCCTTGACGGTCTCTTGAATAAGACCAAGAGGACGCACCGGAACCTCTATAGGAACCTCTCTTTGGGCGCATTAGTCCCAGAAGTGCCTGTCTTACTCTTATCTGCCGTATCCGACTTTTTGGAAGCGGATTTAAACAGCAGAGAATCCGAAGCTTTCTTAGTAATTTTATCGTAGATTGCAGAAAGCTTGCCGTCGAAGAGAAGTTCTCCGGAGACCGAAGCGAAGCTGAGAGAGTTCTTCACCTTACTATCCACGCGTGTGGATGTAGCTAGGGCTGCGTCACGTCTAACCAACTCCAGGTGTGCCACTGAAAGGGCGGAGTTATACGTGGAATAAGCTACTGCCCTTGAAAGAAGTCTTAAAGAGGATGTATATCCTGGAATTCTTTCCCTTGAAGACGCAGTGATAACGCCTTTGTAAGGTGGTCTGCATAAGATAAAGCATCTAAACTGGCTCTATTAGATGTAATTGTCGTATCCAACACCGCGGTTGGAATGGACGTAGACAACGGTAATGACAATTCTAAGTCTTCCGCCTCGTCGTCAAGACGCAGAGGAACTCTCGGAATACCCTGTCCTGTCGTATCGATTTTTATTCCTTGCATTAATGAAAGGCAGGTTAAGAGCATTGGAGGACAAGAAACCAGCTTTGCCTGTTTTGGAAGCAAGCTTGAAGATAGCGTCGTTCAATAATTCAAATGTTCTTGTGACATTATTGGACTGAGACGGAAACTCAGGGACGATGTCTCTGAACCGCTCGAAGAATTCAGTGTCCAATGACGCTATCAGTCTCTTGTCCGGTACCGCAGCAGTCTGGCCCGACGGAACAACCTGAGGTAGGAAGTGCCGGATGAAATCCACGGCAGCTTTATGTTGTTCCGAAAGGGATAGCTCCAAGTCATCCGTATCCCTTTCGCCATCCGGTCGGACCTCATGATGCTCCCGGTCGTCCGCACCCGATGCTTCGGCAGAGCGTACCAACCCAGCGCCGTCGGATAATTCCCGATCCGACACCGATTCTGTCGATTGCTGCGATAATTTGTGCTATCTGAGCTAGCACGTCCATCATCGAGGCCTGCGGAGTAGCGGTCTTTCGCTGCTTAGCCGCGGGAAGCTCCGCATCAACTGACTCCCGCATACTCTTCCTATGCGAACGTCCGGAGTCTACCGGCCTCGTGTCCCTGGCTACCAGATGGCGCGACCTGGTCGCTGAAGAATCCCTGATCGGCGAAGCTGGTAGAATATCCGCGGTCACGTAGCCAAGGTGCGGTCGTGTGCGCTGGTGAGAGGATGAGGAAGCCTGAGCAGTCTCCGCAGACTGCCTATACAACGGAGCGTCCTGAGCGACGAACGTGTGCTCCGCTTGCGACACATTTTGTACCACAACATCAGGTCCCTGATGTTGTTGTACGAGAGAGGGGCCTCTCTCGCTCGCGGCCCGGCTGGACCTGGACTAGCTAGGAACCGGACTAGAAGGCTTCCTCCGATCTCTCCTATTATCCGCCGTCACTGGGTGTGCACCTTGTATGTTTATAGTGCTCGCATCACCCAACATTTCCTCCTGGACTGCAACGGATGAACCCGGCTGCCGAACCATTCGGTGAATGGACGCTACACCGGGCGAGCTAGCGGACGACAGCGCCGTCGATCCTACTCGGGACCTCTTAGGCAACTGTCGTATCTCCATGAGCACTTTTGCCGCTAGCTCTGCATTCAATTGTGATGACGGAAGCGATCTCTTGGAAGATAACATGGAAACATCACCCTGTTCTTGTTCCTCTGAAATAGAAACTGATAGACTAGAGTGACCCTGCGGAGAAAGGACCGGCATAGCCCTTTCTCCACTAACAACATACCGTGACACACGTTTCCAATGTTTGTCATCCCAATATTGACATATTGAACAGGAGTTAGTGCAAGTACACTGACTACAATTAATACAATGATCATGAAAGTCAGAGGAAGATTTCTTCCTATTACAATTTGAACAATGTCCTTTCATTGTGAAAAGACAACAACAAGTCCTAGTACTCGCACAAACCCCTAAAAACAAAGATACATACTAACATGATCCATTAACCTTGAAAAAAGCAATTGAAATTCAAAATAATTTTTGAAAAATATTTTTTCAGCGAAGCCCAAGTTTCTGAAAAGTAACGTTGAGCCCCAATGGATCCCAAGGGTAAGTGTGGTCAAAAATTTTAAAATTATTTTAAATAATTAATGCAACACTTACGGACAATAATAATGTATCTTGTAATGAGTAAACTACTCCAAAGGCAAAAAGCCCCCTCAAAAGAGACTGTTGCCAATGTAAACAAGAAGTGTATAAACACCAGAAAACATGACTCCAGGCACTGACAATACTGGCCCGAAATCAGTTATCAACAATACACACTATCTGATGCAAAACAGAGACTTCCAGAGAAGAATCTGCAGAACATCAGATGGTAGATGCAGAACACAACGTCTAAACACCCATGGGTGAGAACGTAAACATGGGGAAAATAACAGAATTCATTCTGTAACCAAGCTAATTCTCCCAAGAAATTTTAGTAGTAATCTTACTCAAAAATATGCCAAAAGCATGGGAGAATAGCAAGGGGGGACTTACAGGATAAGGAGAGAGGAAACACTGAATAAGCAGTGCAACTTCATAGCAAGAATGACAACAACAGGCCCATGCCTCGAAAATAGGCAACTTAACATAATTTCATTACAAAATTTTAAGTTACAGCCCTGAATATTTTCTGTCACTCCTTTTTCCTCTCCTCCTTCTCTATCCTCCTTAGAATCACCATTTCTCCAATATTTATGTGTCTGGCATCATTTAAACTGAGATTTACAAGCACAAAGATCAGTGAGATGCTAACTGATGAAGGGCCAAACAAAGAATGATAATTGGCGCCAATTTCGGAACGTCCTTGACACTGCGCATGCGCAGCACGGGCAAAGTATGGAGGCCCTTCAGGACATGATTTCTTTTGGTTTTAGATGCAAATTTTGGGGATTGTGGGGCAAAATTTGTGTTTGGCCCTAGATTTTTAAGAGTTAGCACCAGCTATGTCTGGGTCATTGGTACAGTATAAAATATAGAAATTTTGAGCGGGCGAAAATTCTTGGACCTCCCATATCGACAGCAAATATAGCCCCACAAATTTCTCTTGAACAAATCTGAGTCTACCCCTCCAAAGGAAGCTGCACACCAAAGATCAAGTCTCTCCTACTGCTGGTGCATGAGAAGAAGATTTTTTAAGATTCAGGCACACTTTTGGGGCGAGGCCCTACCACGGGTGGGGCAACTTGATTTGAACAAAATCAAAATGCGATGTCATAACAACCATCTAAAATTTCACTTAAATTGGTTCAGCGGTTTTGGAGTAGAAGACTCAAACACCATGTTCACGTATGACGGACAGACGACGGATGGTGAGTGATCACAAAAGCACACCCTGACTTTCAGTCAGGTGAGCTAATAAGTGCAAAATGTATTAAAGCCAGGCATCAGATCCTAAAATCTGAAATTCAAGGAGTTTTCCAGGACTTTTAAGGGATTAAATTACAAATTTCCAAAAATTATCTGTAAAGTCAGTAAGAGTCATGGCTTGTTTGCATTTGCATTGTCCAAATAATTTCAGATTTTAAGCACACTATTCTGTTGACAGCAACCATTCTGATATAGTTAAGCAACCTGAATTTTGTGGTTAACAACTATGTACAAGCTTTTAAACCTTAAGGGCCTGGAGATTTTTGTACATGTTTGCTACACTTTCAGGGTTTGTACACCCTTGAGAAACAAGAAGAATGTTACTAAGGTAACACAAGCCCCCCCCCCCCCCCCTTGTGATCTTCACCTTACAGATGCAGCAGAAACTATTATATGTGACACACCTTCTGATTGTCCTTAACATTTGTAAAAAGTTTAACAATTGTACTATGATTTGTTTCTGAGTTATGGCTGAGACACGAATATTGACCGATTTTAGTGTGACCTTGAAATGTGACCTTGACCTTGAAGGTACGAACCCAGCTATGGTGTGTGACACATCCTCCCATGGTCCTTTATAATTGTGTGAAGTTTGATGACTGTGGCCCTAACAGTTTTCGAGTTATTGGCTCGGACACACACGGACACACGCACACTTCAAACACGAAATGCCACCCGACCTAAGTCAGGGAGCATAAAAATAATTCCAGAACTTTCAAGGACTTTTTCCAAGCAACTTCCAGGACCTTCTGATAACATAATGCTGACTCTATTTCATACTTGCGTACCTGTTTATAACATAATATTTACCCAATGCACGATAAGGAGGCACGCTCTGTTTTTTATGAAAAAACACTGACTTTATGCACTGTCAATATACGTAATTAGACAAGTTATTACAGCAATAATTTTTCATAAACACGCTAGATTATTGGCATTACATATTTTTCTACTGGAGATACAATTTTCAAGCACTTTTTCCAGGCCCTGGAATTTCGATTTTTTAATTCAAGCACCTTCAAGGACCTGTACGAACTGTGACTTTGACAGTGTTGATCCTGTGACTTTGCAGTTGTTTCTATGCAAGTCTTAGCTGCCAAAGCACTTTGAATCTAACTTACAAGTTTACCCAAAGACAGTTGGACACCTGTTTTGTTTGTAGAAAAAAAAGATTGAATTTGGAATTAGGCCTTTAAGGGTTATACTTTCACTGGTACATTTAACAGTTTCAACATATGTTACATATTAGCTGACCAGCACGCATGTTACAACTGCAAATCAACTAAGGAATTCTGTCAAGCCAGTGTATTCTGACTTAAAAGTTCCACTTTTACATGTGTTAACATTTAAAGGCCTATTTCTGACTTTTCAACCTCAGAACAGGTGCCTTATGCATGCCATCAAGAGAAGGTCCTGTTGACAATAGACAAACTACCTAGGCAGTGGCTTCTAGTCAAGTCTTGGCTGCCTTAATAGGCAGCCAAGACTTGACAAGAAATCACTGCCAGCCACTGGACATGTACAGGCTGTGGTCAGCTGACAATTTTGGAGAACTGTCCAGGCCCATAAAGGTTTAAGATTTCCTTGCAACACATGCTGCTGATCAGTGCAACTCACTAATACTTCCAATGTTGAATTATTTTACACTCCATTTCCAGCTCACTTGATGTTTGTCTTTTATGTCATGTCCAGGTACATTCATTTTTCTTTAAGGATTTCCTTGAAAGAAACACTTACAAGGCATTTTAAATATAAGTTAGAAGTCAAAAATATTACAATTAAAAGTACAATGTCAATTTGGAAAGAAAACACAATGGAAAAATAAACACATGACTGGAATAAACATAAGTATGCAGTTTACATAGGCTCATATTCTTGAAGACAAGAGCACCATCGACTTGCAGTACACCTTAGTACACCATGGCCCCACATGGGCAATTAGGATAAAGTGCCTTGCCCAAGGACACAATGCAGTTACTCCTGGCTGTGATCAAACCGTGGATCTTTCAGTTTGAAGTCCAATGCCATAATCACTGAGCCTCCATGCTCCATATATCTGCAAACAGTATGCAGAGTTAAATCCCACAAAAACTATCTCATCTGAAAGTGGGCCTCAATGAGTTGTCCGGGCTTTTTTTTTACAACACAAAGAATACAGCAGGTCAAAACAATGCATCTCATTTTTAAAGTCTTTTTCATGAAGACAATGGAAGGTATTTTTTTGACATGGCACTGGAAAGAGATCAAAAAGCAGTTTCCAATCTTGTAATATACAGAGAGTATATCATCACCAATGATGGAGTGGAGTTGCACTCAAAAAGTTAATTCTCAAATTCTAAGGTAAAAACATCATCAGAACAAAGATCCAGATAATGGACATCTACATTCAACTCATTATTTTGCAGTGAAGGAGTTTAAAGAAATTCAGCCATGTTAGTGCTGTCCATATCTAAAAGTGCAGGAAGGCAATACAGCTGCTGTATATTGTTTGCATGTGTATCAAATTCATTTAGCAGTGACAATTTTGTTGGGATAAATTTGTTTTGTTCTATTTTATTGGACAGTGCCACTTGACTTGTTTCAATTAACTGTAACAAAGTAGCTTTTATGAACAAACTTACAAAACCATTAGTATTCATGTAGAACTTTGGGTCAGAATTTAAGAAATAGGTTTTTAATTAACTTCATCTTGTTTGACACAACTCTCAATTCTTAATTTATTTTTATAAAGCAAGTAATTAACAACATTTTAGATGAACAAATATCCCTGTTATTTGAATATTTCTTTTTAATTCATTAGAAAGCCAGTAATCAACAAAAAATCTGCATTGTCGAATATTCCTGTAATTTGAATATATTTGGCCGACAGTTTGGCTATTTAATTAACTGAGTCTTAACCCTTTACCTAACACAAAAGGCAGACAACACTTGCAAACAAAACTCCTGAATAACTAATTCCTTCATTTTTTTGCACCAAAACAAAGCTTATGACAGGTAAGCTGTTTTTAAGACAAAAAATGAAAATTGAATGGTGATTTTTGTGAATAGCACTGGCCAGTTCTGGCCATTACATTGGGTGATGGGTTAACTATACCTCAAAATTATTTCAAGACTGTAACAATTAATGAATAGTGAGTAAACATTTCTACTGTAAACCTGAGTTTGGGTGAACACTTGAGCTCTGTGGCATTCTTCTAAACAGGGTGCAAAAGCTGCGAGTATCTCATCTTCACTTCCAATCATCTGTACAATTTCTTGATCACATTCTAGACCCATTGCCTTAAAAGCTATTGCAAGGGGTACATTCTGAAATAGGTGAAATTTAGATTAAATAATTGAAAGAGAATTAGACATTTACCAACACTGTATAAAAATTTGAAAACACATGAAGTCTTTGTCTGTGATTTGATGTACAGTTTAACTAAGATTCATACACCTTTCTAACCCTTTAACTAATATGGTTTGGTCACAATACATACAAAACATTTTTTTAAATAAAAATATTCATTTTTTGGCTCCAAAATATAGCAGCCAAGACATGCTAAAATGTTTCTTGGATAATCACTCACCTGACAAAGTGGTTCAAAGAAGTATTTGGGGTTACATTCAGATAGACATGGTTCATCAACACTACAAAGGAATGAAGTCATGAAAGGCAAATTTTATGGAAAAAAAGTAAGAAATGGATCTGAACAAACTTGAACCTAACCTGCTCCCCTCCCTTCCCCCCCCCCCCCCCCCAGAGAGAGCCCAAATATTAGGCCAGGGACTCAAACTGAACAAATTTGAATCTGATCCCCCTTGAGATGTGAAAACCAAATATGAAAGAATTCTGACTGGCGGATCTGAAGAAGAAAGTTTTTAAAGAAATGTCCTCACACTGCACTAAGTTAAACTTTGGGCTCCAATAGAGAGCCAAAATATTAACCCAGGGACGCGATTTGAACAAAATTGAATCTGACCCACCTAGAGATGTTGTATTCCAAATATGAAAGGATTCTGACTGGTGGATCTGAAGAAGATTTTTAAAGAAATTTCCTCATATTGCACAAAGTTAAAATTTGGGCCCCCATAGGAAGCCCAAATATTAACTGAGAAACTTGATTCGAACAAACTTAAATCTGACCCTCGTAACAATGGTGTTTTAAAATATTAAAACATTCTGACCAGTGGTTCTGAAGATTTTTAAAGCTATTTCCCATATTGCCCTAAGTTCATATTTGGGGTCCTGTGCTGAGCCCAAATACATACAGAGGGGCTTAAATTGTACACACTTGTATCTGACCCTCCTAGGATGCTGTATGCCAAATATCGGTAGATTCTGACCAGTGGTTTTAATATTTGCAAATATGCTGACTCAACATTTTTTGGAGCCCCCTACAGAACACCCTGACACAACTGATGGCAATTTTTTTTATCATTTGATTCTACTGGTCCTAAAGATGTTTCATGCCAAAAAACAGTTCTCTGTTCTTTGTGGTTTGGGAAATAAGGGCATTTTGAAAATATTTTCTATTTTTAGCTCCTCAAGTTCCCACAGGGAACATGGGGATTTTTTTTTAGTATGAATCAAGTACTTATGACCCAATAATACCACATACCAAATTTCATTCAAATCAGACTATCAGTTCAGAAAATAGAAATTTTGGTCACGGACAAAAATCTTGCCCTTCCCATTACGAAAACAGATATTGCTCAACGAACTTTGTTTGAACAAATTTGATTCTACACTTCAGAAGGAAGCTCCATACTAAATATCAAGTCTTTGTACCCACTGGTTCATGAGAAGAAGATTTTTCTAGAATTCTGGAGCATTTTTCCTCACCCCCTCCCTATGGAGCGAGGCAACTTTATTTGAACAAATTTGAATTAACATATGATAAAGACCATTTGGTTCAATGTGGCCCAGGGGTTTAGGAGGAGAAGTCGATAATGTAAAGTTCACGATAGATGGTCGGATGGTACGATGGATGGATGGATGGAGGATGGATGGATGAATGGATGGACGGATGAACAGACAGAAAGTGATCATTTGAGCTTCCTCTGACTTTCAGCTAAAAATTCATTTTTGGGCTCAAAAACATGGCTTATTACCCCTCCATGGAAATGCTCGACAAGCTCATTTCAATGAGACATTATAAGCCATGATTTCGACAAAAACTGAAAAAATACTGTGGTTATTTTACAACCTTTAATATGAACAACTGTTCATTTCATTGAAAGAGCAGTGGTTTGAAGAAATTATAAAAGTGATTCATCCAGTCTTCTCTTTTTTCTGGAAATTTGGTGATAAAATTACTGCTCAATGTCTCTTACACTTGCTTAAAGAATTTGACAGTTACTGCCTAGGTGGAGACTCACTCCATGAGTGTTCTCTATTCGTATTACTACAGTATTCAGACTTACCTCTGAAAAGGTGTTATGCCTCAGGTAATATTTTGCTTTCTTGATACTAACATATGTTTTACTTTTTCTCTCATGGGTGGAACTGAATGAGAAAAAAATTACCGGTAATAGCCATACTTGAGAAGGATTCAAGCTTAAATAACTAAAAATAAAAATTCAGGTTGATGGAAATTCAAATATACCAGTCCTGAATACAGTTAGAATAAGTAATTAAAATTTACGCATAATATAGTTTGCCACAACTTTCCAGAAGTCAAGAACCTTTGTTACATCTATTCAAAAACATGTTTTGTGACAACAATTCTAAAGTAATAATCTCTCAATTGGAAGAAACCATTTATAACAAGTGTTTGACCACCGAGGTGGTATTAGTTCCCTACGCGCTTTTGTGACATAAGGTGTTTTTGTCACATAAGACACTAGAGTATATAAGCATCTCTGCATTTCAGGTTAGTAGTTTAAGAAGTACAAAGACCGCCAGTAATGGCCTGGTCCAGTGAAAAGAAGGTGGAGTCCAGCTCCCGGTGGTGCAGTATTTTTGCCTGGACCAGTCCAATCATTATAATAACCTTAAATGAAGGGAAAAGTGATGAAATCTTACTTTTTGGTAATACCAAAAAAGGAAGATATTAAAACATTTTCCTTCATTTAAGGTGTTTTATAATGACTGAATTGGTATACGCATTTGTGTTACAGAAAGCATCAAGTTACTGACGTCTGCTGGGGGGAGCTTGGTAACTCGGAGCATGTTATATAATACATTGTATGCATATTGTGGAAATGTTTAGTGAATTTTGAACTATTTTCTTATGTCCATCATTGTAGAGAAGTTAGAGAACAAATAAACGCTTACAACTTGTGACCTTGACTTGTTGGTGCATATGAAGTTCACGTTTCCGCTATCCTTGGAGGGAGAGGTGGTAACATAAATCAGACAGACGGACGGACAGACAGACAGATCTTAGATTTCGAAAAAAAAATATTGAGCATGCATCATCCCATCACAACCCTGTGTGTAGCTTGAACCATGTTGGAGTGAGGGGTGGTAACATAAAATAGAGAAAAAAGTTTAAAAAACACAACAAAAATGGCCGCCATGCCACCATCTTGGATTTTGAAAACAAAATATTGAACATGCATCATCCCCTCCCATCCCTCTATCCATGTGCCAAATATGCAAAGTGTAGCTTGAACCATGTGGGAGGGAGGGGTGCTAACATGAAAATTGAGAAAAAAGCTTTAAAAAACACAACAAAAATGGCCGCCATTCCGCCATCTTGGATTTTCAAAAAACAATTTTGAGCGTGCATCATCCCCTCAGAACCATTTATCCATGTACCAACTATGAATGGTCTAGCTTAAAGCATGTTGGAGGGAGAGGTAGTAACAAAAAAACAGACAGACGGATAGATGGATGGACAGACAGACAGACAGACCGACAGAGTGCAATCCTATAGTCCCCTTACAGTTCCCGTAGGGGACTAATAAATTGATAGAACAGTCCAAAAAATATTAAGTAAATGAATACAGAAAAAGATAGGAAAGATGAAAAGCCAATGTGACAACACCAGTTTTTCAGAGTCCAGATACAGTGTGGCTGCCGTGGACTGATCACTTTCCATGGGTGGGCAATATTTCCATGGATGCAATAATATTAGATTCCAAACACTAATTATAGAAATAAGGCCACACAAAGTAGATCTTCTGTTTCTCAGGCCATTATTTGTGAAATTGCATGCGGGCGAGCGGTTTTTTTATTTTTCATTTCAGTAATTACTTTTTTGCCATCAAAAGTTCATGTTCTTGGTTCAAGTCTTAGACCTCATAATCTACAGAATAGCATGGGTGGTGGTGTATTTCATCCCTTGAGTGCAAGAAGACTTTGCAATGCTAAAGCATTGCAAAGCCTTCTTGCACTCAAAGGACAAATTCATCAATTTTTTTTAACTTGGGTAAAATATGAGACATAAATCATTTAATTTTTATTTTTTTTCAAGTTTAAATTGGTTAAAAAAACAGAGCATGCGGCAGCCAAAAGGACCATGCGGGAGGGCCTGAGAAACAGATTTTTTTATTTTTTTAGGCCTAATCATCAAAAATTTAATTAATGAAGCAACGGGTACATCCCAGTGCTTCATTAATTAAAATTTTGCTGATGATGATTTATATTACCTGGTAAATGCATGCGTGAACATCACTGCCCACGCAGTGATTGCAACCAGTCCATGGCAGCAGTACTATATGGACTTTCAAAAGACACAGTTAGACACCAACAAAGTCTCAATGATCTTTCTGAAAAATACATCAAATACTGTGAATATCAAAAGGTTGATAAGGCAATATTTTAACCTTTTACCCTTTATTAATGCACAGGATATCAAAATTTAATATTTTAATTATTATTTTTTTCAATTTTTTCCAAAAATGTCAACAAAACAATATCCTGTGACCCATCATCGGAATGAACTTGACAAGCTCGTTCTGACAGGTCATGTGATATGCTTTTGTAGAAAATTATTGAATTTTTTTTTTTTTAATTGCCTACTTTGTAAATTGCGTGGGTGGATGCATTAAGTAAAGGGTTATAACTTACTGTAGTCTACAAATCAGTTATGGGGACTTACACCCTATGTCTTCTCTACGGAGTATTTTTTTACCAGAAGAATATTAGTAGTCAACAAACAGTCAGGACCAAAGTTTTTTGTTCAATAACTCATCGCAACCAGGTGAAATGCCTTTCACAAGAGCACTGTTGCTGGAATAATGTAAAATGAGTCCTAAAATTTACACAACATGTCAACGGGTTCTTGTGAGCAAACAATAAAAAAATAAACCCATGAACAAAATACATTTAGAAATTAAGCTAAATAGAGTTATGGACAAGTGACATATTGAAAAATAATGAACAGGTTTAAAATGACTGTTCAGTACAACTTAAGGAATTGGCTTTAAAACAGAACTATTATTCTAAAGGAACAGTATGTACTAAAAAGCTCCACATATTTTACATCTACAAACAGAAATCAGACTATAAGAGAATTCTTAGAAACAGGAGATACTTTAAGTTACAATTTTGAATGATATTTTTTTTTAAATTGATAATAGGAGATCCAAAGAATTTGTCGTTCACCTAGTTTTGCCTGCAATCATTTTTATGGCTGACGTTTACCAGTCATATTATATGAAGAACAATGACATTGTGTTACATCTCTGCAATTGGTCAAAGTCAAAATGAGAGCCTTTTTATATCATGGGCTTCTCTGTATGTATGCTATTTTTAATGTTTTGGCTGAAATGTTGTAGTTTGCGTCACAAACATTTTGGCATTCTTATTAAACCTTTAGGCTTCATACAGACACAAACTGCCACATTCAAATTGCTTTCAGAAGGTTGATTTCAAGTGCAAGTGTATTATTCCATGAGAACTTGACTGGTTGGCTACTTTTACCTTGGCAATGTTTTTACATAATTGCTGGCTGCCTGTACAGGCAGCCATCAATAATGTAGAAATCTAAATTTTATAGTAAATTTCCTTTCTTATTATATCTACCACAATTGTTTACAACAGGCTTGTACTACAGTGGAAGTCTCTAACTCGGAAGTATACTCTCTATTTTGTTCTTTCCCAAGTGATTTGGGAAGAAAAAGTGGTGCAAAAGCGCCAGGAAAAAATAAGCCCAAACTGGGTCGAGTTCAGCAGGTGCACACCCAGTAAGGGATACTCTTCTCTCTACTAATCCATGACTTTCTGGTACCAGTGTGCAGATGTATAACTAACGTGTCATTCTATTTGAATCTGCCATCATTGGAGTTATGTGATCAGCGGGGAGGAAGGATTCTTACCCAAATAAGAAGATGCGAGGGCCTCCAGGTAAACAATTGTGGTAGGTATAATAGTAAAAGGAAATTTACTATAAAATTTAAATTTTTTATCAACCTACCTCACAACTGTTTACAACAGGCTGAATAGACAATAGGAGGAGGGAATCACATAACCAACCCCCACATAACCTGACTGCACTGGAACCGTGGACAGAAGAAGAGTACCCAAGGCCTATAAAACCATCACATCACAAACACTGAAATAGACAATGAGAGATGAGGTGTATGGCCATATGTGATACACAGACAGAAAGGACAGTAACTAAGCAGAGTGCTGGTACTGATCCTAAAAGAATAGCCTATTGGCTAGGGTTGATAATAGCCTGAACAGAAGAAAGAGGTCCTAAAGAAAAAAAGGTCCTCAGACTGCTCCTGCAACTGACACAGGTAGAAGGTGGAGAATGAAGATGTATTTCTTCAGTAGACTGCCTGCCTAACATCCGACAACTTGACAGAGTTGGCATAAGCCCAGGAGGGAGACAATGCATGCAGAAATGTGATTGGTAAAACAATCATCACTCACCAAATGAGTATATGATGCTCAAATAGCAAGACAAATCCACCTAGAAATGGACTGAGGAGAGATCTTCTGTCAGCCAAGGATAAGAGACAGAAAGAATCGCTTCCTGCCTTTCCTAATGAACTGCGTCCAGTTGAGGTAAATGCTAATTGCATGAAACTGCACAGAGCAAAGGGTGATTACCATCAACTGAAGGAAGAGCCCGGATACAGATAGGAGGCAGAGTAGTTTCTGGTATCTGATTCTTGGCCAGAAAGAAGCAATCAGTGGTAAACGTAACACTGTTGGCGGAGCTCCTGAAAAAGGCCAGATCAACAAGGACGTGAAGCTCACTAACTCCTGGCTGAGGCAAAAGCCATCAGGAAAGTCGTCTTGTACGTGAGAAAATGCAAGCACAGCAGCACCCAAGGAAGATTCCATCTTGGGGCCAGCTGCAAAACCCTAGGCCTTTTCAAAGAAAAGTTTCCCACATACGAAAAGGTCTCCAAAAGCATAGGTCGGTACCCCTTGATGATAACATGTTGGAAACGCCAAGAATCAAACAGATATACCAGAAACTCCACAATCTGTGTTATCGAAGGATCAGCATAATCAAGTGATCAGCACACCATCGACAGAAGACCTTCCACTTAGCTGCATAGGCTAAACCAGTGGAGCGCCACCTTGAAGAAGAAATGCACTCCACTGCTCATCTCAAAAAACCTCTACGGAGGAGACAGGACCTAACGAAAGATATGCGTGAAGGTACAATGATGATGGGTCAACGTGAAACCTCCTCAGGTGACCTTGACAGAGAAGGTCGTGATGCAGAGGGAGACATACGAGAACCGCTGCCAACAGAGGGCGGAGATGATCGATCCACACCCGCTGAGGTGACAGGGGAGCGATCAGAATGATTTGGCAACTGCAGGTTCATATCTTGGCTAGAACTTGGGGCAAAATCAAAACCAGCGGGAAGGCATAGACGACTAGTGCATTCCAATTGAGTGACAGAGCATCCACGACGAAAGCCAGTGGATCTGAACATGGGGGCATGAAAGTGTCCACCTCATGGTTCCACCGGATCACAAACAGATTGATGTGGGGATGACCCCCAGAGATCGCCAAGTGATTGGAACACTGCTCTGTAAAGCATCCACCTCGGTAGAAATGACCCTGCCCCATCGGGACAGGGAGTCGACTGGGACGTTGAGACGACCGGGAATGTGATGAACCACCACACCAGAATTGACGACCTGAGCGAGTAGTAGAAGATCCCAAAGCCAATTCGTATACAGGAACCCAGTGTGTGCTGCCCTGGTTCCGAATGTAAGCTACCGCTGTCGAATTGTCAGACAACAGAACGATCTGACGATTCAAAAGGGGGGAATCCACTGCTAGAAACTCAGAAGAAGAGCAAGGAGCTCCTTCTGGTTGATGTGAAGAGCTGCCTGATCCTGTTCCCAAACACCGTGAAGGAAAAGACCAGTCAGCACTTGAAAAACTTGTGCACTCCTTCATCACCTCACAACTAGAGAATTGTAATTCAGTGTTAGTGGGGTTGTCCCAGTACCTGATTCATTAGCTTCAAAAGTTCAGAATACTGCTGCTAGGATAATTACTGGTACCAAACGCTCTGAACACATAACACCTGTTTTAAGACAACTACATTGGCTTCCAGTTAAACAGAGAACTGATTTCAAAATATTGATCTTAGTATTCAAATGTATCCACAAAATGGCTCCAGTTTACCTGCAAGAGCTTTTTTACTGTATATACACCATCAGGCAGTCTCAGACCTAAAAAACAAACGCAACTGGTTGTACCTTTTAGCAGATCTAATCTGGCTAATGATCATGTGTTCTCCATCGTGGGTCTCTGATTGTGGAATTCCCTGCCTATTAGTGCCAGAAATTCAGAAACTCCCGATATCTTCAAAAGAAATATTAAAACTTTCCTATTTACGGAAGCATTCTCCTGAACCTCTCTAAGAGAAACAGAAACAGATGCAACTCTTCATTTCAGACAAGTGTATTTATTTTTGTCAAGCGTTTTAGAGCACTATTTGTGGTTTTATGCTCTAGAAAATCAATTATTATTATTACTAGAGGATCCAACGCTGCACCCCATTCGAGATTGCAGGCATCTGCCAACAGAACACGATCGGGCGTGGGCAAGTCAAAAGAAAATCCCTGCATAATCCACTGAACATCTGTCCAGGGAAGAAGGTGAGACTGAAAGATGCTGGTAACTAAAGCACCAGATCCAGAGGATCAATATCTGTCCTCCAACAACTGAGCAGAAAGTGTTGGAGAGGTCTGACATACAGCCGACCTGAAGGAATGATATCCGTCACCGAACCACAGAGACCAAGCAACCGGAGAATACTCTGAGCTGTCAAGGATGTGGACTGGGTCAGAGTCAGGGCAAAAGCTGAGAGAATCACTGCCCTGGCCTGGGGAACTGCCACCATATTCATCTGAGTATGGAAGTCCATCCCCAGATAACAAAATGACTGAGAAGGGACCAGTTCCAACTTTCCTCATCGGTTCTGAACCCTAGCGACAAAAGCAGGTTCAACAGCCTGTTGACATTGGACTCCAGAAGAGCAGCATTGGAGTGCCTCTGGAGGATATCGTCCAGATGCGCCGAAGTAGTAACCCTGGTCTGTGTGCAATAATAGGCTATCACATGCAACATCAGTCGGGTGAAGGCCCAAGGAGCCAGGTTGAAGCCAAAAGGCATGGCCTTGAACTGATAAACTCGCACCAGAAAAGCGAACCTGAGATACTTTTGCAATGTCCGATAAATCGGATCATGCAAGTAAGCATCTCGCAGGTCAATGCTGGAAGCAAAATCTCCCTGGTGAATGAAGCGGTGAAAAGACCTGAAAGTCTCCATGCTGAACTTGGGAGCAATGCTAGACTGGTTCAGTATACTCAGATCGATAACCGGTCTGAGTCGGCCATCCTTCTTCGGCACCAAGAACAAGTGGGAATAAAATCCCACTGAATGAATGTTCTTGATGACCTTGATTGCCCCCTTTGACAGGAGATTGTCTATCTCCGTGATCAAAAGTTCCCAATGTTAACCATCTGAAGGAACTGGGGTTGGAAGTGGCACCTGTGACAGAGTGGGGATGCCTCTGAAAGGATATCTGCAGCCCGGAGCGAACAACATCTAACACCAAAGCATTGGATGTGATTGTGGCCCATTGGTCTGCAAACTCTGATATCCTTCCTCCAACCAGGCACGAATCGAGGTGAGGACCTTCATTTCAAGCCCTGGTGAGGCCCATGAGAGGAGAAACCACCTTCTCTGTGAGTAGAAAGATCCTGAGACATCCCTCTGTTCTGCCGATGCTTGCCCTTACCACATGAGTAAGAGGAAGAAGCAGAGGCAGGAGATTAGCTCTTGGCTTCGCAGATGAAGCAGACTGGCACTTGTTAGGTTTGGAATGGCCCCGGTCTCCAACAGAAAGCAGATCACGCTGGTAAAGCAACAGCTGATCTTTGGAATGACGCAGGATGTCATCCCAGACCGTCGCCATGGAATCATGGCATAGATGCGAATCCACCAAAGAAGCGGATCAAAGAGCAGCGCGCTCCAATTCAGAAAGGGAACAGCTACTGTCCAACACTGCTTCCTGGCGAACTAATTCTAGATTAGCCCTGTTACAGGCATGCGTGTGAGTAAGATGTTTGAGCACCTTAGAAATCACACACAGGGGAGCCTGTATGTCATCAAACTTATCTGGGGGCAGATAAGCAGCCAAGGCAGATACGACATGATCCGAGAAAGTATGCCCAGCATCTCTCTGAATAATCCTAACAGGGATTCCAAAGTCGCCATAGGAATAACGGCCGACTTGGGCTTGGAAAGCCAGAGGGAGGAGGAGTCCTGATCCAAGACCGTCAAGGTCTAGCAGACCAATGGATTGGCGGAATCATAGAAATGATAATGCACAGGGGACAAAAAGGTATCAGCCCTAGTGAAGAACGAAGTCTTCATAGCCTTGGAACTATTTTTGAATGAAACTAATCTGTACATTGAAAAGATGATCATCCAAATAAATAGGCATTCAAAGAGAGTGTACCCAAGAAATGTCCACCTGAAAATGGAAAAACTTTCATAATATTTATCTATTTTTATTTTTCACCCAAAGTGTAATTTATTACCTAAACTGAAACGAGCTTCAACTCATTTAAATGAGGTAGTAGAAAAATTTGTTCTGAAAATTGTTTTATATGAGGCTTAAGCAGTTAAACCTTTACCCAACACACAGGATATCAAAATTTATTATTTTAAATATTATTTTTTCATGAAATTTTAAGAAGATTTGTTAGGTACAGGGTTAATCACAGATACAATAATGACAGACAGGGTTCGTACACTCTTTTTGAGAATCAAATTCCATGACTTTTTAAGAACTTTCTACCCAATTTCTATGACCTTTCCCTCGTTAGTATCACCACCACACTCTATTTTCTGATATTTTTAATCTTTAAAGGCCTGGAGATTTTTCATACATTTTTGTCACTTTGTGACAATTTAATGCTCTGTGACTTTGCAGTTGTATCTACGCAAGTCTTGGCTGCCTGTATATGCAGCCAAGACTTGCCCAGAAACAACTGCCAATACACTTAGAGTATACACTGCAAGTTTACTAAAACACAGCAAGTTGGACTACCTGCTCTAACACAGTAAAAATTGATCACAGTCGGAAATAGGCCCTTAACTGGTAGAGAGCTGAAAGCCCATATTTGGGCTTTATTCTTAAGAGCAGGTGTCATAAGTTGAAGGCTTCATAATCTCTGGATAAGCTTCATATTATCCTTGAAGTGAAATTATTTCAGCTGTGTGGATTTGCCATGTTAAAATTTATGGGAGAGTGCCTCTGGGCACTCTCCCATAAATTGTAACAAGGCAAAAACATGTGAACAAATTTTTGATGACCAAAAATAATTTAGCACTCTACCAGTTAAGGGTTATTTAGTTAAGCATAATTTTTCAGGAAAGTTAAAAAATTTATAGTAATTTATATACTTTTTATACTTACCAATGACCCAGACTTAGCTGGTGCTAACTCTAAAATATTTAGGGCCAAACACAAATTTTATCCCCCAATCCCCAAAATTTGCATCTAAAACCGAAAATTACATGTCCTATATGGTCCTCCATACTTTTACTCCACTGCGCATGCGCAGAGTCAAGGAGGTCTCGAAACTGCTGCCAAAAGTCATTCTTACAACCAGTGCCTGGTAAGTGTTATGTACGCAGTGGGGAGGCAAGAGTTCCCAACTCCTGGGAGGGCCATCCCCATCTGGGTCATTGGTAAGTATAAAAAATATATAAATTACTAAACATTTTTTAACATTTTTATACTGTACCAACGACCCAGACTTAGCTGAATAGTAAAAAGGTTGGAGGGCCTAGGACATAAGGAAAATCCAATATTTTTTAAAGGAAAGCCAATAAATACGGGAGTCTAGTGAAATGAGACTATATACTCATTTAAAAGTGTTCGAAGAATGTATATTAACGCCCAATTAATCATGTGATATATACAGGTACTTCACACCAATCAACACTTAAAAAATATTACACAGATGAGTAAACATAGGCTTTACCCTTTAAAAACATCTCGGAACCGACTCGGAATTACTGACTCCAAGGGAGGTATTCCCTTGCTTTACACTACAAAGCAGGTGACCCAAGGGAACACCCCCCCCCCCCCCTTCCCCTTGCCCTGGATCAAATACTCCAGAGCAAAGAGGGCAGCAGGACAGAGTCACTGCCGGAACTGAAAGGCTATACACATATAGTTGCCACTGTTTAGTAGACGACATTCTGAATAAAAATAACGGACCTAAACAATGTTGATCTGCAGAAAGGACTCAATATTCTCAGATACAAAATCGTGAAAATGGAGGGCTAAGACCAATATGCAGCCCTCATTAGATCTGTAATATCAACATAATTTGCTTAAGCCTATGATGTAGAAGAACTCTTACTTCATGAGCTTAAAACTCACGCACAAACTGCTGAATGAAGATATAATCATTAGCAGAACTGATAGTAGATTGAATCCATCTGACCATAGAATGGATCGAAATGTGGAGGAAGCTTCCACGGCATGTCCCACAACAGACGCCTGAGTAAATTAATCCTCAGTCTTTGTGGATCTAGAGAAGCTACCAACAGAATTTGCATTGAAATAATTACATTGAGCAATATCTGTTAAATCAACGGCACTGCAAGATACGTATATCTTATTATTCCGTTCACAAGATCGATGAAGCGTTTACAGCAAATGCTCGAAGATCCAAACATTGTGACACATACGTCTGCAACTAATTGTTGAGATGCATCGCGAAAAAGTCGATCATTGGCCGCTCTCCTTGGTAGCAATCTCATTGAATACCGGTTTGTTGAAAGTCCATTCTGGTGGCAATAAACGGCCCCTCCGTGAAGGGAGTCTGCTAATACATTCTGACGACCCAGAATATGATGGACCAATAGAAGAACTTGATGTTCTAGTACCAACCGAAAGATTCCTTCCATTAACATGAATAACAGGATGGAATAAGTGCCTCCATAATTCCGAAAATACGCTAATACCGTCGAGTTGTCGGACAGAATTAGCATATGAGCATTCTGAATAACGTTCATCAATAACGTAGCGCAAGCCAAAATGACATCATTCTTGATGTTTGTGTGCTTGATAAGGAACTACGGAAACAAAAGACCCTGGCACTTCAAATCGGTTGGGTTTAATGAAACTACCCAAAGAGTTTGACTGACATCCGTCAAAACTGTAAAACTTGGATCCGGCAATTGCAGTGGAACTACTTGAGTTAAGCACTGAAAACTTGCCCAAGTCTGAATCTCTTATTCACTTGATTTGACAAGAAGATGTCCATATCGAGCGAAATAATCTTCACCCTCCAATTCTGTATTAAAAGAAATTTGGAGAGGACAAATGCGTAACCGCCCCATTGGAATAAAATCACGGCAGTTCCACACAACATATCAGTCACATGAGATCTCTCACTAAGACCTTGTCTGAGCGAAGACAAAAGCGAGTATAACAACTGATTAATTTTGCTCTGGCTAACGGCAGACGAACGAGAATGTTATGCATCTCGAAGCTCATCCCCCGGTGGGTAAATGACTTGGACAAAACCAGATCCGACTTCTCCTCGTTTACTTATGAAACCGAGACGTCGGATCAATAGAAGCAGAATCTGCACATTGTTCTGCGCTCTGGTTAATGGCAGACGAACAAGAATGTTATGCGTCTCGAAGCTCATCCCCCGGTGGGTAAATGACTTGGACGAAACCAGATCTGACTTCTCCTCGTTTACTTATGAAACCGAGACGTCGGATCAATAGAAGCAGAATCTGCACATCGTTCTGAAGCGTTAACTCGTTGTGAAGAATGTCATTTAGATAGGCCGGCGTTACCGCAGACGAATGAGCTCGGAAATGAGTCATTACCGAGTTCGTTATTCGAGTGAAAGCCCAGGAACTAGATTCAGACTGAAACACATTGGTCGGTGCTGAAACACAATTCCTATGATAAAGAAGCAAAAATACTTTCTGAACGCCTGATGTACCCTGACGTGAAAGTATGCAACTAGAAATCTATGCATGTAGCATAGTCGTACACCTGAATACTTGCTCTGACCGATCGGATGGACTCCATATAGAAACTTGGAGCCACGATCAGCTTGTTATCCAGCTCAGAATATGAGTGGACGGAACGAGCCGTCTGGTTTTGGAACCAGAAAAGGATGGTTGTAGAAGCCTGGAAATTCCTGGATTTCTACAATCTCTATCGCGATCATTCCAGAAGAGACTGGACTTCTGATGGAAGCGAGCGTCTATCGTACTGACTGACGGAAGCTGGGTCCAACTTGGACTCCGAGTTAACAGAGAATTTCGTTTGAGGAACAATTTAATCCTTCCGAAATCACCCCTTGAATCCAAGGTACGTCTGTAATCTAATCCCAAATCATTGAGAAACTCGACAGTCTTCCGCTCACTAGTACACGATAGAGGTTAAAACCATTACCTCCTGGGCCTGCGAGGCTTGCGGAAGAAGCCATGTCCTCCACGACCCGCACCTCACCTCGTCGACCTAGGGGCGTCTGACTGGATGTCTCAGTCACAATTAAGGCCCCTATCTGAGTCGCTACCTTGACGGTCTCTAGAATAAGATCCAGAGAATGCATAGGAACCTCTATAGAACTTCCCTTGGATGTATTAGTCCCAGAAGTGCCTGTCCTACTCTTCTCTGCTGAATCCGACTATATGGAAGCAAATTTTAATAGCAGAGCATCTAAAGCTTTCTTAGTTAACTGATTATAAACTGCAGAAAGCTTGCCGTCGAAGAAAACTCTTCAGAGACCAGAGCAACTCTGAGAGAGTTTTTCACCTTACTATCTACACGCTTGGATGTAGCCAGGGCCACGTCACATCTAACCAACTCCATATTGCCACTGAAGGACGGAGTTTTACGTGAGGCCCTTGAAAGAACTCTTAAGGATATTATCATCCTAGAATTCTTTTCCCTTTGAGACGTAATGATAACGTTCTGGTAAGGTGATCTGTGTACAATGATGCGTCTAAGCTGTCCCTGCTAGACGATATTGTTATTTCCAACATCGTGGTTGGAATTAACATAGACGACAGTAACAATACTAGTTCCTGACCTGGTCATCTAGACGCAGAGAACTCTCAGAATGCTCTTCCCTGCCATTTCAAAATATTCAATGAAATGATGAAAGGCAGATGTAGAGCATATTGCTGATAAGAAACCTGACCTGCCCATTTAGGTAGCAAGTTATATAAATATAGCGTCATCGAACAGATCAAATGTCCGTGAAACATATCTGGACTATGTCGGAAACTGAGAGATGATGTCCCTAAACTAAGAATTCTATATCCAGTGGCGCTATCCGTTTCTTATCCGGCAACGCAGCATTTTGGTCCGGAGGAACAATGTCCGATGATAATGCCGGATGCACTCTACGGCAATCATGTTGTTCCGAAAAGGGAAAATACAACTCATCCGTATCCCTTTCACCATCCTGTCGGACCACTTGAAATTCTTGGTCGTCCGTGCAGCGAAACGTACCAACCCAGCATCGTCGGATAATTCCTGATCTGACAGAGTTACTGTTGGTTGCTGGGATGCTGCGATAATTTGTGCTATCTGCGATAGCATATCCGCAACAGAGGCCTGTGGAGCTGCGGTCTTATAGGATATAGCCGCTGGAAGCTCCTTGGACGTTCACTCCTGCATACCTCTACTATGCGAACGTCCGGAGAATGAAGGCCTCGTATCCTTGGCTACTGGATGGCATGACCTGGTCGCCGTAGAATCCCTGATCGGCGATGTTGGTTGAATATAACAGGTCACATAGCCAAGGTGCAGTCGCGTGTGCTGCCGTGAGGATGAGGAAGCCGAAAGAGCAGTCTCTCCGGACTGTCTATATAATGGAGCGTCTTGAGCGGTAGACGTATACTCCGACTGAGGAACGTTTTGTACCACGACATCTGAGCCCAGATGATGTAATATAAGAGAGGGACCTCTCTCGCTTGCAGCCCGGATGGATCTGGACGAGCTAGGAACCGGACTAATAGGCTTCCTCCGTACCATCCTCGTATCCGTTGTCACTGGGTGTGCAGATTGTATTTTATAGTGCTCGCATCACCCAAATCTCCTTCCTGGACCACAACGGACGAACACGGGTACTGAGCCATTCGGTGAATGGTCTCGACACTGGGCGAGCTAGCGGACGCCAACGCCATCGATCGTACTAGGGAACTCCAGGCAATTGATGTATCTATATGAGCACTTTTGCCGCTAACTCTTCATTTGACTGTGACAACGGAAGCACACTTTACGAAGACATCATGGTAACAATATCTAGTTCATGTTACCCTATGAGACCTGTGGAGCCGTGGGCCTACGTGAAATATCTGCTGGAAGCTCCTGGGACGTTCATCCAGCATTTATATAATATGCGAACGTCCTAACTGGAAAGGTCTCGTATCGTTGGCAAGCAGATGGAGTGACCTGGTCGACGTGTATTCCTTGGTCGGCAAAGCAAGAGCACCAGAGACGTTCAATCCTGCATTTATATAATATGCGAACGTCCCCTGGAAATCTGTGGTCACATAGCCAAGGTGAGGTCGTGTGGGTTGACGAGGATGAGGAAGCCAATATAACAGCCGCGTCGGACTGTCATGCGACGAAGCATCCCGAACAGGAGGAGTGGACGTAAGCTCCGACATACAACAACATCGTAGCGCAGATGTTGATGCAAGAGAGAGGGGGCCTCTCTCGTTCGCGGTCCGGGGGACCTGGACGAGCTAGCTATTGGACTGACAGGCTTCCTCTGTACTATCCTCGGATCCGCCGTTGCTGGGTGTGCACATCTGAAGTTTTATAGTGCTCGCATCACCCAATCTGCTTCCCTGGACCGCAACGGACTAACCCGGGTGCTGTACCATTCTTTCCTGGTGAATGGACGCGCCACTGGGTGGACTAGTAGGCGACAATGCCTTCGATATTACTCACACTAACTCTTGAAATAAATATTCATAATATATTATAATTCATTATAACATTTCAAAAGAAAATAATTTTCAAAAAAAAATTTTTTGAAAAAATTTTCAGAACAGCCCAAGTTCCCAATGGAAACCCTGAGCCCCCCCCCCCCCCCCCCCCCCCAAAAAAAAGCCTAAGTGTGGACACAAATTTTAATCATTTTGAAAAAATTAATGTAACACTTATGGACAATATTAATGTATCTTGCAATGAACTAAATTAAGCAGAAGACAAGTAATCATTGTCAGAAGTAACAGTTGTCAACATAAGCAAAAGTGTCAACAACCCTGAAACATGACTCCAGGCACTAAAACAAACATGGCCCGAAATCAGTTACCAATTTAAATACTATCTGATGCAAAACAGAGGCTTCCAGAGAAGAAACTGTAGAACATCAGATGGCAGATGCAGACCAAAACGCCTAAACACCCCTGAGGACGTAAACATGGGAAAAAAACAGAAAAAAATTCTGTTTCCAAGTCAAAACTCCCAAGAAATTTTAGTAATAAACATTACAAAAAATAAGCCAAAAGCATGGGAGAATAGCTAGGGGGGAATAAAGGAAAGGGAGTGAGGAAACACTGATTAAACAATGGAAAATTCATAGCAAGAATGACCACAATAAGGTCATGCCACGAAAATAGGTAACATGTAATAATTTCGTAAAATAATTATAAGTTACAGCCCTGAACATTTGTTTCCACTGTTTTTTCCTCTCCACCTTCTATTTCCACCATATATCCACCATTTCTCTCATAATTATGCGTCTGGCATCCTTAAAACTGAGATTTACAAGCACAAATAACAGTGAAGTGTAACTGTATTGAGGGCCAAACAAAGAATGACTTTTGGCGGCAGTTTCGAGACCTCCTTGACACTGCGCGTGTGCAGTGGAGTAAAAGTATGGAGGACCATATAGGACATGTAATTTTCGGTTTTAGATGCAAATTTTGGGGATTGGGGGGTAAAATTTGTGTTTGGCCCTAAATATTTTAGAGTTAGCACCAGCTAAGTCTGGGTCATTGGTACAGTATAAAAATATGGTAGACTGCATTGTTATCACGACAAATTTTCATGACTTTTCCAAACATTAGGAAAAATAAAACCCATTTTTTCAAAACTTCCAGGCCTGGAAAAAAATAATATTTTCGTTTCCTAGGACTTTTCCAGGATTTCATAACCCTTACACGCCCTGGGCAGATAATGATAGAAAATAATGTTAACTGTATTACCTGGTGACTGAGCACTCAACACAACCTTTCTTATCAAGATCAACAATCATTCTGTTCTTGGATAACTGCTCTTGAATGAGGACCACTTTCTCCACTCCCTTCACGATAAAATATCCACCAGGATCCATTGGACATTCATTTAGTTTTGCTAGCTCTGCAGGACTTTTCCCAGTTAACACACAGTTGGAACTTCGTAACATTATAGGCATCCTACAAAAGATTATGTGGAACATTCTAGAAAAAAATCCAATTGAACTCTTCTAGACATCAACATACATTACTGGATGTTTATAGAATTGAAGCAATTGCTGTGTGCCTTTGATTTGGCTTTTGAAATGCTGTCATGTTATAGGCTGCTGGAATGAGTTTTTAAAACCACATTATTCCATTCCTTATTATTAGTTTAACTATTTATAAGGGTTTCTGCTTGGGTGACCAGGGATCCCCTTGCTCTAAATTCAGTTAACCGTGCATGCCATAGTTGATATAAATTGCTACAAGAAGTTTGACATCAGAGAAAACGTGTAATAAAACTAATGCTACCAACGCAATGCATTCAATGGTAATAATCGCGGGTTACACCAAACAGGAACAGGAAATGCATTGTAAAATTATACACAAATACCGGTCAGCGATCAATCAATGACACTCTCCGCATTCGAAAAGACCACATGCGGGCAGTGCGACAGAGTATGAGAGTGTCGGAAAACTCCAAGTCAATTAGTGACTGATGTCACAACTGCAATATTCTATTTAATCGAATGTGTTCCTGACATACAAGGTTTAATTATGATCATGGCCTATGGGCGACAGCTCTAGTTCTCTGAATTTTCGTGGTTTTGTTTCAACTTAGCTTCCGTTATTTTAACGATGTTGTGATCGATGTGCACCAAGACTAGGTGAATTTTAATGATGAATATTCTGCTAAATAACTTTTTGAATTTTGAAGTGCACATGGTTTGATTGTAATCTCTTCCCAATTATTAATTCAAACTAATATTGTGGCAACGTAGTTATATAATACTCCAATACCGACAAACTTCATTGATGGAAAAACAGTAGCATTTTTGTGGTGCAACCCCTTGTTCTACAATTTTCCTCAAATTTCTGGCCCCAACAATTTTGCGGAAACTCTATATTTATGCAATACAAAAAAGAAGACACACTTGCCAGCAAAAGTCTTGAATAACTAAAAATCTTCATATTTGCCTCCTATACAACACTTATGACTCCTCACTCAGGGTCTGTACACATTTTTCTGAGTGAAAAAGATTGTAGTTATTTTCCAGTAAGACAATTCCAGTTCTTTTCAGTTCAATGTTAGTGTTAGACTAAGTTAGTGAAATACCATATAACCTTATAATTGCAAACTGTACATATCACTTGATCAAATTAGTACAAATTTGGCTGGGTGCAGTGGCTAGGGCATTGGACTTCAAACCAAAATGTCCATAGTTTCATCATGACCAGCAGTAATTGCATTGTGGTTTGGGCATGGCACTTAATCCTGATTGCCCACATGAGGGCACCATGACACTGTGGTGCCGAGGCATACTGCATGTTAATGGAGCACTTGCCTTCCACCGAGGCTAATAATGCTTTTAAGGAGTTAGTAAGTTGACAGTTGCTCGCCACTGCTCAGTGGTCCTCTCTGGGTCAATTCTCTCCACCTATAAAACTGTCCAACATGAGCTGTTGAAAACATTGCTAAACCCCAATAAATAAAAATCAGTACAAACTTGAACAGTAAGGACATAAAATAATTTTTTAGGTTTGGTAAGTCCACAAAAGATTATTTTACTGTCTTATTGTCAAAGTTTGGACTAGTTGCTAATTAGCAGCTATTGGCACTTATTTATTTATTATTTATTGGGGTTTTAATGACACTTTCAACAGCCAGTGTACCCAGAGAGAACCACTGAGAAGCAGTGAGTAATTGTATGACTCCCCAACATATATAAATCCACACAAGCAGGCTTAGCATTGGTTGAAGACAAGAGCACCATCGACTTGCAGTAAGCCTTCGTACATAGCGCCACTGTGCCCCCACATGGGTAATCGTGATTAACACAAAAACACAAAGCAGTTACCCTGATGGGCATCGAACCATGGACCTTCCGGTTTGAAGTACAATGCCCTAACCACTGAGTTACCATGCTCCCCAGCTACTGTCATACAAATCCAATAACTAAACTCTAGTTTCTACAAGAGTTGGAATGTGGTGAGTGCTACAAAAATAATATCCGGTTTTCCGCGACTTCCGGCACTGCAAAAAAAAAAAAACTTTTCCAGGAGTTTCCAACACCTGGAACTATTTTACTTATTTTCAAATACTTACCAGTTTCCAGGAGAGACGTACAAACCCTGGAGCTTGAGCTTCTCAATGAAGGGTCATAAGCTACATGTTTTGGAGGCAGAAATTGAAAGTACAATGGAACACTGTTAACTAAATAGCCATTTGGCCAATGAAAAATACTCAATTAACAGCAGTATTCCATGAACAGGGATTTTATCACAGTCTTGTATTCTAGAGATAAACAGAGCATTTGTTCTATTTTATCTTGTTTGACAGAGCTCATGAAGCTCTGTGAAACAAGATATAATAGATTAAATACCTGTCTTGAATCTACTTAGAGCAAATAAGTTATAAACAAGAGGAATTTGGTGATTGTCATAGTAATTTCTAGACATAAGATTTTTATTCAAATAACCGGATTTTACTCTTCAACCTACGTGCAATTAACACGTCAAATCTGTACTGAAGGTATTGTAAATTGTTTTGTGTCTGAAAGTTAAATTCAGTTAACAGGGTTTTTCAATTAATAGATATAGAGTTAAGTGGGCTCCATTGTATAATGAAATCTGATTGGAGATGTTTGTGAATAGCAGTGGCTGGATATGGCCATTACCTTAAATAACCAGTTAACCCTTTATCTGACACAAAATACAGACGCTTGCAAATAAAATTCTTGAATAACTAAATTTTTTTCATTTTTTGAATGAAAACATAGCTGATGACCACTCATTGGAACAAGCTCAAGAAGCTCATTCGAATGAGAGGAGAGGTCAAAAGCTATGTTTTCGAGACAAAAAATGAAAAAAATAATGAAAATTGAATGGTAATTTTTGTGAATAGAACTGGCCAGTTTTGGCTGTTACGTTAGGTAATGGGTTAACAGAACTTCAGAAAATTAAATCACTTGAAGAGAGGAGATTCCCCCCAAAAATAATTATTAACTCTTTCAACACGAGAGGCCGCTTTTCCGGTCCAGGAACACGATACATCATAATTTCATTAAGTAGGATGGCTACTAAGTGAATGTTTATGGTAGAACAATTAATATTTTCAATGTGCAGCCTTCAGGCTGCACAATGAAAATATTAATTGCTCTACCCCCAAATGATGGAAATGGACTCTTCCAATTTCTGCCATTTAACTGACATAGAAGATACCACCAGTGTTGAAAGGGGTTAATTTGTTGTAAAGCATAACAAGCACAAACTAGACCTATCACTGAAGGTGATTAATACCCCCGCTTTGGGTTTTTAGAGGAATGCACTTCTGATCATGTAGGCGAAGGCCATAAGGAAATGTATACATAAAGATCATTTTTTGTTGTTGAAATTTGTATTTGCATGTGGCCTTCCACAGAACAGCACTGAATACTTAAAGAGCCCACACATATATGGTTTACATTTGGAAAAACACATTTACAATGTGCAACATGTATTCAAAATCGGTTCATTAATGTAGGAGGAGTTGCACACACAAGAATCCCATTTGAAAACCCATAATAAATCCAAGTTAAAGGGAGATAACCTGGTTAAAATTGTCGCAGATCAAAAATTTGGGAATATGCGTATGTTCACTTAGTTGTGATAATGTTTGAAAGGTTTCGTCAAAATTGATCGATAAATGTAGGAGGAGTTGCACGCACAAGAATTTCATGTAGAAACCCATAATAAATCTAAGTTAAAGGGAGATAACCTAGTTAAAATTGCCACAGCTCAAAAATTTTGGAATATGCGCATGTTTACTTAGTAGTGATGATGTCTGTAAACTTTTGTCCAAATTGATTGATAAATGTAGGAGGAGTTGCGCACACAAGAATTTCATGCAGAAACCCATATTAAATCAAAGTTCAAGAGAGATAACCTGGTTAAAATTGTCGCAGATCAAAAAGTTTGGAATATGCACATGTTCACTTAGTAGAGATGATGTTTGAAAGGTTTCATCAAAATCGGTTCATTAATGTAGGAGGAGTTGCGCACACAAGAATTTGTTCGAACGGAAAGACATAATAAATCTAAGTCAAAGGGAGATAACCTGGTTAAAATTGTCGCAGATCAAAAATCTTGGAATATGCGCATGTTCACTTAGTAGTGATGATGTCTGAAAAGTTTTGTCCAAATTGATTGATAAATGTAGGAGGAGTTGCACGCACAAGAATTTCATGTAGAAACCCATAATAAATCAAAGTTAAAGGGAGATAACCTAGTTAAAATTGCCACAGCTCAAAAATTTTGGAATATGCGCATGTTCACTTAGTAGTGATGATGTCTGTAAACTTTCGTCCAAATTGATTGATAAATGTAGGAGGAGTTGCGCACACAAGAATTTCATGCAGAAACCCATATTAAATCAAAGTTCAAGAGAGATAACCTGGTTAAAATTGTCGCAGATCAAAAAGTTTGGAATATGCACATGTTCACTTAGTAGAGATGATGTTTGAAAGGTTTCATCAAAATCGGTTCATTAATGTAGGAGGAGTTGCGCACACAAGAATTTGTTCGAACGGAAAGACATAATAAATCTAAGTCAAAGCGAGATAACCTGGTTAAAATTGTCGCAGATCAAAAATCTTGGAATATGCGCATGTTCACTTAGTAGTGATGATGTCTGAAAAGTTTTGTCCAAATTGATTGATAAATGTAGGAGGAGTTGCGCACACAAGAATTTCATGTAGAAACCCATATTAAATCAAAGTTCAAGAGAGATAACCTGGTTAAAATTGTCGCAGATTAAAAAGTTTGGAATATGCACATGTTCACTTAGTAGAGATGATGTTTGAAAGGTTTCATCAAAATCGGTTCATTAATGTAGGAGGAGTTGCGCACACAAGAATTTGTTCGGATGGAAAGACACAATAAATCTAAGTCAAAGGGAGAAAACCTGGTTAAAATTGTCGCAGATCAAAAATCTTGGAATATGCGCATGTTCACTTAGTAGTGATGATGTCTGAAAAGTTTTGTCCAAATTGATTGATAAATGTAGGAGGAGTTGCGCACACAAGAATTTCATGTCCGGAAAGACGTACGGACGGACGTACGGACGGACGGACGGACAGACGGACGGACAGACGGACGGACGTACGGACGTACAGGGCGATTCCTATATAGCCCCCACTTCTTCGAAGCGGGGGTATAATAAAGTCACAGCCAATGGTCCTCTGTGTTTGGTTCAGAGGTCCAATGACTGAAGTATTGCTTGGGCTTTTTGCGCATATGTACCAAATTTGAGAGTGATAGTTCAAGTGATAACTCTGCCCCATGAGTGATTTAGTGACAATCCACTCTCCACATACTGTACCTTGATGGAAAAGGTTTTAACATTTTTCATTAATGTTGTGGAAATAAAATATTGTACACAGTGAGAATGAAAGTGTCAATGACACTGTAGCTCAACTTGTTAAGACATGCACATGCATAGTATGTGACACAGCAATGACAAACATCTGGGTAATGACAAAGGTACATTTAAAGTATTGTAACGGTCTGTAATAAATACTGACCGTAGCCTGTAACAAATGTATAGGTAAAGTATTGTAAAGGTGGGCGACAGTCAGATGCTAAACTAGAAAAGAAATCTTTGAGTCCCAGAGTGGGTCTGACTGAATCCAAAATATTTGTTCTCATAGCACAGTGAAAACAAAGGCACCCAAAAACACTTGTTCCTGTCCCAAGGTGATAACAAAGGTACCCAAGAAGTTTCATGAAGATCGGTTCATAAATACAGTCTCTAGCCCGAGCCGTATTGACATGTGCACTTACTGTGTATAAGTTGCACTGAATAAATCAAAATTCATCTAATTTGCATAACTTCTGCACGGGAAAAAAAACACTGTACTATATGTGATGTATTCCATGTTACTAAACATTCATACAAAAATTTATTCAAATCAGAACTTTCATACAGAAGTTCTGTACAAAAAACTGATTGCACCAATTTTGGTACAAAATGGCTGCTGGTGGCCATCTTGAATTTCGGACCACACCCCAAAACACTTGTTCTCATCCCACGGTGATAACAAAGGTACCCAAGAAGTTTCGTAAAGATCGGTTCATAAATACGGCCTCTAGCGTGAGCTGTATAGAAGTTGTGTACAAAAAACTGATTAGACCTAATTTTGGTACAAAATGGCCACTGGCAGCCATCTTGAATTTTGGACCGCACCCAGAAACACTCGTTCTCGTCCCAAGGTGATAACAAAGGTACCCAAGAAGTGAAGATCAGTTCATAAATACAGCCCCTAGCCCGAGCCGTATTGACATGTGTACTTACTGTGTGTAAGTAGCACTGAAAAAATCAAAGTTCATCTAATTTGCATAATTTCTGCACGAGAAAAAAACCTGTATTATATGTGATGTATCCCATGGTACTAAACATTCACACAAAAAATTATTCAAATCAGCACTTTCATATGGAAGTTCTGCTCAAAAATCTGATTGCACCTAATTTTGTACAAAATGGCTGCCATCGGCCATCTTGAATTTTGGACCGGACCCAAAAACACTCGTTCTCGTCCCATGGTGATACCAAAGGTACCCAAGAAGTTTCGTAAAGATCGGTTCATAAATACGGCCTGTAGCCCGAGGCATATTGGCATTTTCACTTACAGTTCTGAAGTAACACTAAATACATCAAAGTTAGTCTAATTTGCATAATTTACACACGAGAAAAAAACCCGTAATATATGAGATGTATCCCATGGTACTAAACATTCACACACAAAAATTTTCAAATCAGAGCTTTCATATGGAAGTTCTGAGCAAAAATCTGATTGCACCTAATTTTGTACAAAATGTCTACCAGCAGCCGACTTGAATTTCGGACCGGACCCCAAAACACTCGTTCTCGTCCCACGGTGATAACAAAGGTACCCAAGAAGTTTTGTAAAAATCGGTTCATAAATACGGCCTCTAGCCCGTGCCGTGTTGAATTGCTGATGGACAGACAGATGACTGGCCATGGCATAAGCTCAAATATGATTTATGTCAAAGTTGAGCTAAAATGGTCTTTTAACACTTTACCCAACGCAGATGATATCAAAATTTATTATTTTAAATATCATTTTTTTAAATTTTTCAAAGAATTTCAACAAAACCATATCATGTGCCCCCTCATTGGAACAAGTTCAATGAGCTTTCCAATGAGGGGTCACATGATATGGTTTTGTTGAAATATTTTGAAAGATTTAATTTTTTCAACTGCTCAATTTGCATATTACGCAGGCGGATGCGGGCGATTCGTTAGGTAAAGGGTTAAACAAAATGAATCACTTTGTGATCTTAACCCCTTAGGTCCTGGAGATTTTTCTAAAATATTTTGTTACACTCTGACAGTCTACATCCTGTGGTTTTGCAGTTGTTTTAGTCAGGTCTTGGCCGCCTATGTAGGCAGCCAAGACTTGCCAAAAAAACAAGTGCCAAAAGAATTTAACTTGTTAGTTAACCCTGAGAGAACATGTTGGAGCATCTTCTATTGCAGTAAAAGTGATCAAAGTTGGAATTAGGCCCCTATGGGTTAAATATTTAAATACCTTCCAATTGGCAAATTGTTCCGAATAATTCGCTGTGGTCCTCTGGTGTATTCAATATCAACAGTAATTGGAGCTGAGTATGTCATATCTCTCAGTCTAGTCTGAAGAAAGAAAATAATATAAGTACAGATTAACCCTTTACCTAACGTAACGGCCAAAACCTGCCAGTGCTATTCTATAAAATCGCCAATTAATTTTTATTATTTTTTTCATTTTTTGTCTCAAAAACATAGGTTATGACCCCTCGTTGGAACGAGCTCGTTCCAACGAGGGGTCATAACCTATGTTTTTGAGACAAAAAATGAAAAAAATTAGTTATTCAAAAATTATTTTTGCAAGTGTCATCTGCTTTTCATGTTAGGTAAAGGGTTAAGAAATACAGAAGCCGTTAATTTTTCAGCAATGAAATTGGCACATATGCAGTGAAAATGTTCAACAGATTCTAATAACAGTCGAATTTCCAATGCTGAACACTTCATTTTTGACAATGCATATTTTCCCCCTTGCAAACTTTTGCAAAATATATTCAGGTATCAGAGTAATTGATTTGCTCTGGTGTGGCGACAGGGTGTCACATCAGATGTTTCAACTACGAGATCCCAGCATAAGTTGAAAAGTAGAATACTGGTACAGCGGAGCCCACTTAATTGGATATCTCTTAATTGTATATCCCTGTTAATTGAATATAATTTTCAAACACAAAACCATTTACCATACCTTCAGTACAAATTTGATCTGTTAATTGCATATGGGTTGTAGAGTAAACTCCTGTTAATTGTATATAAATTTTTGTAATATGTCGAAAAAATTACTGTGACACGCACCAAATTCCCCATATTTATCAACCTTTTTGGCCTCACTATATCCAATACAGGCATTCATTCTATTATATCTTGTTTGACAGAGCTCTATGAGCTCTGTCAAACAAGATATAATAGAATAAATGCTCAGTTTACCTCCAGAACACAGGAAAATGACCAAATCCCTGTTAATTGTATACTCCTGTTAACTGAATAATTTTCACTGGCAAAAGGATTATTCAATTAAGAGGATTCTACTGTATCTGATCGAGTTTGATAACGTTTTTGATCAATCTGTAGGGAATCAATCAAAAAATGTTAGCAAATATTATTACAATCTCTCTGGTGAATAATGAAACATTGCTGGACATTCCAATTTATTTATTTCAGTGCTGGGCAGCCGGACAATAATGAAATGAGTCTTTCATTACTGATGCTGGCCTGGTGGCATCCTTCTGTTTCCGGTATATAGAGGATATCCAGCATTTTTGAGTGGATACTGAAAATTATCTCACAAGTGACCGATACAAATGTTTATTTTTTGTGAGTGCTTGCGTGAGCGAATTAACTATTTATTTCTCTCACAAGTGAGATAATTTTAGGTATCCACTCAAAAACACTAGATTTTCCTTTTATTATTTGCTTTTTATAAAAATCTGATAATTCCACTCGTTTCAACCATGAATTGATGCATGAAAGTAAACAGCGCATTGAATCATTGATATTCGGAAGTGATTTGATAGATACTCGGAACAGATAGCGGAACAGATAGCATCTTGCGATCTGATTCAGTTGGTGGGTTTCTCAACCAACCATGGCCTTTGTAGGACGTACCAAAACAAAAACTTATATTACAGACTTTCAGGCCATATTTGGACAAGCTGGTTTCATGCATCAATTCAAGATGAATATATGTTGAATTAATGCTGGAAATGATGGGTATCCACTCAAAAACACTAGACTTTTTTTCCATTATACGTTTTTAGAACAAATTGATCATTTCCAGTGATAATATCATTCGTATTCACCATAAAGTGATGCTTTAAAACACGCCATTTTGATTGATACTGTGAAAGTGAAATAGATTATCATGTTTTTTCAACAGATTATCAATATGTTTTTTCAAAATTGAATGCACATTTGTATGCCTCAAATTTATTTCCAATTGGTACTCTAACAAGTAAACATCCCAGTTGAAACATTTTCTATCCAATGACTAGTTGTACAAACTTAACTGAAATTTGATCCTAGTATTATGGTGAAAGGGTCACATGCTATCGTTACGAACTAAAAAACTGTTCTTATAAGGTTTGAAAAGCCGGTCTAAATATAAAGAAGTAAAACTAGAGATGGTCTGTCACCTGGTATACCTCCCACCGTGGCATATCACCTAGTGTGGGTGACTGAAAAGGGGCATTCAATTTTTCTAAGTAAAAAAACAAGAGGCCCCAGGGAGCCTGAGAGCACTCACCTGACATGGTAGCCTAAATATCAAACCAGGGACTTGACTTGAATAAGCTGCATACGCCCCTCCAAAGAAAAGCAAATACCAACTAGATGAAGCGATTGTGCCCACACAATACACAGGATTTTATTCTATTTTCAACACAGGATTTTATTCTATTTTCAGTTCCTACACGTTTACGTCCCAAAATTGAGAAATAAATGCATGAAAACAGATTTTTTTTATTTTTGTTCGGAAATTTTCGAAGTCCCAAACAAAATATTTTCAAACCAAAATTTTGTTTTCTTCTTAAAATTGACCAAAACGCATAAAAAACAAAAAAACTAATTTCTGGATTTTGGTCCAAAATTGCTAAGTCCGGAACGGGGCCCCAAATTTTCAGCCTAAATATGAACCCAGGGACCTGGCTTGAACAAATTTGAATCTTCCCCCCTCCCCTCCCCCCCCCCCCCCCCCCCCCCCCCAAGGATGCTGCATACCAAATATCAAAAGATTCTTATTGGTAGATCTGAAGAAGAATATTTTTAAAGAATATTCCTCATACTTCACTAATTTAAACATTTGGGCTCCCATAGAGAGGCCAAATATGGACCCAGGGAATTGATTTCACTAAACGTGTGAAACAATCTTCCAAAGATGTTATATGTAAAATATGAAAGCTTTTGGAGAAGTGGTTTGGAAGCAAACGATTCTTTAATTTTTTCCCATTGCCCACAGTGTTAAAAAATGCTGACTTAGCATTTTTTCAAAGTCCCAAAAAAGTACCTTATGACAAAACCGAGGGCAATTTTCTTTTACCATTTCTTTCTGTTGGTCCCTAGGAAGCCTCAAACCAAATAAAAATTCTCAGTGCTGTGCAGTTTGGGAGATATGAACGTTTTCGTTTTTTTTTCTATTTTTTGCTCCTGAGGTTCCCACGGGGCTGCAGGAAAGATTTTTTGGGGCATAAATCAAGTACTTATAACCCAATAATATCTCATTTTAAATTTTGTTCAAATTGGCCTCTTGGTTCAGAAAGTTAAAAAATTTATAGTAATTTATATATTTTTTATTCTTACCAATGACCCAGACTTAGCTGGTGCTAACTCTAACAAAACAAGGGCCAAACACAAATTTTGCCCCCCAATCCCCAAAATTTGCATCCAAAACCAAAAGAAATCATGTCCTATAGGACCTCCATACTTCGCCCCTACTGCGCATGGGCAGTGTCAAGGACGTTCCGAAATTGGTGCCAATTATCATTCTTACTGGCAGTGCCTGGTCAGCGCTATGTACTCAGCGGGGAGGCAAGAGTTCCCAACTCCTGGGAGGGCCATCCCCATCTGGGTCATTGGTAAGTATAAAAAATATATAAATTACTATAAATTTTTTAACATTTTTATACTGTACCAATGACCCAGACTTAGCTGAATAGTAAAAAGGCTGGAGGGCCTAGGACATAGAGGAAAATCCAATAAGCTCAACTATATAATATAGAGGTAACCCCTTAAGGAGAAAAGGAGTATTAGGCTTTACATGTATCTTTCTTATTTAATGTTAAATTAGAAAGATACAATACCCTTCATAACTGAGCACAATAACATTCATGTTCTCTATTAACATCCAGTATAACCCTTTATACTAATTATTTTTAAAGTAAGCCAATAAATAAAGTTAGTCCAGAGAAATGAGACTCTTTATATTCTTTTAAAAGTGTCCGAAGATTGTATATTAACGCCCATTTGACACTTGACATATACAAATGCTTCACACCGAGCTACACTTTAAAAATATGACATGAATGAATTTTAACATTAATATTACACTTTAAAACCATCCCGGAAGCGACTCAGAAATACTGACTTTGGAGGAGGCATTCCCTTGCTTTTCACTATAAAGCAGGTGACCTAAGGGAACACCCTCCCCCCCCCCCTTCCCCTTGCCCTGGGTCAAATAGCCCAGAGCGAAGAGGGCAGCCGGACGGAGTCACTGCCGGAACAGAAAGCCTGCATAACTATAGTTGCAACTGTTTAGTGGACGACATTCTGAGCAACAGATAACGGACCTAAACAATGCAGGTCTCCAGAAATGGACTCAATATTTCTGAGATAAAAATTTGTGAATGTGGATGGCTGAGACCAATAAGCAGCCTTCATTAAATCTGTAATAGCAATACTATTAGCGTAAGCCCAAGAAGTAGCAAGAGCTCTTACTTCATGAGCGGAAATCTTAAGCACAGACTGCTGAGAAGAAGATAAACTCTTATAAGCAGTACGGATAGTTAATTGAATCCATCTAGCAATAGAATGGACCGAAATGTCCCTTCTATTAGGCATCAAAGACAGAAAGAAAAGTTTTCGTCCCTTTCTGATAAACTGAGATCTCTGTTTATAGATACGTAACGCTCTAACAGGACAGAGTAAAGGCCTACGCCCGTCTGAAGACGGAAGAGCCTTAATGACAATAGGTTCCGGATATTTATTAGGAGCCTGATTCTTAGCTAAAAAACCCACATTAGTAGTGAAGATGATAGTGTTCCCGACACTACGATAGTGAGAATCATCCACCGACAGTGCATGAAGCTCACTGACTCTTCTAGCAGAAGAGAAAGCTAAGAGAAAAGCTGTCTAATAAGATAAGAATTTGAAATCTACTGTCCCAAGAGGTTCAAATGGCTTTTCCTTCAATTTAAGAAGAACCCAAGCTAACTTCCATTTAGGAATTAACCTAAGAGTTCTGGGTCTATTTATCGAGAAGTTTGTAACCAACTTAGATAAAGAGACATTAGATCCAATTTGTAAACTATCATGATGTGCATAGGTATCAGATAACATAGACCTATAACCCTTAATAGTAACAGGCTGCAGTTTGATTTCGTCAAACAAGTATACTAGAAAGTTTGCAATGTCTGGTATAGAGGGATCGAAAATATCTATAGAATGATCCCTACACCAACGACGAAAAACCTTCCACTTAGCCGCATAGTTTAGCAAAGAGGATGTCCTCCTACAGTTAGAAATCGCGTCCACTGCTCGTCCTGTAAAGTGCTTGCCATGCAAGAAGGACCGCACAACGGAAAAACGTGAAGGTTGAGACCTTGCGGGTTGTGATGGAGTTGACGCGATTTCCCCTGCGAAAGAAGATCCTCCCGTGGAGGAAGCTTTCGCGGTAGGTCCCACAACAGACACCTGAGTAGATTTATCCACGGTCTCTGTGGAGACAGAGATGCTACCAACAGAATCTTGCATTGAGATTGTTTTATCTTTAGCAATACTTGCTGAATTAACGGCGCTGGAGGATACACATATCCTATCATTCCGTCCCAAGGGATCGACAGAGCGTCTACTGCAAATGCTCTTGGATCCGGACATGGAGACACATACGTCTGCAACTGATTGTTGAGATGTGTCGCAAATAAATCTATCATTGGCCGTTCCCATTGGTAGCAAATCTGATTGAATACTTGTTTGTTGAGAGTCCACTCCGACGGCAACAAGCGACCCTTTCGTAAAAGGGAGTCTGCTAGTACATTCAGACGACCCGGTATGTGACGGACCAAAAGAAGAACCTGATGTTCTAGCGCAAACAGAAGGATTCTTTCCGTTAGATTGAACAACGGAACTGAATGAGTGCCTCCCTGATTCCGTATATACGCCACTACTGTCGTATTGTCGGATAGGATTTGGACATGAGCATTGTGAATAATGTCCATCCAATGACGTAACGCAAGCCAAAATGACATCATTTCCTTGATGTTTATGTGCTTGCCCAGGAATTGCGAATCCCAAAGACCCTGGCATCTCGAATCCGTTGGGATCAATGATGCACCCCAACCTGTTTGACTGGCATTCGTCATAATGGTAAAACTCGGATCCGGCAACTGCAGCGGAACTCCCTGAGTTAACCACTGAATGTTTGCCCAAGTCTGAATCTCTTGTTTCACTTGATCTGACAAGAGAACGTCTATGTCGAGCGAATGAATTTTCACACTCCAATTCTGAGTCAAAAAAATTTGGAGAGGACGCGTGCGTAACCGCCCCATCGGAATGAGATCCGCAGCGGCTCCGCACAGACCTATCAGTCTCATAAATTCTCTCGCTGTGACTTTGTCTGTGCGCAGACAATAGCGAGTGTAACAATTGACTAATTTCGCTCTGGTTAACGGCAGACGAACGAGATTGTTGTGCGTCTCGAAGCTCATTCCCAGATGTGTGAATGACTTGGATGGCACCAGATCCGACTTCTCCTCGTTTACTATAAAACCGAGACGTCGGAGCAATAGAAGTAGATTCTGAACATCGTTCTGAAGCGTTAACTCGTTGCCGTACCTCTGAAGAATGTCGTCCAGGTAGGCCGACGTTACCGCAGACGAATGAGCTCGGAAATAGATCATTACCGAGTTCATTACCCAAGTGAAAGCCCAGGGTGCTAGATTCAATCCGAAGCACATCGCCCGGAATTGATACACCACTCCTAGGACTGCGAAGCGTAGATACTTTCGGAATGTCGGATGTACCATGACGTGAAAGTATGCATCTTTGAGATCTATGCTCGTTGCATAATCGTTCACCCCGAATACTCGCTCTGACCGACCGAATCGTCTCCATAAAAAACTTCGGAGCGACGATCAGCTTGTTTATCTAGCTCAAATCTATGACTGGACGGAACGAGCCATCTGGTTTCGGAACCAGAAACAGATGCTGTAGAATCCCGGAGTCTCCTGGTTTTCTACGACCTCTACCGCGTTCTTCATTAAAAGAGACTGCACCTCTGATAATAGAGCGTCTCTTTTCTGCGGATTTGACGGAAGTTGAGTCCATTTTGGACTTCGAGTTAATGGAGGCTTTCGTTTAAAGGATATCTTAGACCTTCCGAAGTCACTCCTCCTCACCCAAGGGTCGTCCGTAATCGACGCCCATTCTTGTGAAAAGCTCGACAACCTTCCGCCAACCGGTACGCGATAGAGGTTTAAGCCATCACCTCCTGGACCTGCGAGGCCTGCGGTAGGAGAAACCACGTCCTCCACGACCCGCACCTCGTCCCTTCGACCTCGGGGCGTCCGACCGGTTGTCCCGGCCCGAAGGACGTCCCGAACATGAGTCGTTACCTTGACGGTCTCTCGAATAAGACCAAGAGGACGCACCGGAACCTCTATAGGAACCTCTCTTGGGCGCATTAGACCCAGAAGTGCCTGTCTTATTCTTGTCTGCCGTATCCAACTTCTTAGAAGCACATTTGAACAACAGAGAATCCGAAGCTTTCTTTGTAATTTTATCATAAATTGCAGAAGGCTTGCCGTCAAAGAGAAGTTCTCCGGAGACCGAAAGCGACTCTGAGAGAGTTCTTCACCTTAGTATCCACGAGTGTGGATGTAGCTAGGGCTGCGTCACGTCTAACCAACTCCAGGTTTGCCACTGAAAGGGCGGAGTTACACGTGGAATAAGCCACTGCCCCTTGAAAGAAGTCTTAAAGAGGATTGTATATCCTGAAATTCTTTCCCTTGAAGGTGCAGTGATAACGCCTTAGTAAGGTGATCTGCGTAAGATAAGGCATCTAAACTGGCTCTGTTAGACGAAATAGCTGTTTCCAACACCGCGGTTGGAATAGACGCCGACGACGGTAATGATAGCTCTAAGTCTTCCGCCTCGTCGTCCATACGCAGAGGAACTCTCGGAATACCCTGTCCTGCCGTGTCGAATTTATTCCTTGCATTAATGAAAGGCAGTTGAGAGTATTGGCGGACAAGAAACCTGCTTTCCCCCCCGTTTTGGAAGCAAGTTTAAATATAGCGTCGTTCAATAATTCAAATGTTCTTGCAACATTATTGGACTGAGACGGAAACTCAGGAGCGATGTCCCTGAACCAATCAAAAAATTCAGAGTCCAATGATGCTATAATCCTCTTGTCCGGAACCGCAACAGTCTGGCCCGACGGAACAACTTGAGGGAGAAAGTGCCAGATGAAGTCCACGGCAGCTTTATGTTGTTCCGAAAGGGATAGCTCCAAGTCATCCGTATCCCTTTCACCATCTGGTCGGACCTCATGATGCACCCGGTCGTCCGCCCCCCGATGCTTCGGCGGAGCGTACCGACCCAGCGCCGTCGAATAATTCCCGATCCGACACCGTTTCTGTCGGCTGCTGGGATGCTGCGATAAGTTGTGCTATCTGCACAAGTACGTCCGGCATCGAGGCCTGCGGAGGCGCAGTCTTTCGCTGCTTCGCCGAGGGCAGCTCCTGCATCTGATGGCTCCCGCATACTTTTCCTATGCGAACATCCGAGTCCATCGGCCTCGTGTCCCTGGCTGCCGGATGGTGTGACCTGGTCGCCGAAGAATCCCTGATCAGCGAAGCTGGTAAAATATCGGTGGTCACGTAGCCAAGGTGCGGTCGTGTGCGCTGACGAGAGGAAGAAGCCTGAGCAGTCTCCGCGGACTGCCTATACAACGGAGCGTCCCGAGCGACGGACGTATGCTCTGCTTGCGACACATTTTGTACCACAACATCTGGTCCCAGATGTTGTTGTACGAGAGAGGGGCCTCTCTCGCTCGCGGCCCCGGCTGGACCTGGACGAGCTAGGAACCGGACTCAAAGGCTTCCTCCGATCTCGCCTACTATCCGTCGTCACTGGGTGTGCACGTTGAATGTTTATAGTGCTCGCATCACCCAACATTTCCTCCTGGACCGCATCGGACGAACCCGGCTGCCGAACCATTCGGTGAATGGACGCTACACTGGGCGAGCTAGCGACGACATTTGTTTAATCTCCATGAGCACTTTTGCCGCTAGCTCTGTATTCATTTGTGACGACGGAAGCGCACTTGCAGAAGATAACATGGAAACATCACCCTGTTCTTGTTCCTCTGAAATAGAAACTGAGAGAGTAGAGTGACCTAGCGGAGAAAGAGCCGGCATAGCCCTTTCTCCAGTAACAACATACCGTGACACACGTTTCCAATGTTTGTCATCCCAATATTGACATATAGAACAGGATTAGTGCGAGAACACTGACTACAATTAATACAATGATCATGAAAGTCAGAGGAAGATTTCTTCCTATTACAATTTGAACAATATCCTTTCATTGTGAAAAGTCAACAAGCTCCTAGTTACTCGCACAAACCCCTGACACAAAGATACATAATAACATGATCCATTAATAATGAAAAAACAATTGCAAATCAAAATAATTTTTGAAAAATATTTTTTCAGCGTAGCCCAAGTTTCTGAAAAGTAACGTTGAGCCCCCGATGGATCCGATGGCTAAGTGTGGCCAAAAATTTTAAATTTTATATTAAATAATTAATGCAACACTTACGGGATAATAAAAATGTATCTTATAGTGAGATAAACTCACACCCAAAGGCAAACAGCCCCCCTCAAAAGAGACTGTTGCCAATGTAAACAAACAGTGTAAAACACCAGAAAACATGACTCCAGGCACTGAAAAAACTGGCCCGAAATCAGTCATCAAAAATTAAACTCTATCTGATGCAGACAGAGACTCCAGGGGAGAATCTGCAACATCAGATGGAAAGATGCAGGAACACAAACGTTTATACACCCCATGGGTGAAAACGTAACTATGGGGAAAATAACAGAAAACATTCTAGTAACCAAGCAACTCTCCCAAGAGAATTTTAGAAATGATCTTTCTCAAAAATATGCCAAAAGCATGGGAGAATTGCAAGGGGGGACTTAGAAGACCAGGGGAGAGGGAAACACTGAATAAGCAGTGCAACTTTTTAGCAAGAATGACAACAACAGGCCCATGCCTCCGAAAATAGGACAACTTAACATAATTTCATAAAAAATTTTAAGTACAGCCCTGATTATTTTTTGTCACTCCTTTTTCCTCTCCTCCTTCTATATCCTCCTTAGAATCACCATTTTCTCCAATAATACCGTGTCTGGCATCCTTTAAACTGAGATTTACAAGCACAAAGATCAGTGAGATGTTGACTGATGAAGGGCCAAACAGAGAATGATAATTGGCGCCAATTTCGGAACATCCTTGACACTGGCGCATGCGCAGTAGGGGCGAAGTATGGAGGTCCTATAGGACATGATTTCTTTTGGTTTTGGATGCAAATTTTGGGGATTGGGGGGCAAAATTTGTGTTTGGCCCCTGGTTTTGTTAGAGTTAGCACCAGCTAAGTCTGGGTCATTGGTACAGTATAAAAATATAGAAATTCTGGGCGGGGGCAAAAATTCTTGCCCCTCTCAGAACAAAGGGCAAATATTGCCCGTCAAACTTCTCTTGAACAAACTTGAGTCTACATCTCAAATGGAAGCTGCATATTAAATATCAAGTCCCTGCTACGGCTGGTTCATGAGAAGAAGATTTTTTTAAATTTTGTGCATTTTGGCCCCACCCCACTCCACAATATGAGCAGAAACCCAATTTGAAGAAAAACCCAAATGCCCCTATATAACCGCTACTCAGGTGAATTTTCAGTGAACTGCAGCCGCCAGTGGCTTGGGAGAAAATGACCCAAACACCACCTTCATGACGTACGACGGACGACAGACAAAAAGTGATCAGAATAGCTCACCCTGACTTTCAGTCAGGTGAGCTAAAAATTCAATATGACTGCCAGTCGGCCCATCTTGAAACCGAGTGGGAAAACAATTATGTCACACACTTCCCCTCATCATGTTGATCATTTTTGTGAAGTTTCATGAAAATGCGGCTAAAACTGTGGAGAGTAGTTCGCACCACAAGTTTACATAAAAAAAAAAATCCAATATGGCCACCAATCAGCCATCTTGAAATCAAGCAGGAAAAAAATTATGTCATGCACTTCCCTCATCATGTTGATAATTTTTGTGAAGTTTCATGAAAATGCGGCTAAAATTGTGGAAGTAGTTCACTCCACAAGTTTACATAAAAAAAAATCCAATATGGCCACCAATTAGTCATCTTGAAACCGAGTGGGAAAAAAATTATGTCACGCACTTCCCCCTCATGCTGATCATTTTTTGTGAAGTTTCATGAAAATGCGGCAAAAACTGTGGAAGTAGTTTGCTCCACAAGTTTACATGTGCAATGGACTGACGACGACGGACGACAGACTGACCAATGGAGAAGTTGACTCTTATATACAATTAAATATAATATAAAATGTCCAAGAAGTTGAACAGACAATTTCTTTAAATATTAGCCTGACCGGTTTCTTCCTTAGTAGGGATTCATCAGAGGCGTTAGCGCTGCTCTGTTTGAGGCACCCATATTTATAGTGTTTTTGTCGAAAGTGAGTCAACCGTAGACCTACAGAACAGTGTCTCCAACCAAACAGTGGTGGAGAAAGATGTGGAACGCCCATATAAAAAACGGAAGAGATCTGGTGACGAACCAGCACCCAAAAAACTTAAAGGACCCAATCACTAGGGCCAAATTACCGCCACTTAAACATATCAGTGGCTTCATAATAGAAAATCCATTTATAGTATGCCCTCGCCGAACTGCGGCATATGCAAAAATCTAAAAGAAAATAGTCTATGGTTCAAAAGTTACCGAACAAAAGGAAAGATTTCAAGGCCCTAAAAAATACTCTTGCCAAACACGAAACAGCATATATCTGCTCACGTGTTAAAGTATGCAAAAAACAATACGTAGGTGAAAGTAAACGGCATTTCGGCCACACGCCTACGGGAACATCAAGCAGATATAAAACACGGCCGAGACACCACCATAGCTCTTCACTTCACTCAACCAGGACCACAATATAAATGATCCTGGGTTATTGCATCATTTTTATCCTCAAATCAAATCCCGACTCCAACCTATCCACGTCCAAAAGACGGGAATATGAAATCAACTGGATATATCGACTTAGGACATTGCACCCCTTTGGTATCAACAGAAAGGATTTTTAATCTATTATCATACTTGACTCTTATATACCCCCACAAACTTTGTTGTGTGGAGGTATAATTATTTCTAACTCATTACCTCATGAGGTGAGATTGGTTTGGATATATTGAATCCTTCTTCAACATCTGGCATACCAACATAGATATTAAAATACCTGAAAAATTAAAATATCCAGTAAATCAGTTATACTTATTCCACTCTGAAGCTTGTGGAAAAAACATCCAATGCAACACATAAATGTTACAGTTAAAGTAAATATAAAACATTTATCAATTCAGCTCGTCTTCCACAACAAAAAAAGAAAGGGTAATTTTTGGGATCCCTGTAGCTAGGCTGTTACAATAGGCAGAACAAGAGATGGTCTGTCGCCTGGTATACCACCCACCGTGGCATACCGCCTAGTGTGGGTGACCTGAAAAGGGGCATTCAATTTTTCTCAGTAAAAAAAAAAAAGCAATATGGCCGTCACTCGACCATCTTGAATCCGATCAGGAAAAAGATTATGTCACACACTGCTCCTCAACATGTGATCATTTTGGTGAAGTTTCATGAAAATGCAACTAAAACTGTGGAAGTAGTTTCGCTCCACAAGTATTTTGCAAAATCCAATATGGCCTCCAGTCGGCATCTTGAATCCAATCTGGAAAAAAATTTATGTCACGCATGCTCCTCATCATGTCGATCAATTTATATTGAGTTTCATGAAAATGCAGCAAAAACTGTAGAAGCAGTTCGTTCCCCAAGTATTTTGCAAAATCCAATATGGCCCACCAGTCGGCCATCTTGAATCCGATCTGGAAAAAAATTATGTCACGCACTTCCCCTCATCATGTTGATCATTTTTTGTGAAGTTTCATGAAAATGCGACTAAAACTTTGGAAGTAGTTCACTTCACAAGTATTTTTGCAAAACCCAATATGGCCTCCCAGTCGGTCATCTTGAATCTGATCTGGAAAATATTTATGTCATGCCCTGCTCCTCATCATGGCGATCAATTTAAAATGAGTTTCATGAAAATGCAGCAAAAACTGTAAAAGTAGTTCGCTCCACAAGTATTTTGCAAAATTCAATATGACCGCCAGGGCGGCCATCTTGAATCCGATCTGGAAAAAAAATTATGTAACGCACTTCCCCTCATCATGTTGATCAGTTTTTGTGAAGTTTCATGAAAATGCGACTAAACCTGTGGAAGTAGTTCACGGCATAAGTTTACATGTGCAACTGACCGACGACAATGACGACAGACTGACAGACCAAGCGACGGACAAGTTGTCACCGACATACTCCCCCTAAAAACTTCGTTTTGTGGGGGTATAATTATTTGGTACTAGCCGAAATAATAGGTGAACATCATCCCCAATCAGTTAAGCCATAAGGGCCTGGACAATTGTCATGAGTAAACACATGACCACAGCCTGTAAGTTAGCGATGATTTCTAGTCCATGTAACAGGCAGCCAAGACTTCACTAGAAACCATTGCCCAGACAGGGATTGTTTTGGGTGTCTACGGTGGCCAAATATGGGACCCTTTCCCAATGGCAATTGGGACTTAATAATTCGAACTCTCCACTCAAGCAAAAATGTAATGCACAATTGGAACCCTGAATTGGGGAGTGAAAAGCCCTCAGAAAACCATTGGTTTTCTGTGGCCTTATGACCACCAGTTCAGGATACCAAATGTGCATTAAATTGCTGACCTTACAAAGCTTAGAAAGCATCTGAATTCAAAGGCAAATGACAAGTTCTTCATTGATGGGTACAACAAGTACAGATTAATAGAGACTACAGAGTGATGGGTGAACATGATTCCAAGTGACTGTTATAAAACCGATTTACAGTATTCATGCAGTCGCTTAGGTA